>CM061921.1:361823050-361859294 GCA_031002005.1 Vandiemenella viatica
TGCCGCAATGATTCTTATATGAATTCTTTTACCCTCGTACCATTAGGGATTGGAATGCACACCAAAGAGATTAGCTTTGGTGCTGAGCACCCTCTGCCACCCACAATTTGTGAATTGCAGAGTATATATGTAGATGTAGATGTAGATGTCTTAGTCATCAGTCAAAATACACTGTCTACACGTTCCAGGCAAATTAATGGTTTCATTGCAGGCAAAACACGCAACACAGTTTGTGATAAATAGATGTATATATATGTAAATTTCGGACCTACGCCAAGCAATGTGGCAGGCAGCCTTTATCAAACTCTGCATCAAATCTGATGATTCTAACATGATCGAATATTGGTAGAGTCAAATGAGTTATGTTTAAGTATAGAGATGAGTAGTTAGTTCAATCTTGTAGCACTATGTCATTATGTGTTGTAATTGGGAAATTAACGGTTCAAGTAATTCAATTTACGTTGTAAGTATAAAAATGCTCTTCATTGCGACGAAAGCTAAACTACTTGTCTTGTTCTTGAGTATCAGAACTCACATTAATTACCTTAGAAACTTCAACGTAGCTGATCACGCAAACCACGTAACCAAGTAATAAACTCACCATCCAAACTAGAGATAGAATGTGTGTGTTTCGCTGGGTGTCAGTGAGATAATATTTGTGTTTTGACGTATTTTGGTAGATGGCTGTCCGTGTGTGAGTTGTTGGTTAGGACTGTGGTGAGTGTGGTTGAATTACGTCTCAGTTTGTGTAGCGAGTGTGTGGGCGAGCGAGATTTCGAATGAGTGTGGCTTTTCTGTGGAAGTTGATTGGTTAGGTATATTTGTGTGTGTGTTAACATATGTTAGAGGGTGTCTGTCTATACAGGGCCGTCTTAAGGAATTTTGGGGCCCCCTGCGAAGATTGATTTCGGGCCCCCTACTTCTTCTAGATGTACTTTTGCCTACACTTTTGATAATTATCGTGACTTTACACACACACACACACAGATATATATATATATATATATAAACAACGATTAAAGAGACGGACTGAGGTTTCTCTAAATCTGCGTACAAACGGGCCAGCAGTTTACTGAGTATTAGATGAACGGGACCAACTTCGCCGAGTCTTTGGGTTTTATCAATGCATCTCCTATATATCTCCCTACTGTCACTTTCATTTCTGGCTAAGCCCTGCTGCCCATTGTGTCAAATGAAATTGTTTTGTATTCAATGTTATAGCTAATATATTTATAATACACTTTTTGTATACGTCATTTCTTTTCTTGCCTTTATTTGCTAGTATATATGTTTTTGGGGCTGGAGACACGTGAACAGGCATCATTTTATATGAAACGACAAAAGATGAATTAGTTTAAAACTAACTTAGTCCACAACCTGAAGGTTGGTTGGACCCTCCAGAAGGAGGCATACTAAGTCATTGTGTCAGAGGTAGGACGGCCAGTTCCTTTCCTCTGGACCTACAGTTTAACGTGGAATCCGAACCACGGAGCGTCCTGGCATAGTTCATATGATCAAACACAACTCTCAAAATTCCTGCGCCTGCCGGGATTTGAAACCGGGGCGGGAGCAAGCGCCTTAACCGCTGAGCTACCAGCCGCTTCATTCGAACGAAATTACATATATTACAGAAACAGGTCTATTATAATTACACCAGACACGACTTTCTCAAAACTGAATCTGATGAAGGACTTTTCGTGGATCTCCACGCCTCGAAAACGTCTGTCGTCGCTAGCGAGTGTTACCATTAGATGTTGAATAGCTGAGAAAATATATAGACTACGTTATAAATAAAATCATTAATTAGAGCATTAGATTAAGCTCATTTATATTTTATTTTTCTGTCTGATACCACCAGACTTATATACACAAACTGCGTTCGTACTTCACACCTGACTGGGTTGCCGAACCAAGGTACGTTTGGGGCCCGTTATTCGAACGCGCTTGTGTTCATTAAAAGCGGAAATCTCAAGCAGAAAGAGGTATTGCGCCTGTCGGCGACATCAAATGTTTTCTGGTATTTTCTAAGAAGCCGCAAACCGACTGGAACAAACGGAAAGCGATATCGTGGTCGATTCGAGAGTAGATCGACATCAAATCTGTCCTGTTTACGGGAGAATAGGATCAACAATGAAGGTGCTCTCGACACTAGGACTATTGTGAACGCAGCTTGTTAACGTTCTAAATTTGTAGATTATTTATTTTGCAAGGAAACTTGTTAGTTAAGTAAGGACAAATTTTGAATGGGATCGTGGGGGGCCCCCTCAAGCTTGGGGCTCCCCGCGACTGCGGTTCTTGCGGTAGGCTTAAACCGGCCCTGAGTCCTTAAATGTTGGGTGTCTTTGCGAAGTTTGGTAAATATCTGAGTGTATGGGCTAACTGTGTGTGTCTAGGTGAGATTGACTGTCATGACATTCTCCACTTAGCAGACAGACTGTTTGACAGGAACAGAATAATCGGTGAAGAATTTGGTTCAAAACTTAAGTAATTTAACGTAATTTCGTTTGGTCTTTATCACCTGGTGACAAGAGTTACATACCGGATGCACAATCCGATTCTATCATAGCCGCTTATCCCAAACCATTGATCGTGGCGGATAATCAGGCCCTAAAGTGTAACGTGCAATCAGAAAAGTTGTGGCGTACTTCATATACAAGCTATGTCTTAGGTGAAAGACGGGTTAACGTCTTTGAAAATACCAACCAAGTTCGGTAACCTTTCGATCGCCAATCAGAAGCATAACCCTTGAGCCACTAGACTGGTGTATGAAATCTAGTAAAAATTAAGGACTAAACAGATGAATTAAATTAAGTCAGTTTGAAAATTACAACTGATGACTGATATCAAGAACAGAACAGTCTTAGCGGGGAAAAGATCCTTGTAATTACCTAAGTACAAACTTGGGTAGAAATTCTGTTGAACATAACGTTTTTGGCGGCTGTTATGGTGTAGGGCATTCCTGACGAATTTAATTTCTAACTGAGAATGGGACAGCGTGACATGACAGCATCCACTTGCTTCAACGTGAGTCCTGTCACCGATCGTGGTGAGCGAATGGCAACGCCCTGCCCTTGCATTTAGGAGGACGTGGGTTCTAATCCCAGTTCGGCCATCCAGATTTCGGTTTTCAGTATTTTCACGAAATCACTCCAGGTGAATGCCGGCATGATTCCTTCACAGGGGCATAGCCTAATTCCTTCCCGCTTCATGCCTTCAGTCCTTTCCCGTCTTTAATGACCCTGACGTCGACTAGGCGTGAAATCATAAGGAAAAAAAGCATGTCCCGTCAGAGTCGTCAACATGGCAAGAAGAGGGTGGAGGCAAGGAACGGGAAGGAATGCGGCAATGGAATTTTGATGGAACCACCTCAGCCTTCACCTTGAGCGACTTCGAGAAACCAGGGAAAACCGAAATCTGGGTGGCTGGATGGAGGTTTAAACCCCGCCGCCCGAAAGCCACGCAAGTGTTTCCACCCTCTGGTCTGGGTGGGACATGGTCTTAGACGCCTGAACTTATAACACGACGACTAAGTGTGATACTATACTGAAAAATAAATGCAAATATTATCTAAAGAAATAGCGGGACATTAGATTACAAAGGCATGGATGGGAACACAATACCGAGCGTGTTGGGTGAGCGGTAACGCTCTTACCTCGCAATCGGGAGGACGCTTGCTCGAATACACATCCGCAGAAAAAAAGAATAAAAAGGAAATTCTACCAGTATAATTACATCTTCCCAGTACACTCGTCCTCAATCAGGCTGTGGTCTCAGGAAAGAAAACAGTTGATGTATCCGGCTGAAAACATAATATAAAATAGCACGAGGAATTGTAAACACACCGGGATTTCCTAGAAAAGCTGAAGTTGAGAAGAAAGGAAGGTACAATGGGTGAAAGTAATAAAGGAAAGAAGGAACAAGAGATAAAGGTGAAAAATAATTGAGTATATCAACCCTCGAATGCACGAGAAGTGCGTAACACTATCAGCTGCCGTATAAAAACCAATGGGAATCTGTCGAATCAGGGCCTGGGAGATACGGCAGGGAGCGTACCCATCACCTGATGCATAGAAAAACATGGTTGTCGAGCCAAGGTCCGTGGGATATGTTCGATAATACGCGCATCTAGTCATCTGTAAAAATCGCTGTAAAAAGTAACTGTTATAATTATGTTAAGGACGTCGAAGAGGTTAGAACTGTTAAAAAGTCCCAAACAGCGTGACGTCAGGCGTCTTTTACATACAGCGTTGAGAGGTGGACGCCATAGTTGCCATTAATTAAAACACAGAAAGCGATCTTTGTGATAATGACGTTTATAGTAACAATTAATAATAATATTTATAAGAATTAATATTAAGCTAACGTTGAAAGATGGAACTCATCGTTGGTAATATTTAAATTATGCGATAGATCTGTGCGTTGCCGTTTGACTGGTGAACGTAAAGTTCCCCACCACCGGACGATACGTCACTGGAACACTGTATGACGTCATGTTTCACGCGTCACTGTGATTGTTGGTGCCAGTCCGCATAACGTGATCTAACGGTGCTTCAACATTTGCCAGCTGTCAAAATGGCATGGCTATCTCATGGCTGTGTGACATCATATTTTGCAAATTGTAAAAACCTTGATCATAAAGTAGCAAATATATGTATTTACTCTGCAAGCAGTTCCGAGAGGACGTTTTTGTGCATCTAATTCTGCGCTTTAGAAGATTTTACAGACGTAGTTTCTCTAAAATAGCAAATCAAACTTTTTAAAATGTCCTAGTTATCTATTTTTCTTATCAGTTTCTCCAGATCTTATTCTTAAATGACCAAGTATGTTTTTAGGATTCGGTCACTGTACCGTTTTTAGTTAAAGTTATCTGTTCGCAAAACATGAACTTAGCGTAAAAATTATTTTCCTTTCTAAAATGGATTTTAGCTACTCTTTGATTTAATTTTGGGATAATGAAATTAAATGTTTTTTTTTTTTACGATGTGTAGCATAAGCAGCACTAATCTGTGGGTGGAGGAAATAGTGTTTTCCAAACGCTTATATTGGCATTGAGATCAGCAATTCCGGTGGCATCAGTCTATCATAGACAGTTTTAAGGCTTGTATCGCCACACTGGGAAACTTCTTAGACCGCTTCAATATTAACACGGCACATTAATGTGGCGATACTGTACCGGAAACAGCCTACATTTTCAATAACTTTTGTGAAATAGTATCAAATATTACATTGATTTTATTTTATTTTTAAATTATCCGTACGTTATTTCATTTCAGATCAGGTGGTTTGAGCTGATAGTAATTAATACTTCATTTGAATGATCATTTCTTGTAGAATAAATCAATACTTTTAAGGTGTGGTCGGTGAAGTGACAGTGAAGTGTTTTTAATGGTGATAGGATTGCATTGAGTAGCTTTGGAGCAAGTCTAACTAGCTGTTCAAAATTTCTTTATTGAAGATTCAACGCTCTTCCTTTGGATTCAGTTACTATAATTTAGTTAATCTTGCATCATTAGAGTGTAGGAGGGTTTTTCTTTTTAATTCATATTATATTCATGTATGCCCGAAGTGAGGTTTTTAGTGGTTGGCTTATTCATTTCGAGGAATAATCATTAGCTGGCGCGCATAACACCAAGTTTTATTACAGGTAGTTTTATAATAATGGGATTAAAATGTGCGGGAGTGTGAAACTTCGTTTGCTGTAAGAATAGAGTAGTAAATTGATTTCTTAACCTTCTGCAGCCGTCTTTGTTCGATTTTCTCGCTGTGGCAACCACCGATTACTGCACCTGTTTTACTGAATGACTGTTGCCACAAGTTATTGCTAGTTTCCAACACGAGTCTGTTAACTTGGGATAAACCGAAATTAGAAAAAATGAAGGAAAATATCAATAAAGTGTGTTAATTATCAAAGAATATCAAACTTTCATTAGTGGAAATCTTTCACATAGTTAAAAGCTGAGGTAATCGAAGGTTAGGTTCAATGTTGGCCATAAATTAAAATTTTTCAAGCTGTTTATATACTTTCATTGTTAGGAATTTTTCATTTGTTTGTTAACATTACAAAATGGAGCTTTTAATCAACTGCTGATTACCAAAGCTTATTTTCCATACAGTAATCACTGTAGTAATATCAGTTACCCCATAATAGCTCTTAAACGTCTAGTCAGCAGAGAGTTCAGGACTGTATCTATTTGTTTATCCTCTGATTGTATCACAGGTGGTAAAGTAAGCCGAGTCATATGCAGGGCCGGATTAAGACAGCGCGGAGGCCGTAGCAAATGTGAAGAAGGGACCCTTGGTTTTCGCCGTCCCATCCAGGCTCCAGAGACTCATAGGCGGGGCCCCCCTAGGAGGCGCGAGGCCCCCAGAAGGCGCGAGGCCCTTAGCATTTGCTAACTCCCGCTACGTGGCTAATACGGTACTGGTCATATGCATATTGCGACAATTTCAGGCAACCTGACATTAAACTGCGCGTAATCTTCATAAATTCGTTGAATGGTAGGGACTAGTTTGCGGATCCTTATGGAGTCAATTATTCATCACTATTACTATGGGAATACCATGTTCCTAAATTCTATTTGCTGGCTGTGGAATACTTCGTATTACCGTATTCGAGATTTCAGGTATAAAAAAAATATTTGGGGTACTAGTAACAAGATAAAAATAATGTCTGTCTGTCTGCATGCTGGGATGAACGAGATTAACGCAAAAACATACTGTTCGGGTTTTGACATGATTACGTTTATCGTACAGACTGTGGTCGCGTGCATAAAATAGGACTTGTTTCCATTTGACGTGACATAGTCAAATAATAAACATAAGATAATTTTTAGTTGAACGCAATTCGTGCTAAAATTATTGGTCGAATCTCTATGGAGTTTCGATTAATTTACAGCTCGTGGTGAGGCGAAAAAAAATTGGTTATGTTTGTATTCATGTGCTGTCGGAATATTGGGAGACTTAAGAAACTAGTATCAATTTTTCATTGAACTTGATACACGCATAATGATTATTTTACAGCCTGTGGTTCAGCAGGTAAAGGACAGTATGATTCATTTTGATGTGATGTCGAAAAGCTTAGAAATCTAAGATAATTTTTTGTTGAATGAAACACACGTAAAACTGCTGGGCAGATTTTGACGGATCCTTGTTTAGTGTACATCCCGTGGTCCCATAGAATAAGGTACACGCTTTATCATTATTATTGGCCGCCGCTGAAAAATTCTATCACTCTTATCTTGCACAATCCTATTTCAATGTCTTCCTATGAAACAGTAACGCAATACTGGCTCGTCAGTATTGCGTTACTGTTTCCTGGGATGACATTGATGTAGGATTGTGGAAGATAAGAGTGATATAATTTTTCAGTGGCGGCCAAGAATAATAATAAAGTGTGTACCTTATTCTATGGGACCACGGGATGTACACTAAACAAGGATCCGTCAAAATCTGCCCAGCAGTTTTACGTGTGTTTCATTCAACAAAAAATTATCTTAGATTTCTAAGCTTTTCGACATCACATCAAAATGAATCATACTGTCCTTTACCTGCTGAACCACAGGCTGTAAAATAATCATTATGCGTGTATCAAGTTCAATGAAAAATTGATACTAGTTTCTTAAGTCTCCCAATATTCCGACAGCACATGAATACAAACATAACCAATTTTTTTTCGCCTCACCACGAGCTGTAAATTAATCGAAACTCCATAGAGATTCGACCAATAATTTTAGCACGAATTGCGTTCAACTAAAAATTATCTTATGTTTATTATTTGACTATGTCACGTCAAATGGAAACAAGTCCTATTTTATGCACGCGACCACAGTCTGTACGATAAACGTAATCATGTCAAAACCCGAACAGTATGTTTTTGCGTTAATCTCGTTCATCCCAGCATGCAGACAGACAGACATTATTTTTGTATCTTGTTACTAGTACCCCAAATATTTTTTTTAATACCTGAAATCTCGAATACGGTAATACGAAGTATTCCACAGCCAGCAAATAGAATTTAGGAACATGGTATTCCCATAGTAATAAGTGATGAATAATTGACTCCATAAGGATCCGCAAACTAGTCCCTACCATTCAACGAATTTATGAAGATTACGCGCAGTTTAATGTCAGGTTGCCTGAAATTGTCGCAATATGCATATGACCAGTACCGTATTAGCCACGTAGCGGGAGTTAGCAAATGCTAAGGGCCTCGCGCCTTCTGGGGGGCCTCGCGCCTCCTAGGGGGGCCCCGCGCCTATGAGTCTCTGGAGCCTGGATGGGACGGCGAAAACCAAGGGTCCCTTCTTCACATTTGCTACGGCCTCCGCGCTGTCTTAATCCGGCCCTGCATATGACTCGGCTTACTTTACCACCTGTGATACAATCAGAGGATAAACAAAATAGATACAGTCCTGAACTCTCTGCTGACTAGACGTTTAAGAGCTATTATGGGGTAACTGATATTACTACAGTGATTACTGTATGGAAAATAAGCTTTGGTAATCAGCAGTTGATTAAAAGCTCCATTTTGTAATGTTAACAAACAAATGAAAAATTCCTAAACAATGAAAGTATATAAACAGCTTGAAAAATTTTAATTTATGGCCAACATTGAACCTAACCTTCGATTACCTCAGCTTTTAACTATGTGAAAGATATTCCACTAATGAAAGTTTGATATTCTTTGATAATTAACACACTTTATTGATATTTTCCTTCATTTTTTCTAATTTCGGTTTATCCCAAGTTAACAGACTCGTGTTGGAAACTAGCAATAACTTGTGGCAACAGTCATTCAGTAAAACACAGGTGCAGTAATCGGTGGTTGCCACAGCGAGAAAATCGAACAAAGACGGCTGCAGAAGGTTAAGAAATCAATTTACTACTCTATTCTTACAGCAAACGAAGTTTCACACTCCCGCACATTTTAATCCCATTATTATAAAACTACCTGTAATAAAACTTGGTGTTATGCGCGCCAGCTAATGATTATTCCTCGAAATGAATAAGCCAACCACTAAAAACCTCACTTCGGGCATACATGAATATAATATGAATTAAAAAGAGGAAAACCCTCCTACACTCTAATGATGCAAGATTAACTAAATTATAGTAACTGAAACCAAAGGAAGAGCGTTGAATCTTCAATAAAGAAATTTTGAACAGCTAGTTAGACTTGCTCCAAAGCTACTCAATGCAATCCTATCAACCATTAAAAACACTTCACTGTCACTTCACCGACCACACCTTAAAAGTATTGATTTATTCTACAATAAATGATCATTCAAATGAAGTATTAATTACTATCAGCTCAAACCACCTGATCTGAAATGAAATAACGTACGGATAATTTAAAAATAAAATAAAATCAATGTAATATTTGATACTATTTCACAAAAGTTATTGAAAATGTAGGCTGTTTCCGGTACAGTATCACCACATTAATGTGCCGTGTTAATATTGAAGCGGTCTAAGAAGTTTCCCAGTGTGGCGATACAAGCCTTAAAACTGTCTATGATAGACTGATGCCACCGGAATTGCTGATCTCAATGCCAATATAAGCGTTTGGAAAACACTATTACACAGATTAGTGCTGCTTATGCTACACATCGTAAAAAAAAAAACATTTAATTTCATTATCCCAAAATTAAATCAAAGAGTAGCTAAAATCCATTTTAGAAAGGAAAATAATTTTTACGCTAAGTTCATGTTTATGCGAACAGATAACTTTAACTAAAAACGGTACAGTGACCGAATCCTAAAAAAATTCTTGGTCATTTAAGAATAAGATCTGGAGAAACTGATAAGAAAAATAGATAACTAGGACATTTTAAAAAGTTTGATTTGCTATTTTAGAGAAACTACGTCTGTAAAATCTTCTAAAGCGCAGAAATTAGATGCACAAAAACGTCCTCTCGGAACTGCTTGCAGAGTAAATACATATATTTGCTACTTTATGATCAAGGTTTTTACAATTTGCAAAATATGATGTCACACAGCCAAGAGATAGCCATGCCATTTTGACAGCTGGCAAATGTTGAAGCACCGTTAGATCACGTTATGCGGACTGGCACCAACAATCACAGTGACGCGTGAAACATGACGTCATACAGTGTTCCAGTGACGTATCGTCCGGTGGTGGGGAACTTTACGTTTCACCAGTCAAACGGCAACGCACAGATCTATCGCATAATTTAAATATTACCAACGATGAGTTCCATCTTTCAACGTTAGCTTAATATTAATTCTTATAAATATTATTATTAATTGTTACTATAAACGTCATTATCACAAAGATCGCTTTCTGTGTTTTAATTAATGGCAACTATGGCGTCCACCTCTCAACGCTGTATGTAAAAGACGCCTGACGTCACGCTGTTTGGGACTTTTTAACAGTTCTAACCTCTTCGACGTCCTTAACATAATTATAACAGTTACTTTTTACAGCGATTTTTACAGATGACTAGATGCGCGTATTATCGAACATATCCCACGGACCTTGGCTCGACAACCATGTTTTCTATGCATCAGGTGATGGGTACGCTCCCTGCCGTATCTCCCAGGCCCTGATTCGACAGATTCCCATTGGTTTTTATACGGCAGCTGATAGTGTTACGCACTTCTCGTGCATTCGAGGGTTGATATACTCAATTATTTTTCACCTTTATCTCTTGTTCCTTCTTTCCTTTATTACTTTCACCCATTGTACCTTCCTTTCTTCTCAACTTCAGCTTTTCTAGGAAATCCCGGTGTGTTTACAATTCCTCGTGCTATTTTATATTATGTTTCAGCCGGATACATCAACTGTTTTCTTTCCTGAGACCACAGCCTGATTGAGGACGAGTGTACTGGGAAGATGTAATTATACTGGTAGAATTTCCTTTTTATTCTTTTTTTCTGCGGATGTGTATTCGAGCAAGCGTCCTCCCGATTGCGAGGTAAGAGCGTTACCGCTCACCCAACACGCTCGGTATTGTGTTCCCATCCATGCCTTTGTAATCTAATGTCCCGCTATTTCTTTAGATAATATTTGCATTTATTTTTCAGTATAGTATCACACTTAGTCGTCGTGTTATAAGTTCAGGCGTCTAAGACCTATGTCCCACCCAGACCAGAGGGTGGAAACACTTGCGTGGCTTTCGGGGCGGCGGGGGTTTAAACCTCCATCCAGCCACCCAGATTTCGGTTTTCCCTGGTTTCTCGAAGTCGCTCAAGGTGAAGGCTGAGGTGGTTCCATCAAAATTCCATTGCCGCATTCCTTCCCGTTCCTTGCCTCCACCCTCTTCTTGCCATGTTGACCACTCTGACGGGACATGCTTTTTTTCCTTATGATTTCACGCCTAGTCGACGTCAGGGTCATTAAAGACGGGAAAGGACTGAAGGCATGAAGCGGGAAGGAATTAGGCTATGCCCCTGTGAAGGAATCATGCCGGCATTCACCTGGAGTGATTTCGTGAAAATACTGAAAACCGAAATCTGGATGGCCGAACTGGGATTAGAACCCACGTCCTCCTAAATGCAAGGGCAGGGCGTTGCCATTCGCTCACCACGATCGGTGACAGGACTCACGTTGAAGCAAGTGGATGCTGTCATGTCACGCTGTCCCATTCTCAGTTAGAAATTAAATTCGTCAGGAATGCCCTACACCATAACAGCCGCCAAAAACGTTATGTTCAACAGAATTTCTACCCAAGTTTGTACTTAGGTAATTACAAGGATCTTTTCCCCGCTAAGACTGTTCTGTTCTTGATATCAGTCATCAGTTGTAATTTTCAAACTGACTTAATTTAATTCATCTGTTTAGTCCTTAATTTTTACTAGATTTCATACACCAGTCTAGTGGCTCAAGGGTTAATGCTTATGATTGGCGATCGAAAGGTTCCCGAACTTGGTTGGTATTTTCAAAGACGTTAACCCGTCTTTCACCTAAGACATAGCTTGTATATGAAGTACGCCACAACTTTTCTGATTGCACGTTACACTTTAGGGCCTGATTATCCGCCACGATCAATGGTTTGGGATAAGCGGCTATGATAGAATCGGATTGTGCATCCGGTATGTAACTCTTGTCACCAGGTGATAAAGACCAAACGAAATTACGTTAAATTACTTAAGTTTTGAACCAAATTCTTCACCGATTATTCTGTTCCTGTCAAACAGTCTGTCTGCTAAGTGGAGAATGTCATGACAGTCAATCTCACCTAGACACACACAGTTAGCCCCATACACTCAGATATTTACCAAACTTCGCAAAGACACACCCAACATTTATGGACTCAGGGCCGGTTTAAGCCTACCTCAAGAACCGCAGTCGCGGGGAGCCCCAAGCTTGAGGGGGCCCCGCCACGATCCCATTCAAAATTTGTCCTTACTTAACTAACAAGTTTCCTTGCAAAATAAATAATCTACAAATTTAGAACGTTAACAAGCTGCGTTCACAATAGTCCTAGTGTCGAGAGCACCTTCATTGTTGATCCTATTCTCCCGTAAACAGGACAGATTTGATGTCGATCTACTCTCGAATCGACCACGATATCGCTTTCCGTTTGTTCCAGTCGGTTTGCGGCTTCTTAGAAAATACCAGAAAACATTTGATGTCGCCGACAGGCGCAATACCTCTTTCTGCTTGAGATTTCCGCTTTTAATGAACACAAGCGCGTTCGAATAACGGGCCCCAAACGTACCTTGGTTCGGCAACCCAGTCAGGTGTGAAGTACGAACGCAGTTTGTGTATATAAGTCTGGTGGTATCAGACAGAAAATAAAATATAAATGAGCTTAATCTAATGCTCTAATTAATGATTTTATTTATAACGTAGTCATATATATTTTCTCAGCTATTCAACATCTAATGGTAACACTCGCTAGCGACGACAGACGTTTTCGAGGCGTGGAGATCCACGAAAAGTCCTTCATCAGATTCAGTTTTGAGAAAGTCGTGTCTGGTGTAATTATAATAGACCTGTTTCTGTAATATATGTAATTTCGTTCGAATGAAGCGGCTGGTAGCTCAGCGATTAAGGCGCTTGCTCCCGCCCCGGTTTCAAATCCCGGCAGGCGCAGGAATTTTGAGAGTTGTGTTTGATCATATGAACTATGCCAGGACGCTCCGTGGTTCGGATTCCACGTTAAACTGTAGGTCCCAGAGGAAAGGAACTGGCCGTCCTACCTCTGACACAATGGCTTAGTATGCCTCCTTCTGGAGGGTCCAACCAACCTTCAGGTTGTGGACTAAGTTAAGTTTTAAACTAATTCATCTTTTGTCGTTTCATATAAAATGATGCCTGTTCACGTGTCTCCAGCCCCAAAAACATATATATACTAGCAAATAAAGGCAAGAAAAGAAATGACGTATACAAAAAGTGTATTATAAATATATTAGCTATAACATTTAATACAAAAACAATTTCATTTGACACAATGGGCAGCAGGGCTTAGCCAGAAATGAAAGTGACAGTAGGGAGATATATAGGAGATGCATTGATAAAACACCAAAGACTCGGCGAAGTTGGTCCCGTTCATCTAATACTCAGTAAACTGCTGGCCCGTTTGTACGCAGATTTAGAGAAACCTCAGTCCGTCTCTTTAATCGTTGTTATATATATATATAATCTGTGTGTGTGTGTGTGTAAAGTCACGATAATTATCAAAAGTGTAGGCAAAAGTACATCTAGAAAAGAAGTAGGGGGCCCCGAAATCAATCTTCGCAGGGGGCCCCAAAATTCCTTAAGACGGCCCTGTATAGACAGACACCCTCTAACATATGTTAACACACACACAAATATACTACCTAACCAATCAACTTCCACAGAAAAGCCACACTCATTCGAAATCTCGCTCGCCCACACACTCGCTACACAAACTGAGACGTAATTCAACCACACTCACCACAGTCCTAACCAACAACTCACACACGGACAGCCATCTACCAAAATACGTCAAAACACAAATATTATCTCACTGACACCCAGCGAAACACACACATTCTATCTCTAGTTTGGATGGTGAGTTTATTACTTGGTTACGTGGTTGGCGTGATCAGCTACGTTGAAGTTTCTAAGGTAATTAATGTGAGTTCTGATACTCAAGAACAAGACAAGTAGTTTAGCTTTCGTCGCAATGAAGAGCATTTTTATACTTACAACGTAAATTGAATTACTTCAACCGTTAATTTCCAATTACAACACATAATGACATAGTGCTACAAGATGAAACCATCTGATCTTAAACATAACTCATTTGACTCTACCAATATTCGATCATGTTAGAATCATCAGATTTGATGCAGAGTTTGATAAAGGCTGCCTGCCACATTGCTTGGCGTAGAGTCCGAAATTTACATATATATACATCTATTTATCACAAACTGTGTGTGCGTGTTTGCCTGCAATGAAACCATTAATTTGCCTGGAACGTGTAGACAGTGTATTTTGACTTGATGACTAAGACACATCTACATCTACATCTACATATATACTCTGCAATTCACAAAATTGTGGGTGGCAGAGGGTGCTCAGCACCAAAGCTAATCTCTTTGGTGTGCATTCCAATCCCTAATGGTACGAGGGTAAAAAGAATTCATATAAGAATCATTGCGGCACCTTATTTCTCTAATCTTATCTATCCTGTCATTCCGGCTCAAATAGGTTGGTGGAAGAAGTATTTCACTACACTCGTGAGTGAAAGTGTAAGTACGCATGTTTACCAATAATTTTAAACGAATCGTGCGTCGTCTATCTACCAGAGACTCCCAGCCTAGTCTACTAATCAGTTCTGTGACGCTTTCATAAGGACTGTAGCAAGCGGTCACGAATCGAGCGGCTCTTCTTTGTACTTTCTCTATACTTTCGATCAACCCCTTACGAAACGGATCCCAAATGGCACAACAATAGTCCAAATGTGGACGCACAAGAGATTTGTACGCTATCTCCTTTGTTTGTTCATTACAATTTTTCAATATTCGACCTATGAATCGCAGCCTAGAATTAGCTCTACCTACCAACGAATTAATGTGTAAGTCCCATTTCATGTTCATTTATACTGTTACTCCCAAATATTTCATAGAATCGACCATATCAATAACTGAATTGTTTAACTCGTATTTCTGAACAATTGGATTCTTTTTGTTAGTTATGCTCATTGTCTTGCACTTTTTACAATTTAGCGTAAGTTGCCACTCAGCGCACCATGCCAAAATAATATCCAGATCACGCTGAATTTCTAAGCAATCGGCCAAATTCCTTACTTCCCTATAAATAACCGCATCATCAGCAAACAATCTAAAAAGGCTTTTTCACTTTGTCTCCGAGATCGTTTATAAAAATTAAGAAAAGAAGTGGTCCTATTACACTTCCTTGAGGTACCCCCGATGTAACATCTAGACTAGAAGAACTTTCTCCTTCAACGACGACATACTGCGACCGACCAGTTAGAAAATCCTTTATCCATTCACAAAGCTGATCCGATATACCGTACGCTCGTAGCTTCGCTAAAAGGCGGTTGTGCGGCACAGAGTCAAAGACTTTCTGAAAATCTAAAAAAAAGATGCATCTACTTGTGAACCTGCATCAATAACTTTCATTACGTCGTGTGTAAATAGGGCCAGCCGTGTTTCACATGATCTTTTCTTCCGATATCCGTGTTGATTTGTTGTAAGCAAATTACTATCGTCTAGAAATTTCATAATGTTCGAGCATATAATATGCTCCATAACTCTACTACAAACAGATGTTATAGATATTGGACGATAGTTTCCAGGATCACTTCGATCACCTTTCTTGAAAATCGGAGTTACTTGCGCGATTTTCCAGTCTGAAGGTACTTTTCGCTCTTCTAATGATTTACTGAATATATCAGACAGAAATGGGCCGATTTCCGCCGCATATTCTGAAAATATTCTTACTGGAATTCCATCTGGGCCCGGTGCTTTCCCCCACTTCAGGAGTTCTAATTGCTTTATGATACCTGCAGTATCTATCCGTAATGATTCCATCACCGACTCGCCACGGCGTGGGAAAACGGGAATACTAACCTTATGTTCATTTGTAAATGAATTTTTGAATACAGTATTTAGTACGTTAGCTTTATCGCGGCTTTCATTAACCTCTGAACTTTCACGAATTAGTGCTGGTATATTGCTATTGGTACAATTGACTTTTCGTACATACGACCAGAATTTCTTTGGGTTTTCTGTGAGACTCTTAGAGAGAGAGTTGGAATGAAAATCGTTGAAGGCCTCACGCATTACATTCTTAATACGTCCTCTTAACTCAGCTAAGGTTTCTAAATCACTGCGACACCCCTTCCTTCTTGAGCGTGCGTATATCCTCCTTTGTTTTTTGAGTAATCTTTTGACTTCGCATGTGTACCACGGTGGATCATCCTCCCCATTTATTATCCGCTTCGGTATATGTATATCCATACCTTCCCTGACTATTCGTATAAATCGATGCCACATCTCTTCAACGGTGTCATTTTTTGACTTGAAGTTATGGTAATTATTCCTCAGGTAGGTTCTAAAACACTCCTTAGAGGCCTTACTGAATTTGTATACAATCCGCCGTTTTCTCCTTTTTCGCTTGGTCATTAGTCTGATAGTTGCAATTACCGCTTTGTGATCGCTTATACCTGTGGTCGTTGAAATTTCGGTGAATAATTCTGGCCTGTTGGTAACCAGCAGATCTAAAATATTTTCGCTACCGTTATAACACCGCGTAGGTTCATTAACTAGCTGCTCGAGATGATTATTTGAGAACAATTCGAGAATTACTTCAGAAGCTGCCTTATCCCTGCTACCTGTAATGTGAACGTAATTACGCCAGTCAATATAAGGCAGATTGAAGTCGCCTCCTAGAATCATAGCATGATCCTGAAAACGGCTAGCTATACTGTTTACATTATTTCTTAACTCCTCGGCGATAGCTATGTCGGAATCGGGTGGACGGTAGAAGGCGCCTATGATGAGTTTTGACCCAGAAACTTTGAGTTTAATCCATATGATTTCACAGATCGTATCGACTTCTATTTCATTACATGGGAGATATTTACTCACAGCAACTGAATGTACATCCGAAATGCAGATAATGAAGGCTTTGTGGAAGTTCAGCTTGAACTTTAGAAATAACAGAAAGATGGGAAACTAAGATTCGATACTATAGTGGGATTTCGTGTGAATTATACATTCAGTTAAACAAATTTCCTAAAACACTGATTTACTGGAGGAAAATATGAACTAGTTTATTTTAACAAGATTTGTTAAAAAAAAAGAAAATTGAAATCAGGCACTACAAAAGAAGATATAATTTCATAATACTTTGGTGCTGCTAAACTGTAAAAACCTTGTCCAGCAGATAAAAAAAGGTTTATAGAACATAAGACGCTCACTAGCTGTAAATAGAATAGTTTCTGCTAAATTTTCAGGCAGTGAGTTCTTCGCGTTGGTATTAAAACACAGAATACTGCTGGGCTAAACTTCTACATGGATTTTGGTACATAGCTATTACAAAACAAAAGCCTTTGTGTTTAATATGTGTTGTCAGCTCAGTTGTGAGGATATAAGAAGTTCTTATTTATTTCGACCGTCAATTTCACGTTTTTTTTTTCGACGAAATACACAAACCCATTAAATTTATATGATAAAGTGCCTTATAATTAATTTTCATATTGTTGACTGGTGTTTCTAGTTGTGTGGTGTACTAAAAATGCTGACCCGTGTGTGTGAAAACTTTGATATAATTTTGCTTCGATGTTAATTTTAACGACTACCCGTCAGATTTTATTAATTCTCGAAGCGTCGCAACCTCACAAACGTAAATTAACGCCTTTTCACCACCTCAAGCTGCATAAGAATGCCCTAGATCTAAAGATCTAAAGAAATCGTCATTTTTTTCATCTCTGTTTAGGAAGAGTTCTCACTAAGTTATATTTAGGTGGTTCCTACCATCCTACGATATTAGTGTCATCAGAAAGCTACCAACCGGCTGACATGTTTCCAAAGGAATCGTATCACATATCAAGATTTTAGGTGACTAGAGGAGATTGTGGTACTTTAATGTTAATGCCATGTTGCAAACCGTTGTTATGAACATTTGGAACTGGACAGACATAAATGTTTACTGAACTTGTATCGTTAGCATCATTGTTTTCTAATTTCCTTACAAATGTTGTACAGTATCTGCAGTACATGGTTTCTGTCTTCTGTCTGGTAGCCGATGAGAGCAATGACTGTGTTGGTGGGTTACGGTCAGAATTTAATTTTTTTTGCAAATGATATAATGGTATACAATAGGATCAAAACTGATGAAGACTGTGAACAGCTGCAGGGTGACCTGGATAGAATATTTAAATGGGTAGGTCAGCATGGAATGAAGATAAATGCCAAGAAGAGTCAGCTTATTAGGTACACAGATAAAAAACTGAAAGTTAAATATGATTATAGGGTGGGATCAGAATTGCTGGTTGAAAGCTTGAAGTGTAAATATCTTGGCATAAGATTTGATAACAAACTCAACTGGGTAGAGCACATTGGTCAGGTTGCAAAAGAGTGGTGGGAGGATGCACCAGAGAAGTTAGGGAATTTGGTTACAAAACTATAGTCAGATAATTGGATGAATATGGTGGTGTAGTTTGGAAACCACATTTTGGGTACAAAATACAGGAGTTGGAAGGTGAACAAAGAAGAACAGCTAGATTTGCTTGTGCAAATTATCGCAGGACCCAGTCAGTAACTGATATGATAAAGCAGCTGGATTGGGAGTCACTGGAGGAAAGGAAGAGGATGAAGATAGTGCTGGTAATGTATAGGGCATTTGTTGGTGATGGGGCTTGGAGGGATATTGATCAAAGAATTAGGAATAGTGCATGGAAGGGGAAAGGCGACCACAATCACAAACTGGCGCTCGACTTCATGCATAAGGGAGTGGGAAAATTTTGTTTTGTTGGTAAGGGTGTCTGGGAATGGAACAAATTTATGAATAATTTATTAAAAACGCTTAAGGAATTTGAAAAACAAGAAAGTAAATGGGGGTGGAATTTAAAACGTTAGCTCCAGCACCATTAAAATTAATAATAATAATAAAATGGTACCAGAAAGTTAGTGTCTAATGTACAAATAATTCATTACTCTGGCTCATCATATTATTAAACAGGTTGTGTATTTAACTATTTATAATAAATCCTCGCCACCATGATCATGGTACGAATTATAGTTATACAGTTCGGTCAGTAACTTATATTAAAGGTTTACTCCAACGAAATCTTCTATTTTCGTGATGAGGTTGGAGTCGGAAATACCATTTTACGGAAATATATATAAAAAAAAACCTATTGATAGTTAGAAGCTATGCAAAGTGACAAAAATTTAAAAAAAATTGTCATTTACCTCGTATGTAGAGTGAAACACGTATACGGAGAGTTAAAGCAGCCTGAGGTAGTAAGGTTGAGTTCCTCTCACTGGCAGTCTGTACATCAATTGTACATTTTTTAAATTAATTGTTTAGCACAGCAGAATTTTTTAAGTAATTATATCACGGCTTCCGTTTATTATAACTGAACCAGTTTAGTTTCAGATACTAAAATTTATACTTAAACTTGTCAGATTGAATACTGAATGGCTGGCGTGAGGAGAATGCGCCATTTAACCCAAATATCAAGAAACACCATAAAACACTGAGTTCTGACATACAATTTTTTTTTCATAATAAGTATAAAGAATGGGAAAAAATAAATGTGCGGAGCATAAGAAACAATAAATATCCTATGGTAGTTAGTAAACGAACCGTTTTTCGTTATGAGATATACTCGAAATATTTTATCTACACTAATACGAGACTGATAAGTGAAAAAAATCACCATTAATTGTAGAGGAAATAATGGTTTGATAATTAGACAACGAATACGAGTACAAACTCAAGAAATACTTAGCACTATGCAGATACATATTCCACGTCATTTCATTTGATTCTGAATCGTCCGCTACCGCGGCCGTCTTTTGCTAATAATACTACTTAGGTTATCCGGTTAATGCACTTTATTTATTTCGTTGACATACACTGCTGTTCGTGAAAATTGCAACACCATGTGATTACAGTGAAATTTACTCCACATGTTAGGGACATGACAATATACAAATTATTAGAATTACAGAACTGTACATACACTATGACCGGGAGAATTCAGTACGGTGTGAAGCCGCTAGGTGCTGCTAGACGTTGTGCCATGAATGAAAGAGAGCTTGGACATGCTGCTGGGGACCACAAGGCATCGACAGTGGTTGCAAGAAAACCACAGACATGTTCCATGAGCGACTTTTTTATTATTTTATTTATGACTTTACGCCTCGTCGACATCGATGTCATTAGAGGCGGGATGAGATTAGGGACAGGGAACGGGAAGGAATTCGGGCATGGCCTTTTGAAGGAAGCATCCCGGCAATCGCCTGGAGTGATTTGGGGAAACCATGGAAAACCACCGTCCTCCCGAATGCGAGGCCAGAGCATTACCGCCTACCCACCACGCTCGGTATGGGTGACATGTCAGATGAACGTGCAATCCAGGGAAGCAGTCAAACCGTCGTTCTTCGAAGAAGTTTTGACATTCCTCGTCACATGTGCGCGATTATTGCCCTGCTGAAATATGGCATGTGGAGCTGCCTGCAGGAGGAGCAATGCCTCGGGCTCTAAAACCTCATTCGGGAGGACGTTGGTTCGAATCCCCGCCCATGCATCCAGATTTGGGTTTTCCATGGTTTGCCCAAATCACTCCAGGCAAACGCCTGGAAGCTTCCTTCAAAAGGCCATGGACGAATTCCTTCCCGTTCCTAGTCCCCACTCCCTGCCCGCCTCTAATACCTCAATGTCGACGAGGCGTAAAGCAGTAAAAAAAAAAAAAAAAAAAAAAAAAAAAAAAAAAAAAAAAAAAACCTGATAGATTGCCCTCAGTATATAGCAGGCGAGATAACATGTGGCAGCCACAAACCATCACACTTTACATTTCTCCGCTATGCTGCTCAATAATGAATTCTGCCCGATTACGTTCACCACAGGTATAAGGCCATCACTGTAGGCAGAACTCTACATTTTTCGCCTAAGCGCGCCAGTAACGGCGTACACACTCCTATTACAATCTGAGGCCCGACGCCATGGCGTGCCACCAGTCCAGCTCTCAGCAGACATGTCACTGTGTACGAAGCTATTCTGTCGGCAAGTTGGTGGTGAACCAGACCCTCCTCTGCCACACACCATCGTGCCCAATACATTCCCGTTCCCCGAAGGCCAATCATCATACTGCACATTTCCTCTTAGTTTGAAGGCTCTGCACTGACAGCGTGGCGTCACGCAAAGAGTGCACTGTTGGGCGTTCTCTGCAATATTAATCATTTATTATGGATCCATTGTTCTACACATCCTCCGATTATGGAATAATCCAGCTCATTCCCTCTGGGTGTTGCAAATTTTGACAAACAGTAGTGTATTAACTTTGATGAATGCTGCAGAATTACAGTCAAAAACTGAGTCAACAAAATAAACAAGCTGCATTACCTGGAAAACCTAGGCAGTTTTTTCATTTCATTGTATCGTAAGACTTGACTGTAAGTGGTATAACTTTTCGAATCGGTTGAATACTCATCGTCGATGTGTCAATGGACGCAGCTACCTAATGTATTTATAGCAATTGGATATCGCTGCGGAACATGAAGCTCACAGTTAACGCTATGAAATACGTATTAAGAATTTGGCGAAAAGGAACATTTTATATATGATGACAACTGCATGTGCCCTAAGTCAGCGAAACAGATTGCTCCTGGTTCTAAAATAGTGTTTGTCAGTGTGTTAATGTTATGCTACATGGTAGAGGGTGTGCCTTTGTTTGCATTATGATGTCAGTTGGTTTTGAAGTATGCTGATGGATGTCCGTGTGTGTGATGTCTGATGTCTGAATGTGTATGGTATGGTGTGTGTGAGTTGATGCGTATGTCAGTGCTGACATATTGGAGCATGTCTGTCCGTGTGTAAGTTTTGGCGCGCCCTAAAGCACTAACAACAACCGTGTGAGTGTAATATGGAGTGGAAGAAATCTATCATGACCAGAAGTCATAATTATGGCCTCATACACCCGGTGATCCCAACCAAGCAGTGGTACGAGAAATATAAATGCACCCGCAGGTTTAGCACATGCATCGCCAGACTCAAATTCAACCACGGATGCTTCAAACAACATCTCCACCGTATTCACGTCATGGACACGCCCAACTGTATATGTGGTGAAATTGAGGATACAAATCACCTCCTGTTCGGTTGCAGTAGAAAGAAGACAGAGTCAGACCTCCTTCTGCGATTCCTCACGAAAGCAAGAATCCCGTTACCCACATGCGCTGCCACACTCCTATCAACAGAGAACTACGCGATCTATAAGATTTTATATCAATATATGAAAAGAATTGACACATTTATGTATCTGCAGCATTATATAGATAGGTCTCTGTACAATATTAATGTTTATTGTGAGACATAAGCAAGGTTATAATATCAAGCGTGTTGTCCGGGTGACCACACTACACCCTAGGACAGCATTGTTCCTTCACTGATGTTATGTATGAATTAGAGCTAATTATTAGTTATGTATATTGTAAACAACCCCAGTTTGTATCATCATGGATACGGCAAAGTAGCCTACGCAGATGTCAAAGCTAACTGTAATATCTTACCTCTGAACATGTCGAACCACTTCCTACAAAATGTCTAGATTTAATTAGAGGATAATACTCTCACTGTAGTTGATCTTGTATGATTATGTATATGTATCCATGTAAACCGTACATGGCTGTATGGGTGCGCAGCCCAAATGTCAATAAAAAAATAAATAAAGAATAAAAAAAAACAACCATGTGTGACTCGATTGGTGTGGTGTGTTCCCCATACCAGAAATCCTGTGTGTCCTTCCATTTAATCTCACTAATCCCAACAACATCTGACTTAAGTCGTTGCATCTCCCTTTTTAAGTTTTCTAACCTACCTGCCCTATTCAGACTTCTAAAATTCCATGCTCCGACTCGTAGAATTCTGATTACTCCTCGCTGAGTAGTCCCTACCCGGAGATCCAATTGGGGAACTATTTCATCTCTGGAATATTTTACCCAGGAAGAAGCCATCGCGATGTATGTAATTTGAGAGGATTACATGTCCTCGGGATACCTTATGGGTCTTTAATGCAGTGGTTTCCCGTTGCCTTTGTGCATCTCCATGCCGTTGATCATTTCTGATTCATCCACCTTTAGGGGTCGTTTCCAACCTCAAGGGCAAGAGGGTGCCCTGGACCGCTCCTCTGCCTTCCTTTCGTGGCCGTTGGCAAGCAATGGGTGACTCCTTTTATCGGGTATCATTCAGTCGTCCAAGCCTCGTCCGTGCAAACAGAGTGCACCACGTGAAGGAGAGGTTGACATTTGGTTGGAAAAGGCTAATATAGTCTCTCACAATCCTTTACACCCCCAGAATGTCATGAAAAGGTAGAAATTATACAGTATCTTCTCGTCGCTTGTGATGTGTATGTTCTTGTGGTGATCCAAACTAGTAGTTATGGGTGTTTCGGTAAGGAGTATACCTTACTGAATTGTTCATTTACTAATTTCTAATTATTTATTGTCATCACGAACATCTTCATGTATTGTTATATCACACTAGAGACAGATTTCAAATGAGATAAAAAAAAACATCTATATTCTACAGACTTCCACGGCCATCTTTGTTCATGATTAATTGACTTTCGGGCTTTGCCGCGTTGTTTATTTCATTACCTAAGCTTTCGGCTGGTATCCTCCAGCCTTCGTCAGAGATACTGTTTATGTTGACATAGCAACGAGCACCAAGCATCGCAGAGCTCACTTTATACAAATTATTGATGATCTGACGCTAGAGAAGACTGATGTCATGGTGAGTTTCGATATTGTCTCATTATTCACTAATGTGCCGGTAGACGAAGCCGTTGCTGTAATACGTGCTAAACTTCTGAGTTCTGCCTTAAGTCAACTGTGTTCCAGTACGGTGGTCAACTTTATGCTCAAGTTGAAGGTGCGGCAATGGGCTCGCCACTTTCACCTGTAGCCGCCAACATTTTCATGGAATCATTCGAGATGAAGGTGCTTAACAACGCGCGCCTAAAACCTACAAAGTGGATCCGTTACGTTGATGACACTTTTGTTATCTGGCCTCACGGTAAGGAGAGTTTGCAAGAGTTCTTAAACCACCTGAATAGTGCCCACCCAAGAATTCAGTTCACTATGGTTGTGGAAGAAAATGGACAACTGCCATTTCTCGATGTCCTTGTTCACAAGCGAGGCGATGGAAGTTTGGGTCACACTATGTATCGCAAGGCGACCCGCACTAATAGGTATCTGCACGCCATGTCGCACCATCATCCGGCAACGAAGAGAGGCGTATTGACATCACTCAACTTAAGAGCTAAGACAGTATGTGACTCGGAAAGTCTGAATGAAGAAATGGAGACACTTACAAAAATATTCAAAGCCAACGGCTATAGTGAATCTGAGATCAGGAGGGTTTTAAGACCCTAAAAACCTATGGGAGACGTCAACTTATCCCATGATATTAATGTGCCAACAAAATTCGCCTGTCTCCCATACATACAGGGTATCACAGACCGGATTGGGAAATTGTTAAAGCGGGTGGAGGTGTGAATAGTATATAAGGCTAACTGCAAACTTGGTCAGTCACTGACAAAGGTAAAAGACAAATTACACCCACACCAGCTTATGGGTGTTTACGAAATCCCATGCAATTGTGGCAGTGTTTATATCGGCAAGACAGGTCGCACTGTGGCGGAGAGACTTAAAGAACATATCCGCCACTACAAATATAACAACAGTGACAAATCCGCCGTAGTCCGCCATGCTATTAATACCGCGCATGAAGTAAAATTTCAAGAAACGAGGCTACTGTGGAGAGAAGACCAGTGGTGGCCCCGACGGGTGAAAGAGGCAGCAGAAATTTTAAAAAACACCAACAACATCAACGAAGATAGCGGCCTCTTACTCTGCGATGCTTGGCGCTCGTTGCTATGTCAACATAAACAGTATCTCTGACGAAGGCTGGAGGATACAAGCCGAAAGCTTAGGTAATGAAATAAACAACGCGGCATAACCCGAAAGTCAATTAACCATGCATATTGTGATCACTGATGCCTGACTGGTTTGGTAATGGAGCTGGTTACTCAGATATGGCGAAGTAATAAAAAACGTTATTGACTTAAATTTTTATTGCAGTTGCTGTTAATTAGTATTTATTTACATATTTTATCACCATTAGTTTTATGATTGCGGAACGTTATTATTGTATTGAAATTTACGTAAGGTTATAATTCTGTGCTGTCGTAATTACGTGGTTTCTATTGGCTGCGCATTCCACTCTTTTTGTACCCTCCTTAATCTAACCCAACAATTCTATCTGGTACGGGGGACCTGCAGTTCAACGTTTATGAATCGTCTTTGATTCAGACCGAAGAGTCACTGCTCTCTGACTGTTACTGTAATATTCTTATGTACAGTGATGCTGGATACTGCATAAGCATTGACTTGTGAGAAAAATCGTACAACGTGTAACATTATTTGGAACCGAAGGTAAATGAAGACACTTAATTTAATTTCCAAAAATTTCTGACGTTTCGGCCTCCCTGATAAGCCTCAAGAATCTGACCTCATATCCCGGAGAAATGCGCCTAGTACTTGGCTGATTACTCGCCTCGTGGTCGAGGTCACTAAGACGTCATGATGGTGTCTATCTGTTGATGGTAGCATAAATTTTCATTATTCGTTACCTGACTAGGAGGGTAAAAGATGTGGTAGTTCCACAATTCATAGTCACTAGATCCAAAGTCCTGAGCTAAATCCCAGAACTGTACGCAGTGCATATGGCTTTAGGGTAAAGGACACTATGGTCTGTGATTCGTCCATCAGGTAGAGAAGTTATACTTGGTGTCTTGCCGAAAGGCAGGACAGGATAGTATGGCACCGGGCTTCATCTCTCATACACAAAACACTTCGCTGAACACACACACACAAGCGAACACTATTAATACTTGGATAGGAAAGAGGAAGCATCCAGGTATACTTCCATGTGCGTAAGTTGTGGTGCGACAACAGCGTCCATGGCGAGTACCGGTGCCAGGACGCCGGGTATGGCACGCACATTCATTCGACAGCAATAAGCATAGTGCCTTAAATCGTGCATTTTAAGTTGCGTATCAACTATGCGCGGCAAACCCTCCAACACTGGCTCGCGCGGCAGCCGCGCATATTGGATACGCTGTTGGTTCGCAAGTCAACTCGAACATTGGTGCGGTCGAATATGCCGCGCTGCAAGCCTTTATCTGTCGGTATTTAGCCGCGCGGCAAATGCCCTACACTACTCGACTCGCGCGCAGTTGAGACGGGGGTATCTACCATGGATAACGAAATGTATCACCTTTTAATACAATTGTACAGTGCCATAGGTTTTTATAGAATAGCAAATGTGCATCCTAATCAGGCTCAGATGGTATCACCTCCATTAGCACCTCGACCATCACTGGAATCTTCAAATGACATTATTAACTCAATACATTTTACCTATGTAAGAAGTTCTCGTTAAGAATGGCAACAGAAAATTGAATAACAATAAATTTTTTAAAATAAAATGGGTATTATTTTCTTTACCTATTCTTTCCAAGAATCGCATAATTTGTCAAAAACATCTGAAACCATTCTCGAAAATAATTGTTTCGACACTACAAAAAGGTATTGCAGGCTAGTACATTAGTCTCCAGAAATCTTGAAGTTACAGTATCTTTCAGTAACTGTAATCGAATCCCGAAATTAATGTTATTTACATTACCGTTGTCACTCTCGTAAAATTTGTTTATTGTATCCTGAATTTTTCGACATCTCATGTCTTCCGTAAGATTTACACCATACTGCAATCTATTAAAATACAATTTCCTGATCCACCAACACACCTTTCGTTTAGTTTTCTGGTATACAATGTGATGCATAACAGTGAAAGTGGCAGCTGCTCGTGTACGTGAAACGTCCTAAGGTGGCTTCACGAAAATACCGTGCCTGGATAAGCTGGCTCGTCGAACAGAAACAGCTCGCACATTGTTTCTATTACTACGCCCCCGTCTGTCAAAAGAAAAGTTCCCTCTGCAACCCCGCCACAATTTTATAATTAAAAATATGGAAAATCTCGTATGAAAGCGAATGTATTTATTTTTTATTGCTTATTAAGTTATAAAAATTTTGTGAAAAAAGTAAAAATAAAAAAGAACTTAAAATTTACTGAAAAGAAGTAACAAAAAAAAATTAAACAATGGGAAGGTTGAGCTTGCATTTCCTTTTCCAAGATTCTTGGGTGGATATTAGAACTGAACAGCGTAAATCATTTGCAGTATTGCTTGAATAGTCTGTTTTTATTGTAACAATAGCTGAAAACTCTCCTACTCACAAATAAGCGATTAAAACAGGTGAATATAAAAGAAGCGTTTGCTGTGATATGCTAGCTTACACTTCGTAATACTTTACCCAACACGTTAATTTATCTATTTTATTAAAATCGTATTTGGCAGCACCATGATTTTTTATTTCCAAAGCTTTGCTACATTGAGTGATTACAGAGCTCTGCCGATATTTTGTGTTTTCGGGGTTGAATCTTGTCAGTATTAACAATAATGTCTCAGAGCAAACTATCTAAGGATGTAATGTTAGAATAGAGGTTTTCAGTTCAGAGGCGGTGAAGAAGACATGTAACTTCTGATGATCATCTACACGCTATCTCATCGATCAAATAGGGTGGGTGAGGAACTGTTCTTTGTCAGGAATGTGCGTTGTCTAGGTGAATCATTTTTCTGTTTGCGTCTATTTTCCTTCAGTTTTCTCAAAGACATCGCAGTAAAACTTTCCCGTGAGATTGTGATAGGTGACGCAAATTCCTTGCGGACATTTCAACGAATGTCAAAAACAGTTTTCTCTAGCGTGGTTGGTGAGCGGTAACATTCTGACCTCGCATTCGAGAGGACGCAGGTTCGAATCTCCCTCCTGCAGCCCAGATTTGAGTTTTCCATGGTGTCCCCAAATAACTACCGGTGAATGCCTGGATGGTTCCTTCAAAAGGCCATGGTCGGATTCCTTTCCATTCCTTGCCCTCCAGATCCTTCCCGCTTCTAACGATCTCGAATTCGACGAGGCGCAACAAAAAGCTATAAGTGATTTGATGTTCCTACGAAATTGCCGCGGTTTTTGACTTGCAGATGTCTAAAATCGACCCCGTCTGTGTGGAGGCAATGGCGCCGAATTAGTGACAGTTTCTGTAGAAGTAACTTCGACTTCACAAAACAGGGTTAAAAATACATAGCGCCGCCATCTGGGACTCGTTTTAAAGAGGAAGGATGAATTTTTGTGTCAGTACCGCTCCGACATTCGTAGCAGCCGAACTATGCGAACTGAGCTCGCAAAGTGAAGCCACGATTTTCCACTTTACGAACTCGACATGTGAATGGGATCGTATCTCCGATTCGAGTGTACCATTTTTTTTTTTTTTTTTTTTTTTTTTTTTTTTTTTTTAAGGGAAGTGTATGAATTATAACTCTCATCTTGGGTCCAAGACTGTATCTTAAAAACGCAATAATATACGAGGTTGGGAATTTGAAAAAGTTTGAAAATTTTCCCTTTTTTTTAATGTCACGATATATGAGGGAAAAGTACAACCACAATTACAAAAATGGAGCACGAATTCATAGAGCAACAAATTCCAAAGAGAATAACACAAGAACCGTCGGATCCAAAACAAAAACCAACGCACAGTACTACCCGCAAATATAAGTAACGTAAGCGTTCTCGGACAACTCAGGCGGTATCTAGGGATCCTGGGTCAAGTATGGATGTGAATTTCGTTTGTTATTATTATATTTATTTATTTTATTTCATTTCAATTTACTATACACTATTGTTGTTTTCAAGCAAATAAATGTGGTATTGTCCGGCAGAGCTTAAACCGAGAATGTTTTGGCCGCTGTGATTATAGCTTCTTCCATTGTGATGACTGTTGCTTCGTTTCAGGGTCATACCGTACACCCATTCTTCATTGGCAGTTACGACTCTGAGAGGAAGTTTGGAGTTGTGCGTGATAACTGTCTTTTCGAATGTATGTAATCCTTCATAGACTCCTTGCCACCTTTCTGTTGAGTATTGTACATTTATATCTGTGAGGAATGTTCTGGTGCTTGATGTATCTTTGGAGATGTATCTTTGGAATTGTACATGTGTGAGTCGGAGTCGTTGTCTGGCTGTTGAACTGAAAACATGTGGATAGAAAGTTGTAGTGTGTGTGCCTCAATAAACGTATTATTATTACAGCAAACATTATTTAACACTTTCAAACACTTAAACCACTAAAATGTACTTGCTTAACTTAATAGCGGTCTCATCCAAAGCTCCTTTAGTATTCGGTGGTTTTCTTGAGGATAAGACGAAACTTAATGCAGATGTAATATAACCGTCTCTGGAGTCCAGTCGGATACTGCTCTGCTTTCTTCATCAGCTTCCAGATGTTACAAGCTGGCTTTGCTTAGAAAAGGAAGCTAGCTGACAGAAGAGTTTCTACGACACCCGAGAAGATTATAGGAACATCATTACTCCACTTGCACATTTATGCAATGGTTGTGGGTCCAGCGTGAGCGATGCCCATTGCTTTAGGCTTAACTGCCACCATAAGTTAATTCCAAACTAAGCATAGGAACAAAGTCAAATTTGATGTGTTGGTTAAGCTTGCTGATCTCTATAGAAAGCAGAAATTTGAACAATATAGCGTCATCCATAGCAAAGCAATTAATCCCGAATTGTTAAACGTTTGGGGTTGCCATTGGATAAATACAAGGAAATCCCAATATTGGATTTCTCTTATCATTTGTGGTGAAATCATATATATGTACCAAATTACCTGTTTCTATAAATAAGGTAAGTACAGGGTAATTATGATGACAGAGTGTCGTAGTAGGTTAATTTTTTTTTAATTTCACTAATGAAGTAAAGTTTAAAACATTAGTTGAACCAATTTTAGACTTTTCTTATGATTTGGGGGTAAAACTTTTTGTGTACCAAATCTCAGCTTTCCACGACTACGAGAAGTACTTTAGAGTTTTGGAGAACATTATTCAGTCAGTGAGTGACAAAATCGGTGAAATTTTAATATGAATAACTTCAAAGCTAAGAACAGCAATGAAAAATATGTAATAACTATGCTAAATTTGCTAGTATCTATGAATAATAAAAGTTTGAGACATTTAGCGTCACCCATGTCAAAGAAATTGAGATAAAAACATGGCCCTAATGGTTTCGAAAACAGGGTAGGCAGTGCCACCATTGACTTGTCAGCGCACGGCCGAGTAGGACCGAATCTCGTGAATCAAATTGTATGTTAGCAGTATGGGTAATGTTTCGCAGGGGAGACTTGTCATAAAACCATACTCGATATAGTTTAATATCTTGCAAATTACTATCAGGATTTTTTGTGGGGCCTTGTAGATTGTCAACATCGAGGTTTGTTAGTGGCGTTAGAGGACTGGGGGCAAGCATGGCCTTTTGAGGGAACCATCCCAGAACACACCTTGGAGTGATACTGGAAATCCTCGGAAAACCCAAATGGCTGGAATGGTGACCGAACCCGCGTCCTCCCAAATACCGGATCCGAACGTTAACCACTCAGTCACCGAGCTCAGGAAATCACCCAGTGCTTTAAAAGTTTTGTCTTCACTTAGAGGTGTAATATCAGGTATGCTGCTATGAATAATACTGGAATTTATAATAATACAGGAGCCACCTTATTTTATGTTTTTTTTTTTTTTTTTTTTTTTTTTTTACAATAACTGTTAGCAGTTTCTTATGAATACATATTGACAGTTGTCATCCCTTCCACACCAAACATTCCCTTTCTTATAGCCTCACTATCTGTGGCAGATTCATCTGTTACAATGAATAACCAATCTCCAGATATTCACAAAACCTATCACAAGCCCTCATTTCCTGCTTATACCACTGATCTTGTATACAAATTAATCTCTCATGCTGCAACCCATCCTTCATGTAACTTTAATTGTGCATCTCTAAAAACTAACGGTAACCCAGTATTCATCACAGTTCGCTCCTAGTCTCAAGTCCATTTTTTTTAATATATTTTTTTTATTTATTTTTTATTTTTTTATTTTTATATCCTGGTACATAATAGCCCAGCACCTAGTTTCTACTCTGGGCCCATATTTCCAATATATTACAAGAGGTACACTCTTTGGCAAAAAAATTGACTGTCGGCGCCTGAGTCTAAGTCCCTTATTTCGCACAATGTGGCATCATTGCCCGTATTCAACTCAGCGCCATCTGTTATTCATTTCCTTAAGTCAAGCCTCGAACAAAGCAGGAAGACTCCGCCCGCCCATTGACGAGTTTTCTTGGTAGTTCATCTATCATTCCCCACATTTCAGTAAAAAGCTATTGACCGATCTCGAAACAAGTAACGCATTTTCCTGTCCCTGGATTGACTGTAATATTAGGCAAGATATCGCCGACCATACCTCAATCGGACGAAATTCGGTTCCAGCTACACTTTTCTTAAATTCAGATCGTGAAACATATCGTTAAAGTTGTAATTAACAAGATTGCAATAAAGCGCAGTAAAAATGAGGTTCAGTTATACATTTTATTCCAAATGATTAGCGTAAAACTATAACCATATTTATTTATATATTGATGTGGCTAATCAGTTGCAATAATGCAACACATAATGGGGTGTGTGGTCCGAGAAGTGGGTGTAAATGTTCAAAGATCCAGATTTTTAAGTTCTACAAAACTATTGAAACGATTATAAAGAGATTATTTCGGATAATTGTCTAATGCCAGTTGAATGTAACTGACTTCTGAGGCAGGATAAGGTTGTTTACCCACTGCACTAGCCGTCTGTGAACATGAGCTCCGTTTGCGTGTCCATCTAGTCTTGTAAACGCGTGGTCCTCGATTCGAGTCTAGGTTTTCCAATATAATGTAACTCGTTACATTATATTGGATGAACAATATTTTAAATTCCACAAACACACCTTTAACCGCCAATGTGGCCTATGAACTAATACAAAAATGTTTTCATAGGAGTTTGTTTTTAAACAATTTGATGTTAAATATAATAATGTTAACTTTTACATATATGATATCAATTTTACAACAAGTGAGAAGGAGATAGTCAATGTAAAAATATTCAACTTGAGGTGAGATCGAACCCTAGTACCTTCACCTCCGCAGGCCAATACTCAACCGTTCAGCCACTTTGCCTTACGCTGAAACCTACCTCGTCCATTATATAACAATAGTAAACATATATATATAAAGATACAACATTTCAAGTTGAATAGTTAATGATGATCTATATAAAGAATCAAACTGTTATAACAGAAATAATCAGTCAAATAAAAATATGATAGATAGACGGGGAAGGAAACTAAATTTCTATTTCAGCAATGTGTCTGTTCTCTTGATACCGCCTAGCTGTAAGATACATTTCTTTGAATAGGAAATTACCACAGCACTGCCAGAAGTCAGAAATCGTGGCAACACTGGAAGAAGTAGTTGTGGCAACCTCTAACAGGAAGTAAGTGCCAACTTTCCTGTTTCCTTCGGCCAAGAAGAATACCTTTATAACACTAAATAACATGTAATAATTTATCACGATCGGCTCTTTTGGAAAGATTGAGCAATCGTCTATTTTTCTGTATCTTCACAATTCGGCACACGCATTTTTGTAGACGCACTGACAGTTTATAAAAATAGTGGAGCGTGGTGGAATAAGCGCTGACGCGCTGGCCTCTCATTCGGGAGGTTGCGGGTTCGAATCCTCGTCCGGCCATCCAGATTTGGGTTTCAATGATTTTCCCAAATCACTCTATGTGAATACTGGAAAGGTTCCTTTAAAAGGCCATTGGAGAAATCCTTGCTACAACTCCTTTCACGCCTCTAATGACCTTAATGTCGACAACGCGTAAAACCATAAGCAAAAAAGGAAAAAGAATGTATGCTCGCCTCATGTCTTTGAGCAAGCATTGAACTTCATCTTTAATGTCTAAGTCGGTCAAATATTTTCGCAGCTTTAGAAAAGGTGGTAGTCACTGTGGGCCAAGTCTGCAATTGTATGGTGGGTTGGGTGATTATTTTCCAACCAAAGTTTGCAGAAGAGCGACGGTGTGATGAGCAAACGTGTGGAAAAGCTATGTCGGGAATAATGCTTGCTTCCTTGCTTACCTTTCGTCTTCTTCGGTTCTGAATTGAACTTCTGAGTTTTTCAGTGTTTTACAGTAGCTGTAGTAGTAGTAGTTGTGTGGTCGCAGCTTGCATTAACCCGATTAACAATGACTCCTTCCCATTCCATTTTTTTCCTTCTTATGGCATACGTTTCGTCAACGTCGAGGTCGTTAGAGGCGGGGAAGGACTGCGGAAAAGGAACTGGAAGAAATTCGGCCTTGGCTTTTTAAAGGAACTATACCACCATTTGCCTGGAGTGATTTGGAAAACCCAAATCTCGATAGGGAGGTATTCGAAGCCGTCTCCTCCCGAATGCGACACCATTAGCTTCACTTTTTCATTACTAGTCGTATTTGGTCTACGATTACATCCATAAAATTATTTAAAAATCTACTTAAAGCAAAGTTAATAATCGTAAATGATAAAATGTCGGTAGAAGTGAGATAATTTGATGAGAGGGTGAGTTTCCAAAACAATCTCTGAAATCAGAAACGCAATTCAAATCTGTCTCTCTTCTCATTTTCAACCCCTCCATTTTTTTTTATTTTTAGCAGCTATAAATTAAAGAATTAAAGATGCTGGATGCTTTATATTCTGTTCCGCTCATAAAATTCATATATTACTAAGGTGATAGATATAAGAAGATTGTCTTGCACCGCAGTGGTATGAGATTGAGTCAGCTACCTCAATTGGAATTTACGCGTCTGCACCAAACAGCATGTGACGGAGGTGAAAGGTTGATTTTTAAATGCTACACTTCTATAGCCAACTTCCTCGTTTCGGGTCATTATAGCTCCGTGATGATGCGCGGCGTCAGATACGGCGTCACCTGTATTTGAGCTCCGGTGGTTGAAGAACTTTTTAGAACTAGGGCATGTTTCGGTGGCGGTGCATTATTACTAATTATCAGATGGTGCACGAAAGTCCTGGTTTAAATCCCAAACCTCTCTGTAGCGCGTATGGAACTTCTGACAGTGACTCGTCCGCCGGATTTGGACGTAAGCTGTCGGCCCCATCGATGTGTTTCGGGGGAGTAGGTCTCAATCGGCCGGCACCTTCTGTCTTATTTCATCTTATCTCTTATTTTACTGTCGTCAGTCTCTCGATTGGTTTGATATAAACCACCATCCCTCTTATTTTGCACTATCCCCTTCATCTCAAAACACCTCTCTTAAAACACGTCCACCGTTATCTGCTTCATACATAACCAATCCCAAATGTATTAAAAAACCACCCACGAATCTGTTTTTTCTTGTGTACGATTCTTCCACAAACTTCTTTCGTCAGCCATCATTTCAAAACATATTAATTTCGTGGTTTAACTGTCCACTTAATTTTCGCATCCTCCTATAGCACCACATTTCGAATGCTTCAATTTTCCTTCTTTCAGGCATTCCTGAAGTCCATGCTTCGTTACCATAAGGTGCTATGCTCCATACATACAGTTTTAAAAAGTTCTCTCTGGTTCCTGGGTCAATATTTGAAACTACTTTTTCATGAAGCCACATTAAATTCCTCTTTTACTTCTTTTATAGCTTCCTCCACATATAAGTTGAATATTAGTAAGGATGAACTGCAACCATATCTGATACACTTTTCAACTGATTGGTGACGTCTCATGATTCTCTGCCACTTGATTCTTATATCAATTATAAAATATTTTTCTATCTCGATACGTAAGACCTGACTTTTTTTAAAAAAAATTTTGAACATTTTGTCCCGCCTTACATTACCAAAGCTTTTTTTCTAAATCAACAAACGCTATGAAAGTAACTTTGTTTTTCTTGATCGGTGATAAGAATTGATTCTCTTGCGCACGGTTTTTCAAAATTCAAACTGTAGCTACTGTATATTTTATTCCAACCCAAAATTTACATTATAATGTCTGTCTCAGAATGACAGCAACAATTTCTTTTGAAGTTTAAATATTGCAAAGTCTTATAGGCATTCAATCAGAACATTGTAGGAGGAAAACTGAGGCATAAAATTGAAATTCAGTGCGGGAATGTCAGTGTGGCAAGAACAAGGAAACCAGTATTATACGCTTTGTAAACACTACGTTTCCGTCTACTACGATATTTTTTTTTTTTTTTTTAAAATTTATTAATGGTCGTTGGCTTGCGCCAATTGACCAGCTGATTAATTACAATATTTACAGTTTCATTTAGTCTAGACATAGTACAATTTATTTCTATTATAAACATTAATATATCTTTTGATTCGGTATTACCTATATGTAGTAGTAGTACATTTTATATCCATGATGGCTAATGCGGTGATCAACATTCCTGTTATATATTACACTTGTTGGATTTTTATACATAATTGACTATTCTATTGAAAATGTTGTATTACATTGGAGTGGTAATTAGTTTAGACATAGTACAATTTACGTTTAATGTGACTTCATGTATCATTGTTTTGGCATTACCCATAGATTGGAATACATTTTATATAATAATAACCAATGAGATGAGTAAGGTAATTAACAATCCTATTACAAGTTTTACATTGAATTGTTTTCATTCGGACTTTTATAATGAATAAGTTTGTGAATAATTTCTCGTCTTTTACTTTATGATTTGAAACGTGAGTCTATCATGTGGGTATTATTTTATTGCAGTGTATTAAATTTTTCCTTAGCAAGCTTTTATCTGATTATTGGTTGTATATATCTGTCATTAGGTGATATCTCCTATTTTGATGGGAAGTTCAGAGTTTTAGTTGGACTCATGTAGAAATCGGGCTAGTGCTCCATACACATCTTGTCTTGTTGACATCAAGAGGGAGGTTACGGAGGTCGGAGAGGTATATTTAGTTTTACTAGAGTTTTGTATAGTTTGTTTTGGGGGTTCTTGTACTGATTGCAAGCTAGGATGATGTGATTTAAATCCGCTACTTCTTCGTGGTCTTCCTAACAAGAGGGTGA
>CM061921.1:362573355-362594561 GCA_031002005.1 Vandiemenella viatica
TGATATTTAGTCTGTTTCTTCCTAGTTTTACTGGGGTGTTCATTTTCTCCCATTCTCTAATGACTTTGTGCAGGGCTATATTAAATAAGATTGGCGAGAGACCATCACCCTATCTAACACCAGTTTTTGTCTCGAATTCTCTGGAGAGTTCTCGGATGAATTTTACTTTGTTTGTGGTGTTGGTGAGTGTCTGATTGATTAATTCTCTTGATTTATTGTCCAGTTCATATGCCCTTAGGATGTTTAGTAGGCTTTTCCTGTTGATGGAGTCATATGCCTTCATGAAGTCTACAAAGGTGCATATGGTTTTCTTGTGCCTGATTGATCTGTATTTTAGGATGGTTTTTAGGTTAACGATTTGCTCTTCGCACGATCTGTTAGGTCTGAAGCCTGCTTTGTATTCACCAATTTTGTATTCGATTAGTTCTTGTACTCTTTTACAGAGAGAAGTAGAGAGAATTTTGTATGGAACTAATAGTAGGGATATTCCTCTGTTGTTGTTCACATTGGTGTGGTCACCTTTTTTGTGAAGGGGAAGTATGAGAGCCACATTTCCAGTCTTTCAGGATTTCGTTTGTCTCCCAACAATGTCCGATAATTTGGGTAGTTCTTGGAGTGAACTTTGGCCTAGATTTTTCAGGAATTCCATCACTATGCCATCTTCTCCAGATGCCCTCCCATTTTTGAGTTTCTGAATATGCTCCCTGATTTCTTCTAGTGTTGGTGTTGGTGAATCTGGATTGATAACTTAATACTATATATTATTTTATAATTTTTTTCTTTTCTTTTTTCTCAATTATTTTTTAATTTTTTTTAAATTGTATATATCTTTGCCTTCATTTACTTACACCTCTAACTGATCAAAACCAAAATAATATTGTAAATAATTTTTATTTATTTATTTTTTTAAAATAATGTTTTCAATAATAATTTCTAAACAGGCACCGCAGAGATTATCTTGTTCCACTTCTAACCTGATCCCCCACTCCCGGCACTTCCACCCCCACCCCATGTTTCCGCCCTTGTTTCATTCATGTAGCGGGTCAGGTTGTGATCACATCTTTCCCCCCACCATATGTCTCGCCTCTCACATGAATAAGGTTTCTCACCGAAATGTTGTGCAATTTGTTTGTTTTTGTGCGTTTTTGTGTGTTTTTTACGTGTTCAACTCGCCCTCCTGCCTTCATCTGCGGTAAGTGATGGGTCATCTTTCCCTCTTATATCTTAGTTTTAGTGCCCAACGTCACTTTATTTGTTTCCAATAACCAAAATAATGATATAGACGTACAACTCTGGCATCAATTTTGTATAGCATTTATTTGTAGATATTATCACTGCCAAGTTATACCTTGTGAAGGCATCTCAATCTATTTCTGCCACAGTTTCAAGAAATGAAATTCAAACATATTTTATGTTTAGTAAAACACATTGGTGCTTCTATTACCACATACTTTTATAGAGATATTAGATTTTATAGAGTGCACAGAAAATCCAATACTTGGTATGGGTTATAAATCATATACATTTATAACCCCTGATACCAAATATTCTATTTACTTTTCATTCTCCAAACATAACTTCTGTTTACTGCTTAGGTATACAAATAATGTCACTATATTTTTAGAATTGACATTTTGGTTTATTTTTATATGTTTTCTAATGTGTACTATGACCTGTTTGACCATAATCAGTCTTCTGGTATTAGGGTATTTGTCTTTTGTTCAGATATAAACATACTCTCTCCTTGTTTTACTCTTATATTAAATGTCACCATTTTACTTTTTTTCAGAACATAATTTTCATGTACATGTACTAGTTAGGAAATAATAGTAATGCTAATGGAATAAGCAAAAGAAATACTTGGAATAGGCCATGGTAGGGCAGTAGAGCAGAATCTTCTTCATAATTGCTGGCATGTGTTGCACTTCAGGTATGGACCAACAGATTTGTCATAGCTTAATATATTCATAGATTTCCTTTATTCCTATGAAAAAGTCAGTTCTGAAATTGTTTTACTTTGAGTTCATGTTTTTATTTACTTTCAAAATGCCTTATAGTAGGAAGATAGTAATCTAGCTGAGCAGAATTTCAGCGACAATACAGGATTAACAAGTGCTGTGAGGCAATATTAAAATGGAAAGAAAAGAAAAATCGCCCATCATTTCGTTCACCAAAGCTGAAGGAGAGAGGGTAGCCATGACGAAATATCCTCCCCCCCCCCCAAAAAAAAAAAAAACATGCACCCACAATTAACACAAGCCACATGAATGGCTGTTACAATTGGAGTAGAGGTGAAGGGGGAGTAAAAACAATATCAGTAGAAATGTTAGTCGTGGGAAAGAAATAAATAAAAATGAAATAGAAAACAGGATATGTTAAAGAGATGAAAATTATTAAAAATGTGAATGATAAATTAAGAAAAAAAATTTGAAAAAAAATATTTATATTAGTTATACATGCAAGTGATGGGTGTAAGAGGGTGAGGAAGGTCTGGTATCCAGAATGTGTTGGTAGGTCGATTCCCACCTCTCAAGTTCAAATAGGAATATGGTTTCAGAGAGTAATCTGGTGGTTCTGACTATGAAATGAGAGATGTATGAGCTATCATGGTCACAACATGGTGGTCTAGATTTTTAAAGTAACTATTGTGGCAATTCATTCTGATAGATAACTAGTTAAGTACTTTGGTGACAGTATCTGAGATAGGACATAGTACAGGTGACTTGGCCTGTGATAGGAAAGGTTTTGCCAGTGTTAGGGTTAAAATAGATTGTAGTGGATTGATGAGTGTTGCATGTTTTGCAATAAAGCCTGTTAAAGGAAATGAGCCATAGGAAATTGTGAGGGCATTAGAGGATTGGTATTTTTGCACAAGTATATTATTTTAAGTTAGGTGGCATGCTGATGGTGATACAGAATGTTGTTGAAAGGAGAGGAAAAGATCTGAGAAAGTTGTGGCCACCACAAACAATCTAGTACAGGGTTTTGAGGACAGGAGAGAACTAGGTGTGAAAGACAGGCAAAACACTCTATTTACCTGTCTTCCATCTTCCAACAACTTCCCACCCATCTCTTTCATCATACCAGTTATTGATTGTGTTCTGGGGTCATTTCCACAAGCAAATTGAGCTGCTCTCCTTTGTATCCCCTCCAACTCCTGAATTGAAATTAAAAATTGTGGGTCTCACACCACTCCACCATACTCAATCAGTGGTCTGGCTAAGGTATTCCCTCACTTCTCAGGTATATCCCCTCATCACCCTCTCCAAGAAATGAAGGATTTTTAAACCTCTTCGTACCACCTGCCCAACTGAGTTTACTATCGAAAGCCATGCCTTCCTTGCCCTAAAATAATAGAACCGCTATATTTTTCTATCAGCATACCTAATAAACTGACTTCTTGGCATTTATTTTCATATCATGTTTCACTACCAAATTAGATATCCTATTTTTATCCTCCTGTAGCTATTTAGAGTCCTCTCTAGTTTTAATCCCATTATATAACATTATGTCATCTGCATTTCTGACTTCAGTCCCTCAGCATAACCATTTACTAGAACAATGAACATCAGCGTTCCCAATACACTATCCTTTGGTACTTTCATATTGACCTCCACCTCTTTTGATACTGCGTTTTCACCATAATTTCTTGCTGCCTACCTTTTAAGAATTCTCCATACCTACCAGTTCACTTTTCCATTGACGCCAATGGTTTTTACCTTATCTACCAATGTAATATCCCACTATCTTTAATACATTTATGGTAATATTATCACATCAACCCTTTTAGATTTCTTAATTCCACCACAATATCCTCAGAAATTATTTCCAATTTTTTTAGCCTGCTCATTAAAGCTTATATAAAGAAGTTCCTCCTCTGATGTTTTGCCTCTGATCTCAGAATGATTCCATGATGGCCTCATTAAACCAATTACTTAGAATCTCTACCTTTTTAAAATTTTCAGTAACTTCTTCCCCATCTTTATTCACAATTGTCGCTTCCCCTCAGTTTTTTAACATAGCCATAAAAATTCCTAGATGCAGCACTCAGGGCCATATAAGCATAGGCTACCTAGTAGTAGTAGTAGTAGTATTTTATTTGTCCTCTAAATCATATACATGTACTTTATACATAATGATATGGAACATGTCAATTATAAAATATGATTTACATTAAATTAATTCATACAGTTCAAATATTCTTCTACAGAGTATAATGAGTGGTATTGAAGGTATGACATCAACAATTTCTCAAAATTTCCCTTTTCTGATGTTGCTTTTACATTATGCGGTAATTTATTAAAAAGCTTAATCCCTATGTGAAATGTTCCATTTTGATACATTTTTGTTTTTGTATGCATAATATGCAAATCTGATTGTTGTCCTTGTGAAATGATCATGTACCTCACTATTTGTTTTAAGAGCTGCATCTTTACCTATGACATTATTTTAAAAAAACATAATGGTTTCAAAGATGTAAATGCTTGGTAGTGGAAGAATATTCATATATTTAAATAAGGGTCTACAAGATTCCCATGATTTGTGTTTTTGTCATTATTCTTATTGCTCTCTTCTGAATTTTGAAAGTACTTAGTGCATCTGATGATAATCCCCAGAATATAATTCCATACTTTATTTGTGAGTGAAAATGGGGCAAAGTATGCATTTTTCAAAGTTTGTTTACTAGTGGTTAATTTTAAGATACGTAATGCATAACAGATTTGATTCAATTTAGAGTTCAAATATTGAATATGTCTATTCCATTTTAGATCAGATTGAATCCATAAACCTAGAAATTTTGAATCTAATTTGCTTTCTAAAGTCTGAGTGTTCAAAATAATATTTGGGTTGGCAGGGTTCCTGTTTTGAGCAGTATGGAAATTTACTGCAATGGTGTTTTCATAATTTATTATTAAATGATTGTTTTTGGACCATTCCAATAGCTGGTTAGTGGTTTTATTAATACTTTGCCGAAGAACTTCTTCGGTTTCAACTTTTATTATAAGTGTTGTGTCATCTGCAAAGAGAATATTATCATGTGACTCAACATTTTCATTAATGTCATTGATATAGGTACAAAAGAAACAGGAGGGGTCCAAGAACCAAACCCTGTGGAATACCGTGTTTAATACTTCTAACGTCTGATACATGCTCTCTAATTATATCACTTTCTGTGTCCTTACATTTTAAGGTGACAACCTGTTTCCCTTCCATCAAGGTACGACTTGAACCATTTGTATGCTATACCCCTGATACCATAATGATAAAGATTAGACAAGAGGATTTTATGATCTACCACATCAAAAGCTTTAGACAAATCAAGAAATATGCCAGTTACTTTTCTTTTTTATCAATTACTTTTAATATACTGTTAATACAAGCATAAATAGCTGTCTGGGTTGATTTCCCTGATCTAAATCCATGTTGTGATTCAGATAAGATATTATTCTTGTTAATGAAGCTAATTAAACTTTTTATACGTAATTCTCTCTAATACTTTTGAGATAGCAGATGAAATGGTAATAGGCCGATAGTTATCTAGTTTATCTGTTTTCACCCTTCTTATGTATCAGAATAACTTTTGCTATCTTTAGTATTTCTGGGAAAGTACCTGATTGTGATGAACTATTACATAAATGTGTTAGTGGTCGAATTATGTATCTAACACATTTCAAAGGGGGGCCCCACACCACAAAGAGAGGCCCCACACCACAAAGAGGGGTCCCCGCCTTGGCCAGTAGTAAACATAATAGAAAATGTCGCTCATAAATTGTCTGGACCGAATTTCAAATTTAAGCATCTGCATTCGGAGGGGGGCCCGCACCACATGTGTAGCCTAGGGGCTCACAAAGCCTAAATGCGGCCCTGACAGCACTTGATGGTCGCACTGCAACTGTGATATTTTTCATAAGCCCATCTTTAGCTTCCTCATTGCTCAGTTGTTTCAAGGTTTCCCTGCTTCCTTGCTGTCTGATAACTGTGTTTTGCCCTCTTCTTACCAGCCTCTTAAGCCTTTTGACCTCCCAATTATAGTAAGCAGGTTCTATACTTTTCTTTATTGTGTTACTTTGAAATAAATATTCCTTCACCCTTCTTATTATCTTTTTGAATACTTCCAAGCCCCTTTACCCTGTACTGGCATTTTCTTCCAAATAATGAATCTTTCTCTGGAGTATCTTTTCAGTTGTGTGACATGTGCCTTTTTTATAACTAACTATCTTCATTTTTAACTACTGGCAGGGCCACATTTAAGCATAGGCTACATAGGCTGTAGCCTAGGGGTCCACACCACAAAGAGGGGTCCCGCACCACAACTCTGGGGCCCCCATAAATTTTTTGGGCCAAATTTCGAATTTATGCATCAATAGTTCAATAGTTGGAAGCAGCCAGGGCCACTGCCAAGAGGGGGGCCCCACACCACATGTATAGATAACCTAGGGGCCCACAGAGCCTAAATGCAGCCCTGACCATTGGTTTACTAAACCCTCCGATAACTATTAAAACTACTCTGTGGTCACTTATTTCTTCTGTAACCAAGACCCCACAAAATTGTCATCAAGCTTTATTAAGAAGATATGCAACATGTTTGGTCCCCTTGTACTCTTCTCTGCTACTTGTATAATGTCTCCTTCTCTTACTAACATATTTTTCAATCCTCTGTTCCCTTGTGTTATTTATCTTAATTCCCTGCCATTCAACACCTGGTAGATTTATGTCTCCATTAATAATGACCATTCTATGCTCTCCTCTGAATATGAATTTAATTTCTCAATATGAATCTCATCATCACCGTGCATTCTTCCACAGTAGACAGCAAAGACACTGATTAATTCTTTTTTTGCACCCCAGAAATCAACCCATAGCAACTTATAACCATGAACTAACAACCTAAGTGAACTTTAATAATCATTACTAACCAATATTAAAAAAAAACCTCCACACATTCCTCCTCTGTCTCTGTGGTACACCCTATAACCATCATGAAAAACCTCATTGTCTAGCACTCCTTCCTTTAACCCTCAACTAGAGGGGCTGGCATACAGGGTACATCAATAAGTTATTTCTGGCTGTGAGTAACAGACTTCTGCTTGCTAAACCTTCACCCCACTTCTACATTCCTATGAACATTCCCTGAGTACAATGTGCCTATCTAATCCATTCAGTCTAACTTCCGGCTTTCCTTATAAGCCTTTTCTTGCATTTATTTCCTGTTGGGAAATCGATTTTTTTCTGCACTGCTAAATTTTGTGGTTATAAATTTGAAAGTCCTCTCGAACATTTCCAAAATTGATGCATCACTCAAGTTCAGAAAACAATTTTTGAAATTTCTCTGATGAAACCACACCTTCAAAAATGTCAGAATCTGTGATTTCTCCATGTTCATTAATCGCTATTATTGTTTTTTAAACTGTTTTCTTAATTTTTTCTAATATGTTCCTGAACCATATTATTGTAATAAACTAGGAAAAATAAGTGGAAACTTGAAGCAGAGGATGGTAAAATCATCTGGCATACTCCTTATGCCGCCCCTCCCAAATTGCGTTTTATACCAGTACCTTCAGTTAAAGGTTAACCAAACCTTTATCCCAATAACGATGTGTGATTTGTGTATCTCTATTAAGTTAAGAGACTCTATTACCTTCTTTATTGTACTCCTACAGCTCACTAATAACAAACTTATAACTTGCTTTATGATAATTTCAGCATTACTCTTTGCCTTACTATTTTCAACTTTGTCTTTTATTATTTCATCAGCTTCTACTATTTATTTATTATTTATGACTTTTGCATCATCCATCTGCATTTAGTATCTCTTTGTACACCTATTTTTAAACCATCACCAGCAGCCTCTAACCTGAAAAGATACAGTCCTTATGCCATCATAACTGGAAATATGCTCTCTTATAGATCTAGTTAACAACTTATAAAGTTTCGCTTTTCCCCTTCTATTTAGGTGTAGGCCATGCCTCGTGAAAGTCCAACTGCCAATGGTATATGCATGCACAATCCCCAAGACAGAACTTATGCCTTTCCCAAGCAGCTCTTCAGTCCCTTTTTTTACCTGCCTTACAGAGTGGTTCAGATGAAGCAAATCACTGTGACTCAATACCTGCATGAGCTACACCCTGGTATATTGCTCCTCCTTATCTACCTTCCTCAGGTGTCTCTCTACGCTACAACTCTCATTTCTGTCAATGCTATTCCCTGCACATCCCACTGTCACTACTCTATCCTCCTTAGCAAAACCTTTACAAAGTGATCCTATATCCTCTGTTACCAGCCCTAATGTTGTGCTAGGTTTCAAAAAATTTGTTACCTGGTAGCCTCCTCTCACATGGTAGTGCAGTATAGGGGTATAATTCTACCATGGCTACTTCCTAGCAACAGAACATTTTCCTTCACACATCTGCTCCTATAGGTCTGCTGCACCATATCTTCTCCTTCTTCTACATGAGAATTTTCCCATTCTGAGTCTGGTAATAAATCAAATGTGTTTTTCCCCAAAGTTTCTAAAGTATGGGCACCTTAATCCAGTTTTACACTATTTCACCTAAGACCTGTTGCAAGCTTCCAGTCCTTCTTTTCACCCTGCCGACCATTTTTCCTTTCCTCCTCTAAAGACTGAGCATGAAGGCCTCTAATAATTTCACCATGTTCCAGATCTTTTCTTCCTGCTCTGCAAGTATCCTATCCTGCCATGCAAGCATCCTATCCTGCTCTGCAAGTCTCCTATCCTTGAAACAAAGTGAACAATACTATAGAACAGCCTCATTTATTTCCACTTTCCCCTCTCCACTATATTTATCACAATAAAACTGCTTCTTATACTCACTGCCTTTAGCCACACATCTCAGGCATGATTTTTCCCACTAAAGATGAGGATATCACTGAACCTAGCTATTTACTGGTTATATAACTCCCATGCTTTTATTTAGTAGAACCAAGACTACACTATGGCACCTACCTTATTACTTAAAACTGTGACAATTCTGGTATACTATTATCCTGAGTAGTCTGCAAGTTTAGTAAACTAAGCCACTACACTCTGCAAGAGCACAGTTTCTATCCTCTGCTGTAGGTGTTTAATACCAATTCTTAATATAAAATACCACTAAACTTTGCTATATGTGAATCCACTACACTCTGCAAGATCAGAGCTTATTAAATGATACACTATCCTCTGTTGTAGTTGTTTGATACTGAAGCTTAATAAACAATACCAACTAAGCTCTGCTAAATATGATTAAACCAAAGCTTATTGAAAAAGATCACTACACTTTGACCAAAGTCTATCCAAACACATACAGTAAACACTGACAGTTGTCTCAGAATTCTAGGAATTATTTATTATCTGAATTTTTTACAAAACCATTAACATACTAGTTCTGATACAAAACAATGAAATCAATAACTACAAAAACATAATCTATAGTACTGTTAAACCATAAATACCTATTTTTATCATGAAATAGTGCTATGTCTGCTTCCTTCTAATTATTGGATAAATAATATTATTTCAACATTTAACCTGTTAGTTGTCTTCTTTGCTGATGAAACTATTTGATAAACCTGTGTTAATAACACATATTCCTCACTTAATTATCCCAAATGACAGGTAGGTGGGTTTGGTGTGGACAGAGGTGTGTAAGTGGCCATTATGAACAGAGATGTCTACATCAAGCGAGGTGAAGTGGGTGTGAGCATGAAGTTTAGGGAGTTTCCAATTTCATGAGTAAGGGCATAGCCCGAAATATTGTGTGTGTGAAGTGTTTTTGTAACTGCTGCCCTACTTACTTCAACTTTGCTGAGTAAGATTTTATATGTAAATTCAGCTTTTTTTCATATATTTGGATTTGTAGTAGCCTGAGAGGCATGTGAGAACAAATCTTTGTACAAGCACTAGAAGGGTTATAATGTGAAAGCTCAAGTAATAACAGATAACACACAGGTGTTTAGAGCCTTCTTTGCCATATTAATATCTTACTGTGGTTTCTTTGCTTTTGAAACTAAAATAAACTGTGGTTTTATGGCAGTAATGTTTTCTTTTCTTTTACTTCCGTAGTGACATATGTATAAAATTGTAATCAACTTGTGTGTGTGTGTATGTAAATGGAAAAATTAAATGCTGTTACTATGCTTACTTTTACATATTTGACCTTGTTTATGATTAATATGTTGAAGATCAGGGGCATCCCATACCAGCTATTCTTGTGTAGCACCACATTTCAAACGCTTCAATTTTCTTTCTTTCTGGTATTCCTTAAGTCCATATTTCGCTACCATAAAGTGCTGTGCCCCACACATAGAGTTTTAAAAAGTTGAAATGTAGTCTTCACAGTTTTTCCGCCATATGTTGTTGAAATGCGACAACGAGCTTTCGGCGGCTGACTCTGCCGCCAACTTCAGGTTGGATGTTGTGCAGGGAGAACCAGCGCTGCACTTTTAAAAAGTTCTTTCTAATTCCTAGATCAATGAAATATAGTCTTCGCAGGTTTTCCGCCGTATGTTGTTGAAGAGAGACAACAACGAACTTTCGGCGGCTGGCTCTGCCGCCATCTTCAGGTTAGATGTGTGCTGCAGGAGGTACCAGCGCTGCACTGACAGTGTCTGGCCTCCACTCGCCCTAATAAGGCCTGGCCTCTCCCCTCCCCTCGCTCCGTCCCGCGGCTGCCGTCTTGCGCTCGTCGTTGGTTGGCTGGTGGGGCGTCGGTCCCAGCCAACCCCGGCAAGCCGTAAACACTTCCCGTCGGCGCCCGTCTACCTCTCTGTTTGCAGGGTGAATGTTTCAGAAGGGACAGAGCCGGCTTCCACGCATTACTGAGCCATAAACCCGTGTCCCTGTTGACTGTGTTGTTGTTCAGACGTATTTCTATCACGTCCTTGATGACTGACTCCCAATATAAGGAACACTTGGCCAGCACCTTTACGTTGCCGAAGTCCATCTTGTGGCCATTTTCAATAACATGCTGGGCGACCGCTGATTTATCTATCTGGAACATGCGGATGTTGCGTTCATGTTCTGCCACCCGAGCCTTGATGGTCCGGATCATCTGACCAATGTAATTCTTGACGCACTGGCAAGGTATGCTATAAACCCCTGGAGTCGTCAAACCCAAGTCATCCTTCACAGGCCGGAGGTAGTCCCGAATCTTGGGAGGTGGACGAAATACGATCTTGATTCCATACCGGGCCAAAATCCTGCCGCCGAAAGCTCGTTGTTGTCTCTCTTCAACACAGAGCCAGCCGCCGAAAACTCGTTGTTGTCTCTCTTCAACAACATACGGCGGAAAACCCGCAAAGACTATATTTCATCGATACGCCGTGAAAGCCTTCGTTCTCACATCAGATCCTAGATCAATGTTTGAAACTAAAAGATTTCTCTTTTTCATGAAGGCTCCTTTTGCTAGTGCTTCTGCTTTCAACATCATTCCTGCTTCAGCCATAGGTTGTAATTTTGCTTCCCAAGTAGCAGCGTTCACTTACTTCTCCTATTGCATCCGATCCTTTTTTTTATATTTACTCTACTAGTATTGGTATTATTTCTTCTACATTTCATCACTTTTGTCTTGCTTTGATTTATATTAAGTCTAAAATCTTCCTTCAGTATTTTGTTGATGCCATTCAGTAAATTCTCAATATCCTCAGCCTATTCTGCTAACAACACAATGTCGACAGCAAATCATAGCCTACTGATTTTTTCTCTCTGAACAATCACATCACTTGCAAAAATTTTCTTTTACTTTCTTTATTGCTTCTTCTCATACATGTTGAATATTAATGGGGATAGACTACAACCTTGCCTCGTGCCTTTTTTAACTGATGCATGTCTCTCATGGTTATCTACTTTTATTATAGCCACTTGATTCTTGTATGGCTTATAGAGTATTCTTATATCTCAGTATTTCAGACCTGATTTCCTTAAAATTTTGAACATCTTGTCCCACCTAACATTATCAAAAGCTTTTTACTAAATCAAAAAATGCCATAAAAGTATGTTTGTTTTTCTCGACCCGCCCTTCAAGTATTAATGTTAATGCCAGAATTGCTTCCCTTGTACCGTGATTTCTCCTAAACCCAAACTGATCACTTACTATCTCTTCTACCACCCTTTCCATTATTCTGGTCACTAATTTTGAAGTATGTAAGGGTGCACTAATACTCACGTTTGTCGGCTTGTGCTCTCTTTGGAATTGTGAAGATGATATTTTTATTAAAATCAGTTGAAATTTCTAATGTTTCATAACTTTTTGTATCAGCTTGAATAATCTTTTGATTCGTTCTTCTCCTAGGGATTCAAGAAGTTCTCCAGGGATCTTGTCAATTCCAACTGCCTAATTTGCTTTAAACTCATTCAGAGCTCTATCAAATTCTGTCCTCAAAACAGGATCTCCTAAGTCATTAATGTCCACATTGCCTTCCTTTCCTGTTACGCCATTGTTCAAGTTGTTCCCATCATACAGTTTCTCAATGTATTCCTTCCATTGGTTAGCTCTATCATATGAGGTTTCCCATCAGCAGCTTTAATGTTTAAACACCATTTCTTCATTTCTCCAAAATTTTGTTTGATCTTCCTATATGCAAAATCTACTTTACCTATGACCATTTCCTTTTCTACCTCTTCACACTTTTCTTGCAGACTTTTTTATTTTCATTTTTTTGCATTTCCTGTTTATTTGATTTCTAAATTGCCTGTATTGCTCTCTTCCTGCATCATCCTGAGCATTTTTGTGCCTTCTCCTCTGATCCATCAGTTCCAAAATTTCTTCCGTGATCCAAGGTTTACAGGCCACTTGTTGCCTAATGACTAATGTATCTTTACCAGATTTCATTATTTCAGTCTTTAATGTATTTCATTTATCCTTGGTTGAGCTCCTTTCAGAGTTACTTTTTAAACCTAAGTCTGCCATTTCTACAAATTTTTCTCTCGTGCTAGATTGTTTCAGTTTATTCACTTGCAGTCTGTTCTCCTTATATTGATTCCTTATTCACTTGAATTTCAGCATGTACTTCAAATCAGAGTCTATGTCTGCTCCTGGGTACGCTTTACAGTCTAGAACTTGATTCCTGAATCTCTTTTTGACCATGATATAATCTAGCTGATATCTGCCTGTATCCCCTGGATGATTCAAGGTATATATCCTTATTGCATGGCTCTTAAAGAGTGTATTTGCCACAACTAGCTTACATCTCTCACAATATTCCAACAACCCGCTTCTGTGCTCATTTCTTTCTCCAAAACCAAAACTTCCTACAGCAATCCCCTCTTATCCTTCTCCCACTATCGTATTCCAATTACCCATGATTATTAGACTGTAAAGGATGTTGAAGAATATCTGAGAGAAAATAAGGTTTAGCATTGCGTAAAATTCAGGAATATTTCATCAGATATCTGAGTTTCTATTTAAGGAGGGCAGTTGGCCATGTTGAAGTCAGTCTTGCAGAAGGTTTGGTAGCAAAAGGTTGGGGCGCTCGGAGCAGGTTTTTGGCACCATGCGCTTAGGTGGAAAAGTGGACAGGAAGTAATGAAGGATGGGCTGTCATTGTTATGCTAGTTTCAGCATCTAGTGGAAGTGATGCTTTCAAACATGAGAGATATTACATCGAGTTTGCTCACAATTTGTGTAAAATATATGATATTATAACTTTGAAAATATGTTTCTTTATGTGTGCTGTACAAAAACTAAATACCTCATATTTTTCTAAGGGTGTTCCTATTGCTTCTACTTTACTTCCTACCAACTCTATCCTTATAATTACTGATGTGACATCACCTTACACAATCATTCCCAAGTTCTATGCACTACATGCACAAGAATATTTCTTATATCAGTTCCAGCACAACTTTCTTCATCAATTTAATCCACCTGATTCTAAACAAATTGTTCTTCAATTACCAAATCTATCACCAAATTTTTGGCACTACCATTTGTACTCACATGTCCCCTCCTATACAAACATCATCCTTGGCCTCGTTGAGCTGTTGATTTTAGATAAAGTATACCCCTCAATTGGATCAGGATTGGGAAGACATTTTTATGTTCAAGTGAAATGGTAGGGAAAAAAAGCTGAACTCTTGTCATATTATGAGCTTTACATATTCCTACAGTAATACCTATACTACCTTCATAGACCTATACATATTCCTCTCCAGCTGCCCCGTAGTCTATATAAATCAGGTAGACTTTCAATACTACCTACACTTTGATACCTTCCACCCAGTTCATATGATATGTTCCCTCCCTTTCTACCTGGGTATCCATTTCTGTTTCTTAAGTCTAGCAACAGGATCTAATGACAGGATTATGATTTCCTTTAATCCTGCTCTGAATTAAACTCCCTTCTCTCCAAAATTCTCCATGATATTAACAGAACATACTTCAGTAGACTTCCTAACTTCAGCCAATTCCCGTTTTACAAATAGGAATCTCCTCATGTGAGAAAATGGTCGCACAATTTCTTCCTGTGCAATAGATTATTGAATGAGATATATGGCACACAATCTAGTGTCACCACCTTTAACAATTCCACTGCTGTGTTAAGCTTTTCATCATAGGGTCAGAGCTGCATTTAGGCTTTGTGGGCCCCTAGGCTATAAATATGGTGCGGGCCCCTGTCAGCACTGGTGTAAAAGTTCATGGGTGACCTTTTTTTTTTTAGCTCTACTACTTTCCTTAGCCTACGTAGCCTATGCTTAAAAGCAGCCCTGCATAGGGTGTACAAACCACATCATTTGCCAATTAGGGTGCAACAACTACACTGCCTTATATGTAGATCTGACAACAAATCAACTATCAATCAAAATAAATTATCATAGAAAATGGTACTCACCCAAAATTATCCTTTTGCTGTTCGCATAATTTCAGCAAATTTGAGCTCTAATTCTTTGTACTTGTTACAAGAGTCCTCCTCAATAGTAACAGCTGATTTGAGCTCAGATTGTGAGAGCTGGCTTACCAGCACCAACTGGGTACCAGGCAGTCTTAAGGTCTCAGCCTAATATAACACACAATGATCCTACCCTCCATCCTCAATTTCTAATCACATCTTAATAATACATTTTTTCTCATTTGCCCAAATTTTCCTTTACCTCCTATGCACCATCTGGAACCATTACTTCCAAGAGGTGATATCGCTCAAATTCAGAATCTTCTATATCTTCATCCTGATTAATTGTTGCATTTTATGTATTCATTTTCAAAGTTGAAGTACACTCTACAAGGTGTGTTCATAAAGTAACGGGAATTTTGAAATTTCGCGGGTTATATTAGTCCGATTGGCACAATTTTTTATTGTTGTGTTGGAAAACTTGTCTTAAAAGTATCCATTCATTTTGAGTTATATTGGATATTTAATCTCTCTGTTCACTGTTAAAAGCATAACACGTGTATTGATATTGTCGGCAATTTTTCATTTGTATAAAGTTCTTGTCACAAGATTAAATGATCAATAAGGAATACTACCTTCAAGTTCAATGCTGTTTGCGTGAAGCAGTCCGAAAAAAAATTCCCGGTTTTGTGGCAAAACAATTCATGGCTTTTGCATCACGATAGTGCTCACAGATCATTGCTTGTTCGTGAACTTTTCGCAAAGAGCAACACTGCCTCCATATTCGCCAGACATTTTCCAAAATAAAGAGAACCTTGAAGGGCCATCATTTTACAAGCATATATGAGATTAAAATGCATCGCTGAAAGAGCTCAAAGCTATCTCAAAGATCGAGCTCAGAAGTGTTTTGGGTATTGTAAGAAGCACTAGCATATCTAATGGGGATTATTTGGAAGGTGATAACACCAATGTAGACTAATAAATAAAATTCTTTCAAAAAATGAAAATTCCCATTATTTTTTAAACACACCTCATATTCACTAATTAATTTCACTCCCTTACCTTTGTTTTTCTGACCTCACCACAAACCCTGTCTATCCTCTTAACTGCCACAACCAGCTGCAGTTCTTCCAGGAATCCCACCCTGTGAACACCTTGCATGTTCTTGTACTTAAAAAGGATTGACACTAGAAAATTTCAAACTTTGGTATTTATCTTTTTTTCTGTGAATCAGTCCCACCATGTAAAGACTCTTTAATAAGTGATAGTATGTTCCTCTACCCTTATTTTTGTTTCATATTTCACATATTTAAATCTAGTAGATGTTACTATTTACATTACTCAAGAAACTTTTAGCAATAGATGGCAGGCCTGTAAGCTGTAATCCGATGTCCTCATCGTCAAAAAGGCTAAGAGCCAAAAAATAAAAAAATAAAAATTGAAAATAAAACATAAGCAGAGGTAGACCAAAATGTGAGACTGGAAATTAGACTGCTTTAAATATTTTCAGCTCCTCATTATCTTCAATACTTTTCTTTTACCTTTCATTATTGGGTCTATGGTCTTGGTATAACTCCATATCTGAATAAATAAGATGAACCAGAATAATGCCAAACTGATGCTGGATTTAATTTTACACTCCAGTGCTATTGTAACTGGGGTTTCAGATGTCTGCAATTTTTATTCTAAACAAAAGTATACAACATAGTGATTTTAAAAGTAATAAATCAGTGATAATTACATGTAAAAAATTACAGAGAATTAGTACTAAAAGTGTACTTGAATGTGTCTTCTTGAAATTGCTGGGATAATTGATATTAACTCTCCATAAATTAACATATGTTAACATTTATAAGTTTTATGATTTATATTGTAATAGGTAATTTTTTTCTACGAAAATATTAACTACTTTTAAATTATTAATTTTATCTGCAAGAAACAGCCTAAAACTTCATAATTTTATTTTACATTTTGAAATAAACTTTTACGATAAAATAAATCTGTTACTTTATTCATTACTGTAAACAAGTCACATACATAAATCTAATAAGAGGTTTAAATAATAGTTACCTATATTTGCCATGTATCCTTGGATGTGTTATAAATGCTGATGTAACTCCACTTCAGTATTATATATTTACTTATTTTCATTGGCCTGAGGTTCAACATCAGTATGTCAGAGATCAATATTGTGGTTATCATACAAAAGTGTATAAGCAGGTATTTTGTGCCTGGGTTACTGATATCCTTAGCAAACACTTGTCATAAGAGTTCCTATTTAAAAATAATACAACAGAAAACTTAATTATGAAATAGTAAATCAGCAGTGTAACTGTTATCTTGTTTTGAGTTTTATTGCATCAAACTGAGGTCTCAGATCTTCTGTTGGCAATGAATTTTAGGTATTCCATGACGTACTAATTTATTATGAAAGTACTGAGCAAAATAAATTCTAAGTGTTTAGTTATTTCCACGTTAATTTAAAATATTTTTTAGTGATTTGGTAGTGAAACTTCACAACATTAATCTTATTTTTATTTCTCATTATTCATCAGTTAATTCAGTAAATGTTCTATGATTATTATTGTTTAAACAATCTTGCGCAGTTCTGGTGATACGTGAAATTTTATTGTCGAGGAAATCCCTCAAGTTGTAATTTTAAATCTTGAATGTTATAGGCCTGAAAATGTTGTCATATAAATAAAAGGTTATACAAATTTTTTTGGAGTTTTAAAAAATCAGTGCACATAGTATAACTGAGAAGTAATAATCTTGGTTTATTATCCAGAAAATCTCACAAAGTTTTTTCATATATTACAAAAGCTTGATGTGTGCACTTTTGTCACTTTGTGCACATCTAAATGGATAGCCCATGTCTCTCCGTATATGATGCAGCATGTCAGTAGTGCAAGTGCGGCTCTCACATGTGCTTTCAGATCCAAATAGTTGTAGGTAAAGGAAGAATTAAAACTTGATCTTTGATGTAATGTAACAGTTAGCTTGTGCAGTTGATTTACTAGTACTGCATTGAACAGCTTCTCTGATTTGTTCCATTTTATTTCCAACAGAAGAATGCCTTCTACTTTTTCCTTCACACAAACACCCAGTTCACAAACTGAGCATACCATCTGCAAATGGAATTGCCAGAGGTATATCCTTCCCAATTCTTCCAAACTTGACAATGAGTGTGATGAAATTTGCAAGTGTGTGATCCTTTATCCTGATCTGTACTTGTCATATTGCAAATATTGACACCTGGAGGCAAAAAATATAACCACTGGGTAGCAAATGATAAGGACAAAACATTTAGTGTTTATTTATCCATCCATAAAAAATTATAATTGTCCATTTAATACTCTGCATGAATAAATTCACAAAACCAGTACTTAATGTAATGTTAGTGGATTATTTGTAGGCACAGACCAAAGAAACTGCTCCCTTTATGACCTTAAGAATGTTCCCAGAATGAAGCCAGTGTTGTAATGATGCCTATAGACATTGTAACAATAATTATGTCATTCCAGACTGTAGAATTAATAGAAGTCCATTGGCCTGTGAGCACATTATTGAAGCTTCACCATACTCTTTCTTTATACAGTAGATGGTGAAGTTAATATTGTTATTGCATTAGGAAATATTGAAACCAACAGGAATCCTTTTCTTATTTACAATTCTCCTTTCTTTCCTTTTAAATTTAGCAAAAAGTTGTACTAAGTTTTATAATGTTCCTATATAATACTACTTCAAAGAGATTTTTATGATCTTGTTAGAAATAGCTAATGAACAACACTTGTAATTACCGTGTAATATAATACAGAATTTTCACCTCCACTATGCTGTGTGACTGGTACAGCTGATTGTTGATAATGGGATCTGGATTCAGCCTCATAATCATTGCATTTGAAATTTTCATGTCCCTGCAAAGGTTGGACTCACAACTAAAATTTGAATGCTGCATCTGTGAAAGGTCTCAACTCCATAACAAAATCTTCAGTCATCAACATCACTAATGCTCCCTTCCTTTTTTAGTACCGTTTGTCTACTTTGGTACAGTTTTTAGATTTTTTTAGAGAATTCAGAAAATTGGTGGAAATTTATCAAAACAGCTATGTTGTTTGAATTATTATTTATTAATCTTGCTCACAGATCTCTTTTTGAGGAAGGATCTCTGACCATGAGTCAAATATTGATTATTTCTTACAAAGAAATTTTTCCTCTGTTCATGTGCCAAATTAACCCCCATGAAGTACCCTTCCGTATCTCCCAGCCAACAGTGTCATATGATAATTTTAAAACCCCATCAAGTTGTAAAACTTTAAGACAAGTCATTATTATGGTTAAAATCAACAGGAAAAATGATTGGTAGACAAGTAGAAACATTTTATTTTGCCGCATATTGAAGAATATTTCTTTCCATTCTGACATGCTTTTCCACCTATCGTTCGATAAACTTGTTGTTGTCGATGTTTAAGGGTGCGTCGACAACGAGGTCATTAGCGCCCTATCGATAAACTTGTGTGACTTCAATAATCTTCAGCAATTTTTCAGATGATGTGCACCATGAAGAAAAGTGAATATTTGAAAGTGTGTATTTAACTTGACCTAGAATGTATTCTTTTCAGTAAAAAAATTATTTTTGCTATAATTGTTAGAAGAATTAGCTATCTAATGCCAATGCAATGCATAGCTCTTTCCAACTAAATTCTTCATTGATCTTTCTAATTTCATCACATTTCAAAATTGGAAGGAGCTGTGAGAGAACTATGCCATTAAATATTTCTGAATTGACTTTGTTGGGTAATGAAAAACGTATTTTCACCTTACTTATGAATCACCATTTTAGGAAAATATTATTTGCCTCAAAGTTGTTGGTAAACTGTCAGTTCAATTGCTTTGGTACAGTCCTAAAGTTGCCCAATTGAAGTTGTAACGATTTAATGAGCTTGTGCACACTATCAAATGTGTTGGTGATAATAGGTATGGTGAATAGTTTGCTTGATTGTTTAGGTTTGCAGGTTTGATTCTTCTACTAAGTCAATTCACAGGTCACATTTAAGTTCACATCTGATTTATTAGCCAAGCACATACATCTATCCCAATCACCACCACTAATTACACTTATTCCTCCTGACCGTGGATAAGGCTATACAGTACTTCATTTCCTCCAATTGCAAGTTCTGACCACACTTCTGACTATCTAGTTTACACACTGTGTTACCACTTCTCACCATTGCTAGCTTGTCATTTATCATGAAGCACTTCCCTAACGTGATTAGTGGATGACATTTTTATTGCTTTTGGGTCTACTGTAATTATACAAGGCCGCGCTGTAACCTTAACAGAATTTGAGGCATGGTTATATTATATGCCAGCCCTGTTTACAATATGCAATTTTTCAGCACAAAACAGTACTTTGAAAATCATCACCAAATTAAAAATGGTTGCTTTTCATAAAAGTTGGTGAATGAAGTTCCCAAAAACTGCCAGTAGACAGCTAACACTTTGAATGACGATTACAAAGATATAGTACTTCGGAGATAGTGCCTGTAGATTTAAAACACTTGAAAAATGCAGGTGCCCTAAAGTCAGTGGCAGATCTAGGAATTTTCTGAGCTGGGGTAAAAACTGTGAGATTACCGCCCCTTTGAACACTATTTTGTCGCCACCCGGGGAAATAATTGAGCTGGGCGACCTTCAAACACAATTTTGCCAACCTCTGAAGTTGTGCTGGGGTAAGATCCGGCTGTGCCCATAGTTACTCCTACAGTCTCAAAGTAGCTCCAGTTTACAGGAATAACTGTTGAGCTTCTAAACTAGTTATGAGAAAATGAAGTCATATATGTGGGAATGTCTAATGCAAAAGAAAATTATATTTTTTTTTTGCATGATCCCTATTTCTAGTACTGGTCTGATGTGGTTTTTAATTTCTTAAGTAACTGCATACAATTAAAATTAAAAAGCCATTTAGTTAACATTGTTTTTCATATTTAACTTCCAGACTTTTTATACTATATTAGATGCCACGAAATTAGCTGTTAACCCACTCTCGTAACTGAATATATTGTATTAAACTTACCATTTTAAAATGAATGACAGCAAATGTTCTAACCACTATTTATATTTGATTTAACTACCATTGTTATCATCATGAAGTCTCCAATTTTTTTGTTAAATGAATGCTACTTCTATACACTTTCCTCCTTTGGAGACTTATTTAATGTATTTTATATCTAGCAAAACGAATAAGAATCCAATGTGTATAGCTTCTCTCAGTCAGTTGCATATAGATGAACAATTTCCTTAATGAACTCTCCCTCTCTCTCACTCCCTCCAAATAAGTCAGATTGTAATTTATTGTGTTACTATTATGAACAATTTCA
>CM061921.1:362595561-362904973 GCA_031002005.1 Vandiemenella viatica
TGATATTTAGTCTGTTTCTTCCTAGTTTTACTGGGGTGTTCATTTTCTCCCATTCTCTAATGACTTTGTGCAGGGCTATATTAAATAAGATTGGCGAGAGACCATCACCCTATCTAACACCAGTTTTTGTCTCGAATTCTCTGGAGAGTTCTCGGATGAATTTTACTTTGTTTGTGGTGTTGGTGAGTGTCTGATTGATTAATTCTCTTGATTTATTGTCCAGTTCATATGCCCTTAGGATGTTTAGTAGGCTTTTCCTGTTGATGGAGTCATATGCCTTCATGAAGTCTACAAAGGTGCATATGGTTTTCTTGTGCCTGATTGATCTGTATTTTAGGATGGTTTTTAGGTTAACGATTTGCTCTTCGCACGATCTGTTAGGTCTGAAGCCTGCTTTGTATTCACCAATTTTGTATTCGATTAGTTCTTGTACTCTTTTACAGAGAGAAGTAGAGAGAATTTTGTATGGAACTAATAGTAGGGATATTCCTCTGTTGTTGTTCACATTGGTGTGGTCACCTTTTTTGTGAAGGGGAAGTATGAGAGCCACATTTCCAGTCTTTCAGGATTTCGTTTGTCTCCCAACAATGTCCGATAATTTGGGTAGTTCTTGGAGTGAACTTTGGCCTAGATTTTTCAGGAATTCCATCACTATGCCATCTTCTCCAGATGCCCTCCCATTTTTGAGTTTCTGAATATGCTCCCTGATTTCTTCTAGTGTTGGTGTTGGTGAATCTGGATTGATAACTTAATACTATATATTATTTTATAATTTTTTTCTTTTCTTTTTTCTCAATTATTTTTTAATTTTTTTTAAATTGTATATATCTTTGCCTTCATTTACTTACACCTCTAACTGATCAAAACCAAAATAATATTGTAAATAATTTTTATTTATTTATTTTTAATAATGTTTTCAATAATAATTTCTAAACAGGCACCGCAGAGATTATCTTGTTCCACTTCTAACCTGATCCCCCACTCCCGGCACTTCCACCCCCACCCCATGTTTCCGCCCTTGTTTCATTCATGTAGCGGGTCAGGTTGTGATCACATCTTTCCCCCCACCATATGTCTCGCCTCTCACATGAATAAGGTTTCTCACCGAATGTTGTGCAATTTGTTTGTTTTTGTGCGTTTTTGTGTGTTTTTTACGTGTTCAACTCGCCCTCCTGCCTTCATCTGCGGTAAGTGATGGGTCATCTTTCCCTCTTATATCTTAGTTTTAGTGCCCAACGTCACTTTATTTGTTTCCAATAACCAAAATAATGATATAGACGTACAACTCTGGCATCAATTTTGTATAGCATTTATTTGTAGATATTATCACTGCCAAGTTATACCTTGTGAAGGCATCTCAATCTATTTCTGCCACAGTTTCAAGAAATGAAATTCAAACATATTTTATGTTTAGTAAAACACATTGGTGCTTCTATTACCACATACTTTTATAGAGATATTAGATTTTATAGAGTGCACAGAAAATCCAATACTTGGTATGGGTTATAAATCATATACATTTATAACCCCTGATACCAAATATTCTATTTACTTTTCATTCTCCAAACATAACTTCTGTTTACTGCTTAGGTATACAAATAATGTCACTATATTTTTAGAATTGACATTTTGGTTTATTTTTATATGTTTTCTAATGTGTACTATGACCTGTTTGACCATAATCAGTCTTCTGGTATTAGGGTATTTGTCTTTTGTTCAGATATAAACATACTCTCTCCTTGTTTTACTCTTATATTAAATGTCACCATTTTACTTTTTTTCAGAACATAATTTTCATGTACATGTACTAGTTAGGAAATAATAGTAATGCTAATGGAATAAGCAAAAGAAATACTTGGAATAGGCCATGGTAGGGCAGTAGAGCAGAATCTTCTTCATAATTGCTGGCATGTGTTGCACTTCAGGTATGGACCAACAGATTTGTCATAGCTTAATATATTCATAGATTTCCTTTATTCCTATGAAAAAGTCAGTTCTGAAATTGTTTTACTTTGAGTTCATGTTTTTATTTACTTTCAAAATGCCTTATAGTAGGAAGATAGTAATCTAGCTGAGCAGAATTTCAGCGACAATACAGGATTAACAAGTGCTGTGAGGCAATATTAAAATGGAAAGAAAAGAAAAATCGCCCATCATTTCGTTCACCAAAGCTGAAGGAGAGAGGGTAGCCATGACGAAATATCCTCCCCCCCCCCCCAAAAAAAAAAAAAACATGCACCCACAATTAACACAAGCCACATGAATGGCTGTTACAATTGGAGTAGAGGTGAAGGGGGAGTAAAAACAATATCAGTAGAAATGTTAGTCGTGGGAAAGAAATAAATAAAAATGAAATAGAAAACAGGATATGTTAAAGAGATGAAAATTATTAAAAATGTGAATGATAAATTAAGAAAAAAAATTTGAAAAAAAATATTTATATTAGTTATACATGCAAGTGATGGGTGTAAGAGGGTGAGGAAGGTCTGGTATCCAGAATGTGTTGGTAGGTCGATTCCCACCTCTCAAGTTCAAATAGGAATATGGTTTCAGAGAGTAATCTGGTGGTTCTGACTATGAAATGAGAGATGTATGAGCTATCATGGTCACAACATGGTGGTCTAGATTTTTAAAGTAACTATTGTGGCAATTCATTCTGATAGATAACTAGTTAAGTACTTTGGTGACAGTATCTGAGATAGGACATAGTACAGGTGACTTGGCCTGTGATAGGAAAGGTTTTGCCAGTGTTAGGGTTAAAATAGATTGTAGTGGATTGATGAGTGTTGCATGTTTTGCAATAAAGCCTGTTAAAGGAAATGAGCCATAGGAAATTGTGAGGGCATTAGAGGATTGGTATTTTTGCACAAGTATATTATTTTAAGTTAGGTGGCATGCTGATGGTGATACAGAATGTTGTTGAAAGGAGAGGAAAAGATCTGAGAAAGTTGTGGCCACCACAAACAATCTAGTACAGGGTTTTGAGGACAGGAGAGAACTAGGTGTGAAAGACAGGCAAAACACTCTATTTACCTGTCTTCCATCTTCCAACAACTTCCCACCCATCTCTTTCATCATACCAGTTATTGATTGTGTTCTGGGGTCATTTCCACAAGCAAATTGAGCTGCTCTCCTTTGTATCCCCTCCAACTCCTGAATTGAAATTAAAAATTGTGGGTCTCACACCACTCCACCATACTCAATCAGTGGTCTGGCTAAGGTATTCCCTCACTTCTCAGGTATATCCCCTCATCACCCTCTCCAAGAAATGAAGGATTTTTAAACCTCTTCGTACCACCTGCCCAACTGAGTTTACTATCGAAAGCCATGCCTTCCTTGCCCTAAAATAATAGAACCGCTATATTTTTCTATCAGCATACCTAATAAACTGACTTCTTGGCATTTATTTTCATATCATGTTTCACTACCAAATTAGATATCCTATTTTTATCCTCCTGTAGCTATTTAGAGTCCTCTCTAGTTTTAATCCCATTATATAACATTATGTCATCTGCATTTCTGACTTCAGTCCCTCAGCATAACCATTTACTAGAACAATGAACATCAGCGTTCCCAATACACTATCCTTTGGTACTTTCATATTGACCTCCACCTCTTTTGATACTGCGTTTTCACCATAATTTCTTGCTGCCTACCTTTTAAGAATTCTCCATACCTACCAGTTCACTTTTCCATTGACGCCAATGGTTTTTACCTTATCTACCAATGTAATATCCCACTATCTTTAATACATTTATGGTAATATTATCACATCAACCCTTTTAGATTTCTTAATTCCACCACAATATCCTCAGAAATTATTTCCAATTTTTTTAGCCTGCTCATTAAAGCTTATATAAAGAAGTTCCTCCTCTGATGTTTTGCCTCTGATCTCAGAATGATTCCATGATGGCCTCATTAAACCAATTACTTAGAATCTCTACCTTTTTAAAATTTTCAGTAACTTCTTCCCCATCTTTATTCACAATTGTCGCTTCCCCTCAGTTTTTTAACATAGCCATAAAAATTCCTAGATGCAGCACTCAGGGCCATATAAGCATAGGCTACCTAGTAGTAGTAGTAGTAGTATTTTATTTGTCCTCTAAATCATATACATGTACTTTATACATAATGATATGGAACATGTCAATTATAAAATATGATTTACATTAAATTAATTCATACAGTTCAAATATTCTTCTACAGAGTAAATGAGTGGTATTGAAGGTATGACATCAACAATTTCTCAAAATTTCCCTTTTCTGATGTTGCTTTTACATTATGCGGTAATTTAAAAAGCTTAATCCCTATGTGAAATGTTCCATTTTGATACATTTTTGTTTTTGTATGCATAATATGCAAATCTGATTGTTTCCTTGTGAAATGATCATGTACCTCATTATTTGTTTTAAGAGCTGCATCTTTACCTATGACATTATTTCTAAAAAACATAATGGTTTCAAAGATGTAAATGCTTGGTAGTGGAAGAATATTCATATATTTAAATAAGGGTCTACAAGATTCCCATGATTTGTGATTTGTCATTATTCTTATTGCTCTCTTCTGAATTTTGAAAGTACTTAGTGCATCTGATGATAAACCCCAGAATATAATTCCATACTTTATTTGTGAGTGAAAATGGGCAAAGTATGCATTTTTCAAAGTTTGTTTACTAGTGGTTAATTTTAAGATACGTAATGCATAACAGATTTGATTAATTTAGAGTTCAAATATTGAATATGTCTATTCCATTTAGATCAGATTGAATCCATAAACCTAGAAATTTTGAATCTAATTTGTTTGCTAAAGTCTGAGTGTTCAAAATAATATTTGGGTTGGCAGGGTTCCTGTTTTGAGCAGTATGGAAATTTACTGCAATGGTTTCACAATTTATTATTAAATGATTGTTTTTGGACCATTCAGATAGCTGTTAGTGGTTTTATTAATACTTTGCTGAAGAACTTCTTCGGTTTCACCTTTCATTATAAGTGTTGTGTCATCTGCAAAGAGAATATTATCATGTGACTCAACATTTTCATTAATGTCATTGATATACAAAAGAAACAGGAGGGGTCCAAGAACCGAACCCTGTGGAATACCGTGTTTAATACTTCTAATGTCTGATACATGCTCTCTGATTATTTCACTTTCTGTGTCCTTACATTTTAAGGTGACAACCTGTTTCCTTCCATCAAGGTATGACTTGAACCATTTGTATGCTATACCCCTGATACCATAATGATAAAGCTTAGACAAGAGGATTTTATGATCTACCACATCAAAAGCTTTAGACAAATCAAGAAATATGCCAGTTACTTTTTCTTTTTTATCAATTATTTTTAATATACTGTTAATGCAAGCATAAATAGCTGTCTGGGTTGATTTCCCTGATCTAAATCCATGTTGTGAATCAGATAAATATTATTCTTGTTAATGAAGCTATTAACTTTTTATACATAATTTTCTCTAGTACTTTTGAGATAGCAGATGGTAATAGGCCGATAGTTATCTAGTTTATCTGTTTCACCCTTCTTATGTATCGGAATAACTTTTGCTATCTTTAGTATTTCTGGGAAAGTACCAGATTGTAATGAACTATTACATAAATGTGTTAGTGGTCGAATTATGTATCTAACACATTTCAAAGGGGGGCCCCACACCACAAAGAGAGGCCCCACACCACAAAGAGGGGTCCCCGCCTTGGCCAGTAGTAAACATAAATAGAAAATGTCGCTCATAAATTGTCTGGACCGAATTTCAAATTTAAGCATCTGCATTCGGAGGGGGGCCCGCACCACATGTGTAGCCTAGGGGCTCACAAAGCCTAAATGCGGCCCTGACAGCACTTGATGGTCGCACTGCAACTGTGATATTTTTCATAAGCCCATCTTTAGCTTCCTCATTGCTCAGTTGTTTCAAGGTTTCCCTGCTTCCTTGCTGTCTGATAACTGTGTTTTGCCCTCTTCTTACCAGCCTCTTAAGCCTTTTGACCTCCCAATTATAGTAAGCAGGTTCTATACTTTTCTTTATTGTGTTACTTTGAAATAAATATTCCTTCACCCTTCTTATTATCTTTTTGAATACTTCCAAGCCCCTTTACCCTGTACTGGCATTTTCTTCCAAATAATGAATCTTTCTCTGGAGTATCTTTTCAGTTGTGTGACATGTGCCTTTTTTATAACTAACTATCTTCATTTTTAACTACTGGCAGGGCCACATTTAAGCATAGGCTACATAGGCTGTAGCCTAGGGGTCCACACCACAAAGAGGGGTCCCGCACCACAACTCTGGGGCCCCCATAAATTTTTTGGGCCAAATTTCGAATTTATGCATCAATAGTTCAATAGTTGGAAGCAGCCAGGGCCACTGCCAAGAGGGGGGCCCCACACCACATGTATAGATAACCTAGGGGCCCACAGAGCCTAAATGCAGCCCTGACCATTGGTTTACTAAACCCTCCGATAACTATTAAAACTACTCTGTGGTCACTTATTTCTTCTGTAACCAAGACCCCACAAAATTGTCATCAAGCTTTATTAAGAAGATATGCAACATGTTTGGTCCCCTTGTACTCTTCTCTGCTACTTGTATAATGTCTCCTTCTCTTACTAACATATTTTTCAATCCTCTGTTCCCTTGTGTTATTTATCTTAATTCCCTGCCATTCAACACCTGGTAGATTTATGTCTCCATTAATAATGACCATTCTATGCTCTCCTCTGAATATGAATTTAATTTCTCAATATGAATCTCATCATCACCGTGCATTCTTCCACAGTAGACAGCAAAGACACTGATTAATTCTTTTTTTGCACCCCAGAAATCAACCCATAGCAACTTATAACCATGAACTAACAACCTAAGTGAACTTTAATAATCATTACTAACCAATATTAAAAAAAAACCTCCACACATTCCTCCTCTGTCTCTGTGGTACACCCTATAACCATCATGAAAAACCTCATTGTCTAGCACTCCTTCCTTTAACCCTCAACTAGAGGGGCTGGCATACAGGGTACATCAATAAGTTATTTCTGGCTGTGAGTAACAGACTTCTGCTTGCTAAACCTTCACCCCACTTCTACATTCCTATGAACATTCCCTGAGTACAATGTGCCTATCTAATCCATTCAGTCTAACTTCCGGCTTTCCTTATAAGCCTTTTCTTGCATTTATTTCCTGTTGGGAAATCGATTTTTTTCTGCACTGCTAAATTTTGTGGTTATAAATTTGAAAGTCCTCTCGAACATTTCCAAAATTGATGCATCACTCAAGTTCAGAAAACAATTTTGAAATTTCTCTGATGAAACCACACCTTCAAAAATGTCAGAATCTGTGATTTCTCCATGTTCATTAATCGCTATTATTGTTTTTTAAACTGTTTTCTTAATTTTTTCTAATATGGTTCCTGAACATATTATTGTAATAAACTAGGAAAAATAAGTGGAAACTTGAAGCAGAGGATGGTAAAATCATCTGGCATACTCCTTATGCCGCCCCTCCCAAATTGCGTTTTATACCAGTACCTTCAGTTAAAGGTTAACCAAACCTTTATCCCAATAACGATGTGTGATTTGTGTATCTCTATTAAGTTAAGAGACTCTATTACCTTCTTTATTGTACTCCTACAGCTCACTAATAACAAACTTATAACTTGCTTTATGATAATTTCAGCATTACTCTTTGCCTTACTATTTTCAACTTTGTCTTTTATTATTTCATCAGCTTCTACTATTTATTTATTATTTATGACTTTTGCATCATCCATCTGCATTTAGTATCTCTTTGTACACCTATTTTTAAACCATCACCAGCAGCCTCTAACCTGAAAAGATACAGTCCTTATGCCATCATAACTGGAAATATGCTCTTATAGATCTAGTTAACAACTTATAAAGTTTCGCTTTTCCCCTTCTATTTAGGTGTAGGCCATGCCTCGTGAAAGTCCAACTGCCAATGGTATATGCATGCACAATCCCCAAGACAGAACTTATGCCTTTCCCAAGCAGCTCTTCAGTCCCTTTTTTTACCTGCCTTACAGAGTGGTTCAGATGAAGCAAATCACTGTGACTCAATACCTGCATGAGCTACACCCTGGTATATTGCTCCTCCTTATCTACCTTCCTCAGGTGTCTCTCTACGCTACAACTCTCATTTCTGTCAATGCTATTCCCTGCACATCCCACTGTCACTACTCTATCCTCCTTAGCAAAACCTTTACAAAGTGATCCTATATCCTCTGTTACCAGCCCTAATGTTGTGCTAGGTTTCAAAAAATTTGTTACCTGGTAGCCTCCTCTCACATGGTAGTGCAGTATAGGGGTATAATTCTACCATGGCTACTTCCTAGCAACAGAACATTTTCCTTCACACATCTGCTCCTATAGGTCTGCTGCACCATATCTTCTCCTTCTTCTACATGAGAATTTTCCCATTCTGAGTCTGGTAATAAATCAAATGTGTTTTTCCCCAAAGTTTCTAAAGTATGGGCACCTTAATCCAGTTTTACACTATTTCACCTAAGACCTGTTGCAAGCTTCCAGTCCTTCTTTTCACCCTGCCGACCATTTTTCCTTTCCTCCTCTAAAGACTGAGCATGAAGGCCTCTAATAATTTCACCATGTTCCAGATCTTTTCTTCCTGCTCTGCAAGTATCCTATCCTGCCATGCAAGCATCCTATCCTGCTCTGCAAGTCTCCTATCCTTGAAACAAAGTGAACAATACTATAGAACAGCCTCATTTATTTCCACTTTCCCCTCTCCACTATATTTATCACAATAAAACTGCTTCTTATACTCACTGCCTTTAGCCACACATCTCAGGCATGATTTTTCCCACTAAAGATGAGGATATCACTGAACCTAGCTATTTACTGGTTATATAACTCCCATGCTTTTATTTAGTAGAACCAAGACTACACTATGGCACCTACCTTATTACTTAAAACTGTGACAATTCTGGTATACTATTATCCTGAGTAGTCTGCAAGTTTAGTAAACTAAGCCACTACACTCTGCAAGAGCACAGTTTCTATCCTCTGCTGTAGGTGTTTAATACCAATTCTTAATATAAAATACCACTAAACTTTGCTATATGTGAATCCACTACACTCTGCAAGATCAGAGCTTATTAAATGATACACTATCCTCTGTTGTAGTTGTTTGATACTGAAGCTTAATAAACAATACCAACTAAGCTCTGCTAAATATGATTAAACCAAAGCTTATTGAAAAAGATCACTACACTTTGACCAAAGTCTATCCAAACACATACAGTAAACACTGACAGTTGTCTCAGAATTCTAGGAATTATTTTATCTGAATTTTTTACAAAACCATTAACATACTAGTTCTGATACAAAACAATGAAATCAATAACTACAAAAACATAATCTATAGTACTGTTAAACCATAAATACCTATTTTTATCATGAAATAGTGCTATGTCTGCTTCCTTCTAATTATTGGATAAATAATATTATTTCAACATTTAACCTGTTAGTTGTCTTCTTTGCTGATGAAACTATTTGATAAACCTGTGTTAATAACACATATTCCTCACTTAATTATCCCAAATGACAGGTAGGTGGGTTTGGTGTGGACAGAGGTGTGTAAGTGGCCATTATGAACAGAGATGTCTACATCAAGCGAGGTGAAGTGGGTGTGAGCATGAAGTTTAGGGAGTTTCCAATTTCATGAGTAAGGGCATAGCCCGAAATATTGTGTGTGTGAAGTGTTTTTGTAACTGCTGCCCTACTTACTTCAACTTTGCTGAGTAAGATTTTATATGTAAATTCAGCTTTTTTTCATATATTTGGATTTGTAGTAGCCTGAGAGGCATGTGAGAACAAATCTTTGTACAAGCACTAGAAGGGTTATAATGTGAAAGCTCAAGTAATAACAGATAACACACAGGTGTTTAGAGCCTTCTTTGCCATATTAATATCTTACTGTGGTTTCTTTGCTTTTGAAACTAAAATAAACTGTGGTTTTATGGCAGTAATGTTTTCTTTTCTTTTACTTCCGTAGTGACATATGTATAAAATTGTAATCAACTTGTGTGTGTGTGTATGTAAATGGAAAAATTAAATGCTGTTACTATGCTTACTTTTACATATTTGACCTTGTTTATGATTAATATGTTGAAGATCAGGGGCATCCCATACCAGCTATTCTTGTGTAGCACCACATTTCAAACGCTTCAATTTTCTTTCTTTCTGGTATTCCTTAAGTCCATATTTCGCTACCATAAAGTGCTGTGCCCCACACATAGAGTTTTAAAAAGTTGAAATGTAGTCTTCACAGTTTTTCCGCCATATGTTGTTGAAATGCGACAACGAGCTTTCGGCGGCTGACTCTGCCGCCAACTTCAGGTTGGATGTTGTGCAGGGAGAACCAGCGCTGCACTTTTAAAAAGTTCTTTCTAATTCCTAGATCAATGAAATATAGTCTTCGCAGGTTTTCCGCCGTATGTTGTTGAAGAGAGACAACAACGAACTTTCGGCGGCTGGCTCTGCCGCCATCTTCAGGTTAGATGTGTGCTGCAGGAGGTACCAGCGCTGCACTGACAGTGTCTGGCCTCCACTCGCCCTAATAAGGCCTGGCCTCTCCCCTCCCCTCGCTCCGTCCCGCGGCTGCCGTCTTGCGCTCGTCGTTGGTTGGCTGGTGGGGCGTCGGTCCCAGCCAACCCCGGCAAGCCGTAAACACTTCCCGTCGGCGCCCGTCTACCTCTCTGTTTGCAGGGTGAATGTTTCAGAAGGGACAGAGCCGGCTTCCACGCATTACTGAGCCATAAACCCGTGTCCCTGTTGACTGTGTTGTTGTTCAGACGTATTTCTATCACGTCCTTGATGACTGACTCCCAATATAAGGAACACTTGGCCAGCACCTTTACGTTGCCGAAGTCCATCTTGTGGCCATTTTCAATAACATGCTGGGCGACCGCTGATTTATCTATCTGGAACATGCGGATGTTGCGTTCATGTTCTGCCACCCGAGCCTTGATGGTCCGGATCATCTGACCAATGTAATTCTTGACGCACTGGCAAGGTATGCTATAAACCCTGGAGTCGTCAAACCCAAGTCATCCTTCACAGGCCGGAGGTAGTCCCGAATCTTGGGAGGTGGACGAAATACGATCTTGATTCCATACCGGGCCAAAATCCTGCCGCCGAAAGCTCGTTGTTGTCTCTCTTCAACACAGAGCCAGCCGCCGAAAACTCGTTGTTGTCTCTCTTCAACAACATACGGCGGAAAACCCGCAAAGACTATATTTCATCGATACGCCGTGAAAGCCTTCGTTCTCACATCAGATCCTAGATCAATATTTGAAACTAAAAGGTTTCTCTTTTTCATGAAGGCTCTTTTTGCTAGTGCTATTCTGCTTTTAACATCATTCCTGCTTCGGCCATCGGTTGTAATTTTGCTTCCCAAGTAACAGAACTCACTTACTTCTCCTATTGCATCCGATCCTATTTTTATATTTACTCTACTAGTATTGGTATCATTTCTGCTACATTTCATCACTTTTGTCTTGCTTTGATTTATATTCAGTCCAAAATCTTCCTTCAGTATTTTGTTCATGCCATTCAGTAACTTCTCAATATCCTCAGCCCTCTCTGCTAACAAGACAATGTCATCAGCAAATCGTAGCATACTGATTTTTTCTCTCTGAAAACTTATGCCACATGGAAATTTTTCTTTGACTTTCTTCATTGCTTCTTCTACATACAAGTTGAATATTAACGGGGATAGACTACAACCTTGTCTCAAACCCTGCCCTTTATAACTGATGCATGTCTCTCGTGATTCTCTACTTTTATTAGCCACTTGATTCTTATATAGTTTATAGAGTATTCTTCTATCTCGATACTTTAGACCTGACTTCTTTAAAATTTTGAACATCTTGTCCCACCTAACATTATCAAAAGCTTTTTCTAAATCAACAAATGCCATAAAAGTATCTTTGTTTTTCTTGATCCGCCCTTCAAGTATTAATCTTAAAGACAGAATTGCTTCCCTTGTACCGCGATTTTTCCTAAACCCAAACTGATCTTCACCTACTATCTCTTCTACTACCCTTTCCATTATATCTGGTCAGTAATTTTGAAGCATATGTAAGGTGCGATAATTCTCACATTTGTCGGCTTGTGCTTTCTTTGGAAGTGTGAAGATGATATTTTTATTAAAATCAGTTGGAATTTCTCCTGTTTCATAACTTTTTGATATCAGCTTGAATAATCTTTCGATTCCTTCTCCTCCTAGGGATTTAAGAAGTTCTGCAGGGATCTCATCAATTCCAACTGCCTTATTTGCTTTCAAGTCATTCAGAGCTTTATTAAATTCTGTCCTCAAAACAGGATCTCCTAAGTCATCAATGTCGACATCGCCTTCCTTTTCCATTACACTATTGTTCAAGTCGTCCCCATCATACAGTTTCTCAATGTATTCCTTCCATCGGTTAGCTCTATCTTCTGAGCTTAAAAGAGGTTTCCCATCGGCAGCTTTAATGTTCATACCTCTTTTCTTCATTTCTCCAAAATTCTGTTTGATCTTTCTATATGCAACATCTACTTTTCCTACGACCATTTCCTTTTCTACTTCTTCACACTTTTCTTGTAGCCATTTTTCTTTTTATTTTGCATTTCCTGTTTATTTGATTTCTAAATTGCCTGTATTGCTCTCTTCCTGCATCATCCTGAGCATTTTTGGGCCTTCTCCTCTGATCCATCAGTTCCAAAATTTCTTCCGTGATCCAAGGTTTACAGGCCACTTGTTGCCTAATGACTAATGTATCTTTACCAGATTTCATTATTTCAGTCTTTAATGTATTTCATTTATCCTCGGTTGAGCTCCTTTCAGAGTTACTTTTAAACCTAAGTCTGCCATTTCTACAAATTTTTCTCGTCGTGCTAGATTGTGTTCAGTTTATTCACTTGCAGTCTGTTCTCCTTATATTGATTCCTTATTCACTTGAATTTCAGCATGTACTTCAATCAGAGTCTATGTCTGCTCCTGGGTACGCTTTACAGTCTAGAACTTGATTCCTGAATCTCTTTTTGACCATGATATAATCTAGCTGATTATCTGCCTGTAGCCCCTGGATGATTCAAGGTATATATCCTTATTGGCATGGCTCTTAAAGAGTGTATTTGCCACAACTAGCTTACATCTCTCACAATATTCCAACAACCCGCTTCTGTGCTCATTTCTTTCTCCAAAACAAAACTTCCTACAGCAATCCCCTCTTATCCTTCTCCCACTATCGTATTCCAATTACCCATGATTATTAGACTGTAAAGGATGTTGAAGAATATCTGAGAGAAAATAAGGTTTAGCATTGCGTAAAATTCAGGAATATTTCATCAGATATCTGAGTTTCTATTTAAGGAGGGCAGTTGGCCATGTTGAAGTCAGTCTTGCAGAAGGTTTGGTAGCAAAAGGTTGGGGCGCTCGGAGCAGGTTTTGGCACCATGCGCTTAGGTGAAAAGTGGACAGGAAGTAATGTAGATGGGCTTGTCATTGTTATGCTAGTTTCAGCATCTAGTGGAAGTGATGCTTTCAAACATGAGAGATATTACATCGAGTTTGCTCACAATTTGTGTAAAATATATGATATTATAACTTTGAAAATATGTTTCTTTATGTGTGCTGTACAAAAACTAAATACCTCATATTTTTCTAAGGGTGTTCCTATTGCTTCTACTTTACTTCCTACCAACTCTATCCTTATAATTACTGATGTGACATCACCTTACACAATCATTCCCAAGTTCTATGCACTACATGCACAAGAATATTTCTTATATCAGTTTCCAGCACAACTTTCTTCATCAATTTAATCCACCTGATTCTAAACAAATTGTTCTTCAATTACCAAATCTATCACCAAATTTTTGGCACTACCATTTGTACTCACATGTCCCCTCCTATACAAACATCATCCTTGCCTCGTTGAGCTGTTGATTTTAGATAAAGTATACCCCTCAATTGGATCCGGATTGGGAAGACATTTTTATGTTCAAGTGAAATGGTAGGGAACAAAAGCTGAATTCTTGTCATATTATGAGCTTTACATATTCCTACAGTAATACCTATACTACCTTCATAGACCTATACATATTCCTCTCCAGCTGCCCCGTAGTCTATATAAATCAGGTAGACTTTCAATACTACCTACACTTTGATACCTTCCACCCAGTTCATATGATATGTTCCCTCCCTTTCTACCTGGGTATCCATTTCTGTTTCTTAAGTCTAGCAACAGGATCTAATGACAGGATTATGATTTCCTTTAATCCTGCTCTGAATTAAACTCCCTTCTCTCCAAAATTCTCCATGATATTAACAGAACATACTTCAGTAGACTTCCTAACTTCAGCCAATTCCCGTTTTACAAATAGGAATCTCCTCATGTGAGAAAATGGTCGCACAATTTCTTCCTGTGCAATAGATTATTGAATGAGATATATGGCACACAATCTAGTGTCACCACCTTTAACAATTCCACTGCTGTGTTAAGCTTTTCATCATAGGGTCAGAGCTGCATTTAGGCTTTGTGGGCCCCTAGGCTATAAATATGGTGCGGGCCCCTGTCAGCACTGGTGTAAAAGTTCATGGGCGACCTTTTTTTTTTAGCTCTACTACTTTCCTTAGCCTACGTAGCCTATGCTTAAAAGCAGCCCTGCATAGGGTGTACAAACCACATCATTTGCCAATTAGGGTGCAACAACTACACTGCCTTATATGTAGATCTGACAACAAATCAACTATCAATCAAAATAAATTATCATAGAAAATGGTACTCACCCAAAATTATCCTTTGCTGTTCGCATAATTTCAGCAAATTTGAGCTCTAATTCTTTGTACTTGTTACAAGAGTCCTCCTCAATAGTAACAGCTGATTTGAGCTCAGATTGTGAGAGCTGGCTTACCAGCACCAACTGGGTACCAGGCAGTCTTAAGGTCTCAGCCTAATATAACACACAATGATCCTACCCTCCATCCTCAATTTCTAATCACATCTTAATAATACATTTTTTCTCATTGCCCAAATTTTCCTTTACCCTCCTATGCACCATCTGGAACCATTACTTCCAAGAGATGATATTGCTCAAATTCAGAATCTTCTATATCTTCATCCTGATTAATTGTTGCATTTTATGTATTCATTTTCAAAGTTGAAGTACACTCTACAAGGTGTGTTCATAAAGTAACGGGAATTTTGAAATTTCGCGGGTTATATTAGTCCGATTGGCACAATTTTTTATTGTTGTGTTGGAAAACTTGTCTTAAAAGTATCCATTCATTTTGAGTTATATTGGATATTAAATCTCTCGTTCACTGTTAAAAGCATAACACGTGTATTGATATTGTCGGCAATTTTTCATTTGTATAAAGTTCTTGTCACAAGATTAAATGATCAATAAGGAATACTACCTTCAAGTTCAATGCTGTTTGCGTGAAGCAGTCCGAAAAAAAAATTCCCGGTTTTGTGGCAAAACAATTCATGGCTTTTGCATCACGATAGTGCTCACAGATCATTGCTTGTTCGTGAACTTTCGCAAAGAGCAACACTGCCTCCATATTCGCCAGACATTTTCCAAAAATAAAGAGAACCTTGAAGGGCCATCATTTTACAAGCATATATGAGATTAAAAATGCATCGCTGAAAGAGCTCAAAGCTATCTCAAAGATCGAGCTCAGAAGTGTTTTGGGGATTGTAAGAAGCACTAGCATATCTAATGGGGATTATTTGGAAGGTGATAACACCAATGTAGACTAATAAATAAAATTCTTTCAAAAAAAATGAAAATTCCCATTATTTTTTAAACACACCTCATATTCACTAATTAATTTCACTCCCTTACCTTTGTTTTTCTGACCTCACCACAAACCCTGTCTATCCTCTTAACTGCCACAACCAGCTGCAGTTCTTCCAGGAATCCCACCCTGTGAACACCTTGCATGTTCTTGTACTAAAAAAGGATTGACACTAGAAAATTTCAAACTTTGGTATTTATCTTTTTTTCTGTGAATCAGTCCCACCATGTAAAGACTCTTTAATAAGTGATAGTATGTTCCTCTACCCTTATTTTTGTTTCATATTTCACATATTTAAATCTAGTAGATGTTACTATTTACATTACTCAAGAAACTTTTAGCAATAGATGGCAGGCCTGTAAGCTGTAATCCGATGTCCTCATCGTCAAAAAGGCTAAGAGCCAAAAAATAAAAAAAAAATAAAAATTGAAAATAAAACATAAGCAGAGGTAGACCAAAATGTGAGACTGGAAATTAGACTGCTTTAAATATTTTCAGCTCCTCATTATCTTCAATACTTTTCTTTTACCTTTCTTTATTGGGTCTATGGTCTTGGTATAACTCCATATCTGAATAAATAAGATGAACCAGAATAATGCCAAACTGATGCTGGATTTAATTTTACACTCCAGTGCTATTGTAACTGGGGTTTCAGATGTCTGCAATTTTTATTCTAAACAAAAGTATACAACATAGTGATTTTAAAAGTAATAAATCAGTGATAATTACATGTAAAAAATTACAGAGAATTAGTAATAAAAGTGTACTTGAATGTGTCTTCTTGAAATTGCTGGGATAATTGATATTAACTCTCCATAAATTAACATATGTTAACATTTATAAGTTTTATGATTTATATTGTAATAGGTAATTTTTTTCTACGAAAATATTAACTACTTTTAAATTATTAATTTTATCTGCAAGAAACAGCCTAAAACTTCATAATTTTATTTTACATTTTGAAATAAACTTTTACGATAAAATAAATCTGTTACTTTATTCATTACTGTAAACAAGTCACATACATAAATCTAATAAGAGGTTTAAATAATAGTTACCTATATTTGCCATGTATCCTTGGATGTGTTATAAATGCTGATGTAACTCCACTTCAGTATTATATATTTACTTATTTTCATTGGCCTGAGGTTCAACATCAGTATGTCAGAGATCAATATTGTGGTTATCATACAAAAGTGTATAAGCAGGTATTTTGTGCCTGGGTTACTGATATCCTTAGCAAACACTTGTCATAAGAGTTCCTATTTAAAAATAATACAACAGAAAACTTAATTATGAAATAGTAAATCAGCAGTGTAACTGTTATCTTGTTTTGAGTTTATTGCATCAAACTGAGGTCTCAGATCTTCTGTTGGCAATGAATTTTAGGTATTCCATGACGTACTAATTTATTATGAAAGTACTGAGCAAAATAAATTCTAAGTGTTTAGTTATTTCCACGTTAATTTAAAATATTTTTTAGTGATTTGGTAGTGAAACTTCACAACATTAATCTTATTTTTATTTCTCATTATTCATCAGTTAATTCAGTAAATGTTCTATGATTATTATTTGTTTAAACAATCTTGCGCAGTTCTGGTGATACGTGAAATTTTTATTGTCGAGGAAATCCCTCAAGTTGTAATTTTAAATCTTGAATGTTATAGGCCTGAAAATGTTGTCATATAAATAAAAGGTTATTACAAATTTTTTTGGAGTTTTAAAAAAATCAGTGCACATAGTATAACTGAGAAGTAATAATCTTGGTTTATTATCCAGAAAATCTCACAAAGTTTTTTTCATATATTACAAAAGCTTGATGTGTGCACTTTTGTCACTTTGTGCACATCTAAATGGTAGCCCATGTCTCTCCGTATATGATGCAGCATGTCAGTAGTGCAAGTGCGGCTCTCACATGTGCTTTCAGATCCAAAATAGTTGTAGGTAAAGGAAGAATTAAAACTTGATCTTTGATGTAATGTAACAGTTAGCTTGTGCAGTTGATTTACTAGTACTGCATTGAACAGCTTCTCTGATTTGTTCCATTTTTATTTCCAACAGAAGAATGCCTTCTACTTTTTCCTTCACACAAACACCCAGTTCCACAAACTGAGCATACCATCTGCAAATGGAATTGCCAGAGGTTATATCCTTCCCAATTCTTGTCCAAACTTGACAATGAGTGTGATGAAATTTGCAAGTGTGTGATCCTTTATCCTGATCTGTACTTGTCATATTGCAAATATTGACACCTGGAGGCAAAAAATATAACCACTGGGTAGCAAATGATACAGGACAAAACATTTAGTGTTTATTTATCCATCCATAAAAAATTATAATTGTCCATTTAATACTCTGCATGAATAAATTCACAAAACCCAGTACTTAATGTAATGTTTAGTGGATTAAGTTGTAGGCACAGACCAAAGAAACTGCTCCCTTTATGACCTTAAGAATGTTCCCAGAATGAAGCCAGTGTTGTAATGATGCCTATAGACATTGTAACAATAATTATGTCATTCCAGACTGTAGAATTAATAGAAGTCCATTGGCCTGTGAGCACATTATTGAAGCTTCACCATACTCTTTCTTTATACAGTAGATGGTGAAGTTAATATTGTTATTGCATTAGGAAATATTGAAACCAACAGGAATCCTCTTTCTTATTTACAATTCTCCTTTCTTTCCTTTTAAATTTAGCAAAAAAGTTGTACTAAGTTTTATAATGTTCTCTATATAATACTACTTCAAAGAGATTTTTATGATCTTGTTAGAAATAGCTAATGAACAACACTTGTAATTACCGTGTAATATAATACAGAATTTTCACCTCCACTATGCTGTTGTGACTGGTACAGCTGATTGTTGATAATGGGATCTGGATTCAGCCTCATAATCATTGCAATTTGAAATTTTCATGTCCCTGCAAAGGTTGGACTCACAACTAAAATTTGAATGCTGCATCTGTGAAAGGTCTCAACTCCATAACAAAATCTTCAGTCATCAACATCACTAATGCTCTCCTTCCTTTTTTTAGTACCGTTTGTCTACTTTGGTACAGTTTTTAGATTTTTTTTAGAGAATTCAGAAAAATTGGTGGAAATTTATCAAAACAGCTATGTTGTTTGAATTATTTATTTATTAATCTTGCTCCACAGATCTCTTTTGAGGAAGGATCTCTGACCATGAGTCAAATATTGATTATTTCTTACAAAGAAATTTTCCTCTGTTCATGTGCCAAATTAACCCCCATGAAGTACCCTTCCGTATCTCCCAGCCAACAGTGTCATATGATAATTTTAAAACCCCATCAAGTTGTAAAACTTTAAGACAAGTCATTATTATGGTTAAAATCAACAGGAAAAATGATTGGTAGACAAGTAGAAACATTTTATTTTGCCGCATATTGAAGAATATTTCTTTCCATTCTGACATGCTTTTCCACCTATCGTTCGATAAACTTGTTGTTGTCGATGTTTAAGGGTGCGTCGACAACGAGGTCATTAGCGCCCTATCGATAAACTTGTGTGACTTCAATAATCTTCAGCAATTTTTCAGATGATGTGCACCATGAAGAAATCAGTGAATATTTGAAAGTGTGTATTTAACTTGACCTAGAATGTATTCTTTTCAGTAAAAAAATTATTTTTGCTATAATTGTTAGAAGAATTAGCTATCTAATGCCAATGCAATGCATAGCTCTTTCCAACTAAATTCTTCATTGATCTTTCTAATTTCATCACATTTCAAAATTGGAAGGAGCTGTGAGAGAACTATGCCATTAAATATTTCTGAATTGACTTTGTTGGGTAATGAAAAACGTATTTTCACCTTACTTATGAATCACCATTTTAGGAAAATATTATTTGCCTCAAAGTTGTTGGTAAACTGTCAGTTCAATTGCTTTGGTACAGTCCTAAAGTTGCCCAATTGAAGTTGTAACGATTTAATGAGCTTGTGCACACTATCAAATGTGTTGGTGATAATAGGTATGGTGAATAGTTTGCTTGATTGTTTAGGTTTGCAGGTTTGATTCTTCTACTAAGTCAATTCACAGGTCACATTTAAGTTCACATCTGATTTATTAGCCAAGCACATACATCTATCCCAATCACCACCACTAATTACACTTATTCCTCCTGACCGTGGATAAGGCTATACAGTACTTCATTTCCTCCAATTGCAAGTTCTGACCACACTTCTGACTATCTAGTTTACACACTGTGTTACCACTTCTCACCATTGCTAGCTTGTCATTTATCATGAAGCACTTCCCTAACGTGATTAGTGGATGACATTTTTATTGCTTTTGGGTCTACTGTAATTATACAAGGCCGCGCTGTAACCTTAACAGAATTTGAGGCATGGTTATATTATATGCCAGCCCTGTTTACAATATGCAATTTTTCAGCACAAAACAGTACTTTGAAAATCATCACCAAATTAAAAATGGTTGCTTTTCATAAAAGTTGGTGAATGAAGTTCCCAAAAACTGCCAGTAGACAGCTAACACTTTGAATGACGATTACAAAGATATAGTACTTCGGAGATAGTGCCTGTAGATTTAAAACACTTGAAAAATGCAGGTGCCCTAAAGTCAGTGGCAGATCTAGGAATTTTCTGAGCTGGGGTAAAAACTGTGAGATTACCGCCCCTTTGAACACTATTTTGTCGCCACCCGGGGAAATAATTGAGCTGGGCGACCTTCAAACACAATTTTGCCAACCTCTGAAGTTGTGCTGGGGTAAGATCCGGCTGTGCCCATAGTTACTCCTACAGTCTCAAAGTAGCTCCAGTTTACAGGAATAACTGTTGAGCTTCTAAACTAGTTATGAGAAAATGAAGTCATATATGTGGGAATGTCTAATGCAAAAGAAAATTATATTTTTTTTTTGCATGATCCCTATTTCTAGTACTGGTCTGATGTGGTTTTTAATTTCTTAAGTAACTGCATACAATTAAAATTAAAAAGCCATTTAGTTAACATTGTTTTTCATATTTAACTTCCAGACTTTTTATACTATATTAGATGCCACGAAATTAGCTGTTAACCCACTCTCGTAACTGAATATATTGTATTAAACTTACCATTTTAAAATGAATGACAGCAAATGTTCTAACCACTATTTATATTTGATTTAACTACCATTGTTATCATCATGAAGTCTCCAATTTTTTTGTTAAATGAATGCTACTTCTATACACTTTCCTCCTTTGGAGACTTATTTAATGTATTTTATATCTAGCAAAACGAATAAGAATCCAATGTGTATAGCTTCTCTCAGTCAGTTGCATATAGATGAACAATTTCCTTAATGAACTCTCCCTCTCTCTCACTCCCTCCAAATAAGTCAGATTGTAATTTATTGTGTTACTATTATGAACAATTTCCTTAATGAACTCTCCCTCTCTCTCACTCCCTCCAAATAAGTCAGATTGTAATTTATTGTGGTACTAATATACCTATTGTGTAAATGTTTCTGATATAATTTTCATGTATTTACTAGTGAATTTTAGTGACAACGCGTTAGGTTATAATTTTTTCCCTTTAACCTTTTGTTTCAAATTTCTAGGCATACAATTTGAATATTTTCTATTCGGTTGATAATTCGTTTAATCTAATTAAAATAAAGAATCATATTTTAAAAACTCTATGTTGGTAAGTAAACCACGTCATGTGGATTAATACAGAAACTGGGACTACCGACTCCAGTAATGTAAAACATTGCAGCTGAAACGTACATTACGAAGTACAAAGAGTCTGTAGCTCGACTAACTGTTCGAGTACTATTCTTTTGTGTTAGGTGGAAAGACTGCCGGGTTTCGGATATGATACGGTAATTCCTTATATTTAATACTTCTAATAGAAGGTAATGAGAGAAATGTGTGTTACAGCTTTGTTGTAGTTTGAGTCTGTGTTTTATTTGTCAGGATCTTGGTCCGCCTCGACGAGCCCGGCTCGTTCGCCTAGCCCGACGAGAGGGCACTACTATCCTTCAAGGAGCTCGCGACCCTATGGCACCACCAGCCTGGAGCAGCGCTCGAGGTCTCCGTCGCCCCTGGGGTCGGGGGCGGGGGCGGGAACTGCACCCGCGGCAGCATCGGGGGCAGCGCCGACGGTTGCGGGCGCGGCTCCTTACCGCCACCACCCTCACCAGCACAGTTACCCAGTGCTGGTGGCGCGTCGAGGACAGGGCCGCAGGCTACCACCCACTCCCAGCAAGCCGTCGACGCTTCAGTTGCGACCCGCCTCCATTAATTTCCCCAAGCTCAACGCTTCACCCACGCATTGCCCCACTGCCCAGACCTGTCCACTGAGCTTCGAACAGGCGGTTGCCATCGGACGAGGCGGCCGCGTGTTGCCGTCTCCTGTGCCCAACGGGTACAAACCACGTCGCGGGGGTGGTGGTGCGGGTGTGGCTGGAGCGACGCCTGTAGGCCGACACAGCGACTCCGACGAGGACGACTGGTGCTAGCGGGACCGAGGGGGGGCGAGGCGGCGCTGGCCTCGCGCCTCCGCTCAGACAGTATAGTGCTGCAATTACCGATCATCTTTTTTCTATTTTGCTAAAAATGAATCGATATCTGATTGGCAGTCACTCGTATCTCGTAAGGCCGGCTTAAAATGTGTATAAACGGAGCACTTCACGAGAAGTTAGTTTTCGGTGCAATACTTTGTAATGCGTATGAGAGTGGCTGTTACCGTATGCCTTAAATGAAAGTATTTAAATAAATTAAAATTAAATGCAATCGGGTTTTTTTTTTACTACTTGTTAATGAAATGGTGTGTCACCTAGCGGAGAAAAACTAATAGCGAAATTGTAAAAGTAAGCAAAAAATAGACAGTTTTCTCTTAACTTCCTCCCTATTTAACGTACGGTTTCTTGGCTGTGAAGGTCGAGTGGCCATTCCGACATACCTTTCAGAATGAGCTGCCATAGATGGCCAGCGCCCATTCTGTAGGGTAAGGTGCAGAGAGTCCCCCAGTACCATTAAATTACCGTGTAATTAAAGGGAAGAAATTAAGAAAATCTGATTTTTATTCATTCTGTAATGATAATGTTAAATTGTATTTATAAAATTATTGATATGTTAATTTCTTTAAATAATGCACACAACACATTACAGCCACTCCCAGCTAACTTCCATGTGAAACCATCCAATCTAAAGCGGGCCTTACGTAACTTAAGTTAAGTCACGTTCCTCAACACTGAACCATTGCAAACTGCGTCCGGACCGCAACTCCCCCCCCCCCTCCCTCCCCCACCATGTTCCAATCCAAAATCGGAAACTTGGCGTAGAAACTCGTTCTGTTAGCATTTTAAATATTGTAACGTACTAGTTTCTCTAGTGACGTAACTCGTTCGTAATGTCCGGTCGGCTAGAATCGTGTAGACTTTTTTCACCGTAAATACCTCAGGAAAACCGGCAACTGTTTGCGTGACGGGAGGCTCATCCTGAAGTACAGTACCGCTGCCTTCGTCAATGGACACGATTTCAATTTGTAGGTTATTGGAATGTTCGAAGTGACCGATGTATCACCGTATTATTTTTTCAATTTTCGTGCATTTTTATCTGGAAAATGGTTAGTTATGTTTAAATTGTGCATTATATTATAAGTAATTTTATCCGAATATTGCAAGTAGTTTAAGTTAGCATTTGTAGAAAATAATGTGATAGACTCTGGTCAAAAGAAAGTATGCCGAAGGATCTCAAATACATCATTTTCATTTGCTCGCCTATATTTCACGGTCACATTTTTTTGTCGGTAGAACTGTGCTTGAGTCTGTTGGTGGAATATGAGATCAAATAGTAGCAGAAGTTTGTCGGTGTAGGAAGACTGTGATAAAACCGTACAACAATTATCCATTTGGGATTCAGATTATATTATTCTGCGTCACAGTTAATTTTACTGTCAGTATCGGTACAGCTTTTTTACTGCTAGTGTCGCTTATTTGTATTAGGAAAATCACTCGTTTGCAGATTTTCGATATTCTCGCTTTCAAGAGAGCTGTACTCAGTCTTTTCTCATTCCGGCCATCGGAAGTCGGTTTTCTCTGTGATGCAGTGCATTTGGTTAAATAGGTGGGAGACAGATAAGGAAAAAAAAATTGTACGAGAAGCCAATGGTGTAGGTGGTGGGATATGGACTTACATGCGCCGGTAATATTTACTGCCATTTTTACAAAAGTAATAATAATATTAGTAATCGTTTCTAATATTATTATTATTGTTGTATGTAATAATAATAATAAAGGTGCAAAATTGTCTTTTGTCGGTAACTTTTTCGGGTTGAAAATAATGTTTTCAACTATGCAATCTCTTGGACTTCCCCCTCAAGTGCTTTACAAAGTGATTGTGTTTTTTTAAATAAAATTGAAAGTTATATTTGTGTTTTTCTGTGATATAATAAGAAATCACAACAAATGTTAAATATATAAACAACAAAATCTTATTGGTGCTCAGTTTTGCTATCTGATGGTTAAGAATAGCTCTGGCATACAAGACAATGTTGCTCGTAGTTCAATTAAAATTGTAGTTACTTGAATGCATTCAATTCTTTAACTGAATAATGGGTGAAAGAAGAAACTGGAATCATGTCATTCACTATGAAATATTACAATCTGATAAGTGGACCAGTGATATGGGTTAAAAGTAAGGGCCTAAAATTTAATGGGGATGGGAAAGAGGGGCCGAATGGTTCAGAGACTGATGATGTTCAAATTCTGATTTGCTTTATAACTATTTGGAAATTGAAGCTAAAGTGATTTATTATACTTTTAAATGGGAAAAGTTTACTGTTGTTACTATTGGTTTCAAAACTCTTTCCACTCTCCATAATGTGTGACAAAGTTGCCTTAAAAATATGAATTGATTGATTGATTGATAGATTGATTGATTGTGTGTTTATTAATTTCAAACTGGTACAGAATCAAACGTTTTATAAAAATGTTGGTTGCTATATTGAATGCATTATGTGTGTGTGTGTGTGTGTATATATATATGTGTGTGTGTGTGAGTAATGTGGGTGTGCGAGTGCACGTTTCAGACATTTCCATTTGTTGCATACACACAAATTTGTTCATTTTTAAATCTTTTTATGAAAATTATTGGTTTACAATATTAAGAGAAATAGTTAAAAAAAATTATGCTACAATATTGTTTCAAAATATGTTTCTTTATGTAACACAGTTTGTATAAATTTGTTTCAGTGTACTTTGTTGTATACATTTTTTCTCTGCTTCTTTGTATTTAAAAAAGTGATTGCTGTTCTTCAATTGTTATGAAAGAAATGCCCACATTCTGATGCATTCCTTGTTGACGAAATTTTGACTTTTTTACAACTGATTATGTTAATGGAAATTTAGATTTTTATCATATACTCACAAAGAGTTGTCTTTTGATAAAGGACAAACAAGAAATGTGCATGTTGAAAGAAGTTCCCTTATTGTATTATTACTCTGTAAATATTCACATTTTCTATAAATAATAATAATGTTTATTACAAAGTTTCACTGCAAATAATAAAAAAATATAAAAATTAAAATAATAAATAAAACAGCAACCAACAATCTGGTTAATATTGCGAGCAAAGAAGGAAAAATTACAAACCACGTTTAAATTAGATTTAGACATAACAAAATTGATTACTACATACAATTATTTCATGACTAAACTTCCATGTCTCATATAATTTTAAAGTTTCCTCATTTATATCTTAGGGTTCTTTGAGATATTAACACAAATGTAGAAAATGAAACTGAAGACAAGGGATTTTATTGTAAAATACCTCCAAGCTTTATTCAGTGCTATTAGTATTTAAGCTAAATATTCAGATACTGGAATTCAGTGGGATCAAAGCGTTCTCAAGATGTGTTTATTAATAAGTTCCTATTCATTGAAATTATACAGTTATATGATGGATGATTGGCTATGGTTTTACAGCACCAGTCAAGTGGTGATGTTAATACCCAATTTGCTAGTTTTTATAAAATATCCATTAAACTATCACCACATTAAGTTCTGTAAGTAATTAATTTGAAGTTTTTTCTATACATTCATAATATCTGAGGGCTACCAATTATATATTACATACTCAGTGTGCTACATTAGCACTGGTATAAAATTGTGTATGTCTGCTTGTGCACTCATCACAAAAAGAATTCAGAGTATTGGTGTTTTAATTCCAACAAATCATGGTAGCTTTGAAGATAAGGTATTGAGTAAAATAACCACATGAATATGCAACAGAAACAAAGATGGTCAGTACTAAACTATTTCCTTCTCTTTAAGTGAACTTTTTTCATGCTTGGAAGTATTACACATGTTATCCCCTATTCCTTAATGGCTACAATTAGTAGATGTTCATCAAGAAATGTGGATCAAACTGATTGGTTTCCCTTTGTTATTGCATTCTTTTATCAATTTTGCTAACATATGGAAAGGTTTTCTGAACAGTACAACTCATTTCTTATTACACTAAATCAGTACTTCTGCTTTTAACTGTAGACACGTTTTAGAAAAAGTTTGTACTTAATTCAATTGGAACTGCATTTTTCCATAAATACTTGATGGTATTACCTAAAATTTGTGTAGTTTCTAATTCATTTCTGAACTGTAAATGATACTCAAGATTGATCTGAATTCTGAAAATACATTTTCTAAAATTTTCAATCAGTTTCTATCACATTTCTATATGAAACTGTTTCTTTTATCTGTAGGAATTGAATGCTTATTCCATTGATAAGCTTCCATATGCCTTCCCTTCATACTGGCTTCTACCAACAGCATTTTCATGATCACATACTTAATAATATTATGTTGTTAACAAAAGCTTACATTTTTTTACAGTTATTGAAAAATTTTCTATGATAGTTACACAAAATTTATTAGAAGGCATCCTGAAGCTTTTCTCATTTCCTATACCTATCATAAATAATTTTTGGGAATACTTTAAAGTAAAATCTAAGTTGTGTATTTGAACAGATAAATGCACTGAAATACAACTAAACTAATTTCCAACCTTTTTAAGTATATTGACTAATTCCTGTAAATTTCTTGTTTCTACAATTTAATGTAATATTCTGCAACTTTTAACCTGACTGATATTTACATATTTCATGTTCTGCCAGCTATCCAGAAAAAAAATAGTAGTTGAACAATTGAAGGGATTTTATTTATTTATTTTTAAATCTCTGTAACGTCTCTATAACAGCGAGGTCTTTAGAGACGGAAATTGAAGGGAATTCTATTCATTTTATATTAATAAATATTATGAAGTTGTTTTAATTTTTGTAAATATACTGACTATCTCAAGCAACCTGTTAATTATTGGCATAAGTAGATATCTTATATTTGATATAGATGATGCAAAAATTATTATTCTTCCAATTGTTCCCACTATACTTCATAGCTTATTTGCTTCCGTAGATTCAAATATTTTATACATGTAGCACGAACTTTAAATAACTCAGCTCAATTCATGTGCATGACTTTGAAATGCTTATTTATTCTGCATATAATTTTTGTTTTTACTATAGATGTGTTAATTCCTGCTAATTAAGATCACTTTCATTTATTTTTTGTCATTATTTTATAATTTATTTTTTAATAACCATTGTTCTATAGCTATACAAAAAAGTTAGAATGTTACTTAAGTTATATACTGTATTTTTTTAACCTGTCCTTATAGTCTAATATTTTTTATAAACAGTAATATATTTGATATGAGATCGAAGGCTTTCCCGGCGTATCGATGAAATGTAGTCTTCACGGGTTTTCCGCCGTATGTTGTTGAAATGCGAGAACGAGCTTTCGGCGGCTGCCTCTGCCGCCATCTTCAGGTTGGATGTTGTGCAGGGAGAACCAGAGCTGTACTGACGATGTCTGGCCTCCGCGCGCCCTTGTAAGGCCTAGCCTCTCCCCTCCCCTCGCTCCCTCCCGCGCAAGACGGCAGCCGCGGGAGGGAGCGAGCGGAGGGGAGAGGCCAGGCCTTATAAGGGCGCGTGGAGGCGAGACATCGCCACAACATCCAACCTGAAGATGGCGGCAGAGTCAGCCGCCGAAAGCTCGTTGTCGCATTTCAACAATATACGGCGGAAAACCCGTGAAGACTACATTTCAGTAATATATTTGTTAGGAAAAATAATTATGAATAAATCTTCAGTCTGAGACTGTTAATTTCTGATACAAAATGCAAAGTTATGAAATAATTTAATATTTAAAAATCATATATAGAAGTTAATTTTTTAACAGCCATATTTCTCCACCAGCTGGTGTACTTTTCATGTGGAGGAACAGTAGGCAATCATATTGAGAGATTGACCCAGATCATGTTTTCAGAGTTATAATGAATCTCTTAAACTAATAATAACAAAATTTAATGTGATTACTTATCTGCCCAATGCATTAATCTGATGCCAAAATAACTTCATCTTTTAAAACAATGATTTCGTTTGGACTCACACCATTGGCAAGAAACATATTATTGCAGAAGTGCTTTTTTTATATATCTTTAAGAAACTTCTTTACGTATGATGGATGTTAATTTATTAATCACTCAGTTTCTACTTCTTTATTTCTAAGTTTTTACATCTTTCCTTCTCAGTTTTTAATGAAATTCTGATCAGAAAAATATAGACCAGGGAACAGTTGATTCCATTGTTGTAAAAGTACAGAATTTTTTTGTTTAGTCTCTATTATTTTTACATAAATTAATTTTCTCCTTTCCTTATCCTGGGATTTTTATAAACTGCTGCTGTTGCATTTTTATATTAAAATTCTGTAAAACCTAATACAGTTTGCATCTATGGGCATTATATTAACTTTGTGTTGTTTACAGTAAATTGTATTTTGCGTAATTGTAATATCTCATGGCCTTTCCAAGATGTCTTCAATTATTGTTCTTACATTTCCCTAAAAAAATTGTTCCATCAAATATTGAATAATTCTGGTTTTTTCCAACCTTCCTACACATACTTTTTTTTTCTTTTGACACAAAAATATGTGCAGATATACACTGTACCATTTAAATTATTTAACCGTGTTATTTTTACTATGTAGGTATGTGCCAATAAACCTTTTAGATTATCACTGAACCCACAGTGTCACTCAGCAAACATTTTTCAAACAACAGAATTTGTTTCTGCAACATTACTACATTTTTTCTTTTTCACTAATGGACAGACATGGTACTTCACTTGGATTTAATCTTTTTATATTTGCTATATTTACTATAGTTCATACATTATATGTGACTTTGCTGAATAAATTGCAGTATTTTGTATCTGATACATTCATTATCAATTTATTCATTCCTCTATTACTCAGATCTGTTACATGATATCAGTTTAATTATAATTATCCTTTTATCATTTTTCTCTTTTTGTAATAATATATCATTTATCACTTCTTAATATGATCAATATTTTAAACACTTAATGTGTTAGTTACTATGATAATACTGGACAACTTAAAATTTTATTTCAGTTCCAAGTGTACCGTATCAGAATCGCGTATTAATTGGTTTCTGTCATCTAGTTCTTAAAATTCGTCTAAAGAATTATTACTCTTAATGAATGGCTAGTTTCTTACATATTTCACAAAAAACGAAGTGTGTCACTGAAACATTTTAATGCTGCGTCATATTATTACAGCATTACTGCCACTAGATTTTCTGACAGACCAAAGGTTTCTGCTCCATTGTGTTTCATATTTATACTGTGGATAAATTTCAGCTTTAGTTTGTTTAATTTTTAAAACATAGCTTATATTTTTTACAAATTTTGATGAATATTAAGTTTAATTTGTTTCAAACTTCATTAAGTTTTACACTGTATACTAGTGATTATTCTACATTTTGACATCCAATTTTTTTCTGCCTTAACATCAGCTTTAGTTATGAATTTTCGCTATTTTAAAGGTGCTATAATATTGAGGCTGAAAATGCTTTTAGGCAGTAAAAATAAGGCACAACAGGGAAAGGAAGCCCCTCACTTACCCAAGATAAAGGCAGTAGGGATGTTATGAACATATAAATGCCAACACACTCTCATTCCATTGCTGCATGTCTCATCCCTATTCATGGTTAAGATTGAAAATTGTGTTAGAGCTGATGTGTTAATCATAGCTAACCTGGTTTCATCTTTTTATCAATTTTAGGTCCTATATTTACTGCTAGTGTAGACACATTCCACTATGTCTCTGCGTTATGCCTCACTTTTTATTCTTATGAACACCACCTCATTTTCTGTTTTGTTTAAACTTGTACCAGTCTATTATATTTAAACTGAAAAGCCACCTTGACTTAATCCCACATATTTTTCTGGCCTACTGTTCTGTAGTTTATCTTTGTTAATGGTCTCTTCTAAAATCATTTAATATAATAGTTTAATTTGAATTGGGCTCTAAATATCTTAATTACCTATATGTTTGTGTTTCACTAACACTCTTGATTGTAATCAGAACACAGTTAATGTAAATTTGCATCACATTCTAAAGACTTACTGAAATCTTTACAACACTTCCTTAAATTTACTTTGCTATTCACTGATCATTCAATCTGTTACTTAGTTGATTCAAAATTCATTACATTAGTTAATAGTCTTAATATCTACTTTTTCTCAGAAATTTGTCACTCTCAACCCACCAAGATCTAGTCAGCATTTTGTTTGCCTTATTACTAAGTGTTTGTAAGTAAATTTTGACATTATACATCTTCTGTATTAGAATATTGTACTAATGGTTTACTTACAAGTCATGGTCTCAAACGTACCTTTTCTTCAGGTAAAACTGGTTTTGTTGGAGGATGAAAGGATCGCTGAAATACCTTTGCTACATTTATAGTGTCTTCACTTATTCTTAAGTAGTTTAGTACTACATTCACATATGCAGATTTTCTACACCACAATGTAAAACTACACAAAACAATTGTGAATTTATTTCATCTGTATTGCTTTCAGTATCTTCCAGCATTTTAGCTTAATGTTGCTGATATTCTATATGTGTGTTTAATTTCTTCTATTCTGTGGTAATACATTTATATTTTAATATTAGTAAAAAAAATAAAAAAAATAAAATAAAAAAAACTCATGCCAAGAAACTTCAAGACAATTTTTAGCTGCATTCTCACTTTACTTTTCTACCAATTATTTATTTCATTCTGGCCAACTTTATTTAATTTTCTCAGCTGAAGCTAGCAAATTTCTCAAAACATTCATTTATCCAAATAGCCCATTTTCTCTGAGGGAGATGTCATTTTTTGTGATTTTTTTAAAGTGTGTTTGCTTCACTGCACCTGTATAGTTATCAATATTCCATACATTCTCCACAATGGAAAATTAATGTCCTTTTGGTAATTAAATTAAATTTGAAATTTCTCTTATATTAATTTCACAATACCATGTTACAGGTATGTTAAATATTACACAATAGTAACAGATGTTTATAAATGTTTAATGGACATAAAAATTTGCAGACTCGTTAACATTGCTTTATTATTTTAGTTTCTAGTGCTCTCAGGGTCTCCAAAATATGGGCAGAATATTACATTACTTGTATAGAAATGTTATTATTTGTCATTAAACTTTCTTGTATATTCCTTGATATTTTTGTCTGTGATACTGTCTTACTGTTTAACCTTGAAGTGATGCCTGTTATCCTACTCTAGCCAAGATACAGTTTATTTATTTGTATCACTGTAACTGAATTGTACAGGAACATTTCAGTAGATGTAATATAAAATATTTTCCAAAACATACATTTTTACTCACATCAAAAGTGTACTTGATTTTATGAAGTAATAACAGTGAAAAACAATCAAAATGTTTCCTTTATAACATATTTAACGTATTGTTATTTGGTTTGTGAACAATTAGATTATAGAATACATCGAAGTACCAATGGAAATGAATTCATGAACAATAATTGTACATCATTTATTTGCTTGCACAATACAATTAAAATATGCAAACTATTGACTGTTTCATAATAAGATTCCAATAAAAATAATATTTTCATATTGGAGACTGTATTCTTAATTTACTTGTAAAACATGAAACATATTAGAAGGGAAGGCATTAAGTAAGTTATAAACATTGTTACACACAAACTGAAAATAGTAAACCTATTTTTATTACACAAGTTATGCACAGATTTCACACATATACCTTTCAGTTATCTATTTATCTCTTTTACAAAGAAATTTTTGTCCTTTGTGGTACTCTTTATATAGTATTTTAGTGTTATCACTCTTGAAAGCCACAATTTTGGAAAATAAAGTTATAAGCAATCGTTAAGAAATGTGACAACCAGAAATAAAATTTTTATTATTTCTTCAGTATCCGATAATCAATTTTTGAGTTCCTGGAACTGCAAACTCCTATTTTCATATGTTTTTCTTAATGTACTACTATTGTTTGTACTATTCATACCTAAAAAAATTGTTAATCTCAAGTTAAATAATTTTGATTTCTTGAGGAGACTATCCTTATTGTATGGCTCACCATTCCAAAGCACACTCTCATGAAATCTGATCTTAAATTTTTTTAACATCACAGTGCATTTAAGTTTAGAGTTATTTATCAAATAAAATATTTACTTGAAGGATATTAGCCACCCATATCAAAGATCTTTGATAAAAGATATTTTATAAGATATTTTACAGTTTAATGGGACATATTTTATAAAAGATTTCTTTTTTAAAAATTAATACGTTGGCATTACATTTTATAAAAGATTTCAAAGTAAACAAAGAAAATGGCGCAATCGATGATACCGAAGTTTACTAGGACTGCCGAATCAACGATAATCTTGATTTCTGAGTATAAACAGAAGAAAATAATGTACAATCAGAAATATATAGACTATAGGAATAAAACGGCTTACACTTTCGGAAAAATTGCGAAATTAATTAGTTCTATGAACGAAGGCTGTGCTATCGACGACGCGAAAAAGAAAATTAATGGATTAAGAAGCTAGTACTTGACATGGAGGGAAGAAATATATGGAGATGAAATACCGCTTATTCTGTGACGCCGCCTCTAAACTCTTGACTGATACTGCGCATGCTCGGCGGCGGCGGCCATATTACGTATTCGTACTATTGCTATATGGTATTCACATTGTGTTTGATGCTGTGATTATTTTATTTTCTAATGTGTGTAAGTTTTTTATAATGCCATCTTGAGCTGCATACGGTTGCACAAATAGGCCAGATAGTAAAAACCTGGAATATCATTTCAAAAGTAAGTTGCATTGTAATTATTGTTCTTGAAGTGTGCAGTGGGTATTGGCAAGTTTGGTGCCTTTCTATAAATATTTAGTCATAGCTCTCAGTAGGATGGCTATGTTCTCAAATTTTTGTTGGTAAAGTGTAGAAAATCAGCATACCCTGCTATTTTGCAAATAATAGACTAGCATTACTTTTTAACGAGTATTGAAATATGAGATTTAAAGGGGTGATTTTTACATCGCGATTCAGTGAATTTAATATTGCTCTTTCTTTCGCACGTTGGAGTTTATGCTGACAGTGTATGATAAAATTAAATGTGTTAAATTATGCTATGCAATCTAGGAATCTTGATGAAACAAACGATGTTGTTACCCCAAATGCAGTTTGCGATTCAAATACGCGTGTGTGGGTGTGTCTACATAGTTTGATTCTGTAGCGGCAATTTAATGGAGATTGTGGTTTGGTCTAAATACAGTCTGTACCAGAATGGTTTTGTTATTCCATAAGCGACAAAGAATTTGTCTATTATTGTTAGTAATTTCATGAGAACAATGTTAGTGACAAAACATGTATGGCGATTTAAACTACTTCCAGCTATTCCCAATTAAGCTTACGATGTATGGTAACAAGATAACTATTTTCATTCTGATCTAGGCCGCGTTTCAACCTAACCACAAGTGGTAGTTATAAAACTGAAATATCCATTCTGCACATGTCCACCATTTAATTTATTTTGACTTAGTAGAATTAATTTTTGGTCCAGGCCGCATCCCAACCCAACCACCCCAATTTGGAGACAGTAGATATTCTGAAAACTAAGCAAGATGTCGAAAAATTTTATTCTTTATTTTCGATTTTTTTCGTCGTGTTATATAAGAATCCATCATCAAATTTGAGTTTTGCGAAATATTTCTTCTGAATTTCAACTCAAGACACTTCACTTGTGAGACAGTATATCTCGAGAACTAGACGAGATATGGTAAATTTTTATTTTTTATTTGTCCCGTATTTTTAAATAAGAATCCATGATCAAATTTGACTTTGACCAATTTTTTCTTCTGAATTTCAACCAAAAACATCTCGCATCAGAGACAGAATATCTGGAATACTAAGCAGGATATAAAAAAATGTTATGCTTCTTATTTTATTTGGCTCATCGAGTTAATACATAATAATCCATCACCAGATTGCGGCGTCATGTTTATCCTAGAGTCCTCTTGAGGTTTTTGTACATATTCCCTGTGTCTGTATGGATAGGTAATATGGCGGCCACGCCTCCCCACTCCTCCTCCACCCCGCGTCACTTCAGTGCGTGGTAAAGGTCCCTTGGGTCGTCTCCATATATTGCTTCCTTCCATTGTACTTGACAGGTTTCTGGAATAATATCTGAGCAATACAGGTGCCATACTGCAGAATGGTGTAGGTCCGCCACCAGCAATTGAGCACAACCCAATGCAGATAAATCGTAAAAATCGACACCCAATAGTATATATCGTTAATTTCGGGGGTAATAATTCTGACATAGAAATTTTTTGAAAATATTGCGGTAAAAATTTATTGGACCTAAGCTGCAGCTTCGAACATAATTTTTATAATGTAACGTCCTCACATTGCAGCTTTTTCACTAAACTTGGGTGAATTCCTTTCATATCAAGTCTTGCAATCCACAATCCAATCCAAATACGTTTACTTCTCTTCTTTTTCTTCAATAAAACGCATATTATGACAGCCGCATGTACTGAGGCTGCACAGGCATACAAGAGTACTTCATTCATTTCAGAGAACTGTGATGAAAAATTTTGTCATACAATGGGCCTGATGAAAATCATAAAATATCTTTCATAAAATAAATATGATAAAATCTTTTGTAAAAGATCTTTGACAAAGATCCTTTACAGTGTAATGCCGGGCCAATGCCGGCCTTACACGCGAGGTAACAATATTGAACTGAAACATGTTTTTTTTTAAGTACTGTACAAAAAATGTATGTATTTGTGCAGCATCTTATAATAGTTCTGTAAAAAAAGAATTACAGTATGACGAAAAAAAGTTGTAGCAGGAAGTTTACAAACACAATTATTTACAATTAATGTTCTATATGAAAAGAATTTTCTTCATTTTCTTCAGTACTACTTAAATTCACAGATATACGTTCCTCTGCATTCCCTTAATCTTCTTATTCTTCTGCTTCATAATTCGGGCTTCCTGTGTTACTGATACTGTACGTTGGTTCGTGTTGATCTCTCGCAAACAGTAGTAAGTAGTAATACCATAAATTATTTTTGCGGGTTTCGTCTTCGTCTATTCCACTTCTTTTTGAATTTTCATTTTTTTTTTTTTTTATTTCTTGCAAAAAGCGCTCCGCAAACAATGGATTTTTTTTTACTAATGCATTATCAACATTCTTTCAGTGCACTGTATAGCAAGATTTTTTTAAAAAAAAATTCTTTTCAGGCACTCTTTGGGTTTCACCCTCAATATATCGCAATGAAATCATTTACCAATCCTCTGTTCATCTTACTTAACTGTCAGATTTCGACAGATTGTTTCTCAGGTTCCAAATTATCTCTTTGCAAGATGTACAAAATAAATGTTCTTGAAGTGTTTAATAAAACCCTCTCTTTAGATATATTATGTTTGATAATGGCAGAAGTAAATGGGTAAACGACATTTTTTTCAGAGAGGAAGGGAGGAGGATGGTGTGCGCGATAATTCCATACGTTTTTCACCAGGAAAAGCCAGTTAAATTTGGAGAGTGCTTCAAAATGAAACCAGAGACATATTTTTAAATCTTGTAAGGCTTCCGACCGCCTTTAGAAAAACATTAGAATTTTAGGAAATTTATTTCTCCAGAAAAAATACATGCTGTGACATTGAAGTATATCGATTTTACTTCTTAAGGGCGCACAAGATTTGTACCACATCAAATTATCTGTTCCCAAACCATGTATGTATTTCCCGAAAAGTTTTCATGGTGATTCGATTCATTTGAAATTTAAGAAAATGAATTTAGTTTGTAGTTATGTACCAACAGGAAAAGGTGAATTTGGTATAAAACAACAGGTGTGTCTATTTTAATATTTTTGATTCCATAATCACTCATTTTTAAATTTTCATTCGCGTGGCCGCGTAGCTCAGCGGGTAGAACATCTGACTACGACCGTGGTTTGGTCCCCGAAATTGCAGAAGATTTTTCCTCGAAGCTGAACGTCCGTTACGGCTCCCCAAGCCCACCCGAGGCTCTTTCTTTCTCCCTTAACCCTTAGGTTAACGGATTCTTGTCAGAAGTACTTGCCATCTTGGCATTGCCTTCTTTTATTTGCTGTCTCTGTATAAGCCTATGTTTTACTTTTTATATTTTTCTTTTCTGTTGAGCCCTTTTTTGTATATATATATATATATATATATAATTTAAAAGTGTAAGTGCTTTCCTCACGCATTATGAATATTTGCAGTTTGCTCACTCGTTTTCTTCTGTCAGCAGTGGGAGTGGTCTTCTATGTGGACCCTCGTTTATGTCGTACTGTGCTAGAGAGCGAATGATGTAGTTGTCGCTCTCCTCACTTTTTTGTAAAATTTTCTCGCCATCTGTTTATATCTATCCCAAAGTCTCTGGATCACCGCTGTCTCGTGGAGGATGTCCGTCAAGATTCTCATTGGCAGGTGGAGTGCTCTCTTCAGTGCCTTGTTTTGCATTCTCTGCAGCTTCTCAATATCCGTTTCTGCTGCATATCCATATACAGGGTATGCACATTCCATGATCGGGGGCACCAGAGCTTGATATGATTGGAGGCCGCATCTGGGTGGCAGTGTGCTATTGTAGTTCAGCACTGGATACAGTTGCCCCAGTCGTTGATGAACTCTGCGTCTGACATCTTCGAAGTACAGCTTCCATGTTAGTTTCCTATCTAGGCCCAAGATACTATGCCGTGGCCACCAAGGGGATTCTCTCCACGAAGAGCCTCAGCATCGGTCGTGGTGGCTTACGCCTCCGCGTCAACATGATGGCATGACTCTTTGATTCGTAGATCTTTATTCTCCACTTGGTGCCCCACTCCTTGATGTCTCGCGGCACTGCTCGGAGGCAGCGTCCCATGAGGATCCGGCAGCGAGACACGTAGTGAAGATAGCCATAACGTCGGCGTATAATGCCAGCTTGGCTTGTTGCAACATCTGAATATCCGCTGTTTACAGCGTGTCGAACACTGGGCCTAGCACACTGCCTTCAGGTGCCCTGGCTCGGATGGGTCTTCTTGTTGATCTGGCGTTGCCTATTTTCACCGTGAAGGTTCTTTGCTGGAGGTAGCTCTTCAGTAACCAGAGGTACGGTCCTGGAACTCCAAGTGTGACCATTTTGAAAAGCAGTCCTCGGTGCCATACGGAGCCAAAGGCCTTCTCCACGTCCAGGAGGACCACGCCACAGTGGTCTCGTGCGTTGAACGCTGCGATTGCTTCCTCGACAACCTTGAGCAGTAAGTGTGTGGTTGAATGGCCAGGTCGGAATCCGTGCTGCTCTGCCGGTATCATGCCTCCTTCAAGGATGTGCACCGGCAGTTCCTTAAGTAAGAGCCTCTCGAACAGTTTTCTGAGGTTAGATAGGGGTCTGATTCGTCTGCAGTTCTGCTGGTCAGCTGCGTCCTTGCCAGGTTTATGGATTGGGATGATCACCACTTTTTTCCAAGCTGCCGGGTACACTTTGGTCCGCGCGATCTTGTTAAATAGCTTTACCAGCCTCGCGATTGCACCTGCGGGTAAAATTTTCAGCGCTCTGTTCATGATGCCGTCGTGCCCTGGTGCCCTGTCTGAGGGAAGCTTCGAGATCTCCTCTCACAAGTCATCGACGATGAATGGGTTGACTTGACTCTCTTCTCCTTCGTCATTGTCTCGCAGGTACCGATGGAGTTGGCGCCTGACTTTCCCGGAGTGGTGTTCGTCTATTGGCTCCAAGACTGGTCTAACGTTTTCCTCAAATGCATCCGCCAGGGTGTTGGCTTTGTCCGTTGGCTTACAGACCAGGCCATCCGCTCCATTCAGGGGTGAGATTCGGCTGCATCGTCCAGCGACTTGCTTGGTGTGTTTCCAACAAGCTGTGCTATCTTCTATATGCAGTGTTGACACCTTGCCTGCCCACTGTTGGTTTCGGTGTTCTGTAACTCTGGATTTGATCTACCGGATCATGCGATTTAGGCGTCGTTGTCCTCTGGTCTCATGGTTTCTTTGCACAGACGGGCTGCTCTGTTCTTGATTGTGATCATCTCCATGATGTCAGCTGGAAAGCTCTTCTGCTGCGCGCCACTCCGTGATGGTGGTGTTGTAGAGTCGGCTGCTATTTTGAGGTTGTCAGTGAGTTTCTGAAGCTCAGCATCAATATCTTCGTCTGCCTACTCCCCGAGAAGCTGTTCAGCCAGGTTTATTTTCGAGTGCTGCCAATCTGCCTTTTGATAATTTCTTCCATTTTCAGTGTGTCGTTCTGCTTCTACATCTATCTGGTGCTTCTATAATCACTGGCTTGTAGTCTGATGATAGGTGGTTTACCAGTCTGCTTTCCGAGAGTCCTGGAACATCCCTTGTGATAGCGACGTCCAACACATCTCCACAGTGGCGGTGGTTTCGCGGGGTGTGTTGGCACGTCTGGTGAGAACACAACACAGTCGTGTCGATTTGCAGCTCGTAGCAGCCTCCGCCAGCTAATGTTGGTGGCCCTGCTGTTCCACATCTCCCACCGAGCGGGGCGGTGTAACGGTTAGCGTTCTCGCCTCGCATTCGGGAGGACGGCGGTTCGAATCCCCGTCCGGGCATCCAGATTTGGGTTTTCCATGGTTTCCCCAAATCACTCCAGGCAAATGCCGGAATGCTTCCTTCAAAAGGCCATGGCCGAATTCCTTCCCATTCCTTGCCCCCATCCTTGCCCCCCATCCTTTCCCGTCTCTAAAGACCTCGATGTTAAAAAGAGACGTAAAGCAGTTAAAAAAAAAAAAGTTCCACATCTGATGCTTATAGGATAGATCCCCCGCGATGAGTAATTTCCCAGGGATTGAGAGGAGAGCCTCCAGATACGTCTCGTCTATGTGATTCCGTAGTGAATGATAAACCGAGATCACGTTGACGGGTCCATCGGAAGTCTTCACCACAATTCCCGTGGCTTCGAAGGAGGTCTTCGCCGACATCTGGACCTGGTAGTGGGGCAGCGTAGAGCTTATCAGGATGGCTGTTCCTCTTCCGGCTGTAGGTCGCACCTGTACATCCTGTAGTTCCTCGCCGACAGCCTAATCTGCGGTTTATGGTGCATCAATGCCTTCGTCTAGAAGGAACTGTCTTAATTCTTTCTGCTGTTTGAAGAATCCATTAGCGTTCCATGAAAAGAAGATGAGTCTTTTTGCATTTCTACGCCTGTTCATGGTTGGGTGTCTTACTTTCGGTTGAATTTGTGATTGTATTCACGATCTTCTGTGGCACGCTTATCAGGTGGATCATGAGGATGGCCATCTGCGTCAGCATCTGCTAGAGTAGGTGGGTGACGCTGGGGTAGTCTTCCTGACTTCTCCTGTTGGCGTCGGTTGACTCCGGATTTTGTGGATTGGCCGGAGATTGGGGCCATGGTTGGCTGGTGGTAGCGCTGTCAGCTGTTATCTGGTGGCCTGGTAGAACTGGCCACTCTGAAGTTTCAGCCGCATGTGATGGAGGCTTTGGGTTGTCTGGAGATTAGTCTAGTGTAGTTTGCGAAAGAATTAGCTCTGAAGAGCCCTCCCACAGGCGAACTACGCAAACTAATTCCCAGATCTCTCGCTCCTTCGTTCGTTCGATCCTTTTCTGAAGACCGACTTTTGTTTTAGATTATTTATTCCCCTGACAAGACGAAGATTTCCAAGAATGAAGAGAGAGGAATTAACGCTAAAATCAGCGTGCCGGTTTCGCAGCTTTCGGCGTCTAGTAAAGGCAGAAAGGAGCTAAGAAGAAACTGAAGGTGGCATTAAGCTTCCCTGAGCCAAGTACCACGGCACAGCCGGGAGGTGCTGCGAAGACCAATTGCAGGATGACCACTGTAGATGAAATAGTCGCCAACACCTGCCAGCCTGCAACACAAGCAACCAGCACTGCCGTAGATCTGCCCGACAACGAAAGGGTTCGTGCTGGCTCGCCGCACGAGCAAGCCACCGCCGTCGCTTGACCCCGAGTGGATGGAAACCTCAAATCAGTTTGCACCGCTTCAAGAAGAAGAAGAACCTCACAGGAACAGAAGCCCGCACATCCCGCCCATCGTGGTGGAATTTCAAGAGAGTTACAAGAAGCTGCACAAATGGGTGAAGAAAATTGCAAAAGACCCATTCTCCGCCAAAACGGTGGGCGGAGGATAAAATTTAATTTACGTTCACCACCGTGGAAGACTACTCCGCCGTAACGAAGCAACTGGATCAGATGCAGACTCCGTACTTTACGTTCCCTACTGGCGAAGTCAAGCGGCTTAAGGTGGTGTTCAGGGGAATACCGCGTTTTTTTCCAGTCGCTGATCTTAAAGAAGAGCTGATCACCGTGGGCTTCGACGTACAAGCTGTTGTCGAACTAAGGCGCCCAGGAACTAACGTCGAAATGCCGCTTTTTCTGGCAGTAGTACCAGATACTTTGGAGAACCTGTGGAATCTTTCAGGTGCAAAGTATATGTCACCTGAAGGTTACCACCGAGAAGTTACGCTCCTCAGCCGGGCCACCCCAGTGCTACAACTGCCAGCTGTTCGGACACGTGGCCCGTCACTGCAGGATGAAGTCGGTCTGCGTTAAATGCGCCGGTACCCACATGATACCAACAACTGCACTGCAGCGAAGACCAAGGACACAGCCAAATGCTACAATTGTGGCGGCAATCATGTTGCCAGCTATATGGGCTGCAGCGCATATAAGAGGGCGAACCACAAGAGAGACCCTTGAAAAGAAGAACAAACAATCAGCAGACCAAGGGCAGAAACTGGCAGCCACACTAGGGCCTGCAGCAACGGGCAAGGAGGCAACCTGCTAAGAAGAAAACCAACAACCGCAGAGACAACCGCACGTTTGCTGCAGCTACTGCTGGCGTCTCGCCTAATGGAAATCCTCCCGACAACAGTCCAGGGGAGTTGCAGGAACCAACAGAGAATGTTAGACAAGAACCACGGCAACCTGAGCCAGATCAAATCCCAACCAGCGAAGGATGCAACGGACCGCACAAGCACCTACTGACACCATGGAGCATCTCACCACCACGATGAAAACCTTAATGAATATGATAGTCAACCTAATGCAGAAAATCGACACCATGACAAGCAGTATGCATGCCTCAGTGACGTCGGCTACGGCCTGTCCCATGTGCAAATGTCAGAACCACAATGGATAGAGGACCCCAGATACAGAACCTCAAATTCTGCATATGGAATGTCAATGGACATGTGTTCTCAGATGATCGAGTTCTGGCAGTTTCTGAGGGAGCAGTACATAGATGTCTGCCTCATCAGCGAATCCCACCTCAAGCCGGGACTCCGCGCTTCAGCCGCTAACTACTGCTGCTACAGACAAGACCGCCCCACCACCGGGGGAGGAGTTCCAGTCTTCATCAAACGCATAATTCCGCACTGTCAAGTCATTTTACCGCCAATGTAGCAGATAGAAGCCGTCGGAGTGGAGGTGACCACCGTTACCGGAAAACTCACGGTCGTGGCAGTCTACCGGTCCCGCACCAGGCAGATAGTGGAAGCTGACCTCACCGCACTGGCGACGATCAGGGGCAAGGGTCTGATCGGTGGGGACTTTAATGCAAAGCACCCCGATTGGAACAGCCGAATTAAAAACCCAGCTGGAAACTTACTGAGACGTCTGGCCCTCAGGCACAATATGTGTGTGTGGAGCCCAGAAGAGCCTACACACTTCCCAGCCAGCGGTTATTGGCGAGATGTAATAGACATGGCGGTCACCAAAGGCCTCACTGGGTTCATAGACGCGACCACTATCAACCGGATGTCGTCCGACCATTCGCCGATGATAGTCGCAGTGGATGTCGGACCGTGGCAGGAGACAGAAGAGAACCACCCAGATCTCCACAACACTGATTGGGCAAGCTACAGACGGCTCGTCTCCACCGCTCTTGCCAACCAGAGAGTAGAAGACGTGGATACGGCACTGCGCGCCTTCGAAGAAACAGTCAAGGCCGCCACGTCTGCGTCCACCCCTCTGCGCAACCGAAGACCAGTCGCTACGCAACAGCTGCCACCACACCTAATTGCGGCTATCCGACACAAGAACCGGGTAGCCAAGGAGTGGAAGATTGCCAGGAACGCTGTGACTAAGAGTCTCCTTAACAGGCTACAGAAGGAGCTGAAAGCGGCTCTGGTTGAGCACCGGAACCGGGAGTGGGATGCCCGCGTATCCTCGCTCAAGCCAGACAATGGAACCATGTTGGCGCAGACCCGCAAATTCACAAAGAGAAGACAGCGCATCCCGCCACTGCATGGCGTGAACGGGCTCGTCTACAAGCCAGCGGCCAAGGCGAATGCCCCGGCTGACAGCTTTGAACGGAACTTCCGGCTATCTGAAGTAAATGTAAATGACCATGAACTGCGCGCTGCTCGTCACCGACTACGAGTATACTTACGATGGTGACGAGGAGATAGAACCGATCTCCCCAGCGGAGGTGGCCAGTTGCTTGGCGAGGCTGCCGCCGGGCAAAGCACCCGGCCACGATGGAATTGGGAATCGGTGCTTGAAGAACCTGCCGCCCGAGGTTTCGGTGTACCTGGCGAGTGTACTCAACCGAATCCTCTAGACGAAGAGATATCCACGTCGCTGGAAACACGCCGAAGTAGTGGCGGTACACAAGAGTGGGAAAGATCCCATCTTTCCCCAACATTACCGGCCGATCAGCCTCTTGCCTTTCGTCAGTAAAATCTTCGAGCCGCTGCTACTTAAAAGGCTTAACACCTACATCGATACCAATAACATACTACCCAATCATCAGTTCGGTTTTCGACGAGGCCACTCCACGGGAACAACAAGTGTTACAGATAGTGGAGTCCGCGACCCGCGCTTTCCTTCATAAGGAATACTATGCCATGGTGTCACTTGACATAGCGCGTACATTCGATTCGGTGTGCACACGGGTCTATTACTAAAGCTGTACCAACAAGGCTTCCCGGGGCCGATTGTGAAGCTGATCCGTTCATACCTGCTTGGAAGAACCTTTCATGTCAGAGTCGACGGAAAAAACGTCAACGCGAAGGCGCATACTAGCTGGAGTCCCTTAGGGGTCCGTACTGGGACCAATACTTTATTCTCTGTACACGGCCGATGTTCCAACGGCGGACCGGGTGCAGACGGCCACCTACGCTGATGACACGGCAAACATCAGCAGCAGCCGGAGCAGAGCCATCGCCACCAGAATGCTACAAAGCATACTCCAACAGACAGAGGCCTGGGCTCGCAGATGGCGTATCGAAGTAAACGCCGCTAAGACCCAGGCTATTGTTATCACAAGAAAATATGGACCAACAAACAGGAACTATGCGGAACCAGTGCTGAACCTCCACGGAGTAGACATCCCTTGGAAGACGGCCTTAAAATACCTTGGGGTCACACTCGACTCCAAGCTCACTTGGCAACCACATATAAATGACTTACGCAGGAGGGCCAGGGGAAGACTACATGATCTTTACCCCCCGCTGAACAGGACCAGTGCACTACCACTTGCTCTGGGAGTGAAGATTTACCTTACACTGGTCAGGTCACTCCTCGAGTATGACTGCCCAGTGTGGGGGTATGTGGCGGACAAACATGTCAACCGGCTACAAGTTATACAAAACAGGGAGCTGAAGCGCGCCCTACACCTGCCATCGTGCTTCCCGACTGCGATGTTGCACGAGGCGGTAGGCATTCCAACCATCAAAGACCGCTTCCGGGCGCTGGCCCCGACGTTTTACCGGAAAGCTGAGACGAGCTCCAACCCGTTGGTCAGCGTGCTCGGTCGGTACGAAGTTCCCGCCGGCCGACACAGAAGACCACTAGCATTGCTTATGCAACAGTAAAAAAGCCAAAACCAAATTTAAACAAAACACGCCAGCCAAAACGACATGCCTAAAGTGACGCAATGTCCCATCGATTGAATAAGGAGAAAATGTCGAAAGACAAGAACTCCATAATAGACTGCCAAGAATAATGGCAGTGAATGACGCTCTCCTCCTGGCGCTCCTCCACTCTCCTATCATCCGTCAGTGAGACACTTGGTTGTTTGAGAATGGCAAAAGCAGGTGTCCATGCGTCACTGAGCCATATACCCAAGTCCCTGTTCATATTATTATCATTCAGATGTATCTCAATAGCTTCTTTAATCACGGATTCCCAGAAGAAAGAACACTTAGCTAGAACTCTCACATTATCAAATTCCATAGTGACCATTTTCGATCACGTGTTGTGCCACAGCAAATTTTTCTAGTTGAAACAACCGGATGTTGTGCTAATGTTCAGTCACCCGGGCCTTGATGGTGCGAATGGTTTGTCCAATACAACACTTGCCACATTGTCAAGGTAAGCTATACACTCCCGGCGTTTTTAAAACCCACATCATCCTTCACAGGATGCAGCAAATCCCGTATTTTGGCAGGAGGGCGGAAAATGCACTTTATTCCGTTTCGTGCCAAAATCCTGCCGATTTTCCCAGAGATGTTACCTGCATACGGGATGAATGCAAGATCTTTATGCTGTTCTTTTTGCTCAATATTACGTTTATCTGCCTTTTTTTCGAAGTGCCCGTTCTATCAATGGGATCGGGTATCCATTCCGCATGAAGGTGTGGCGGAGATGTTCTGGTCCGCTTCGGTTCCACCATCCAGTTCAGTTCTTGTTGTTCCCTTAGGTACAATGGACCCGATGATGGCGGCAGTGCAAGCCGCCGAAAGCTTGTCCTTAGAAAACATTATCCGGCGGCAAACCCGTGAAGAATTTGTGTCTAAGATACGCCGGGAAAGCCTTGTTTCTCATATTAGAAAAAAACTTTCGCGGGTAGTGCGATCGAACTGAGGACGTCACGCTCAGCAACACAGAGCCTCAACACGCACGGCTAAACCGACGTTATTAACAATTGGTCTTCCGTAGCGGTATAACACATTTATTCACAATTTTTGACACTTTTTAATCCACGATTTCTCTTAAACGGAGACCCACCAGGCAGAATGCTTTAAGGCGAGAAACCACAGGTGACGCACTATTTACCAGACTTGTTCGTTCTACTATAGCAACATGCAAACTGAAGAGCTCTCCTTGTCAGCATGCATGAATAAAAATAATTAAAATTTATTTATTTATTGTAAAAATGATGATTGATGGCACATCTAGAATTGGCTTCGAATTAGTATGTTCAATTTCACGTCTTTAGGTGCGGCAGTTTTTTCAAAAAGTGTACCACAAATTGTACCACAAAGTGTTCACGATTCGTCGCCAAGTGTAAGGGCTCGCTTCGCTCGCCCTAATAATGGATTTTCTAACTAACAGATACATAGATGATTGCCCGTTCTAGTTTCGGTATATATCGAAAAAAAAAAGAAAAAAAAAAAACACTAAGCGACAAAGCCTTATGGATCGCCATTCTGGCATACTCATAAAGAGATAATAGTTGGTAACATAACAGAAAAATCTCAATAAAGTGATATACCTGGGAAATCTGAACAAATGGCTTCCTACAAGGTGCAAATAGATCTACAGAAGGGTCAAGAAACAACAATTATGCAAGGAATTCATTTGTCAATTCTTACAACATGGAACAGCTTATGTTTAAACTGCCGTAAGAGTTCTCCATCATGACGGCAGAGCTAATTTCTATACTAGAAGCCCTGAAATATGCCGAGAGCCTACAGGAAAACTGAATCATTATTCTATCCGATTCGCTTTCACATTAACGCTATTAAAGTGGCACCACTTTAACAGAAGCAACAATCCAATCCATTATGAAATAATATATAGTCATGGATTTGGAACACAGTAATAAACTAGTAGCGCTCGTCTGGATGCGAACTGAAAGAAAAATTACATAAAGACTTGGGTGAAGAATGGAAACGTACATCAATCACGTTCGACGTTAAAAAAGTTAAACTACCATGGTTTAAGAAAGTTCAGCGCTACAGGAAACTCTCTACCATTATTAACCGACTTAAGTTTGGACTTTCCTGCTTCAGGAAACATCTCTACAGAATTGGAGTGGTAGACGAACGGCACTGCGAGTGTGGACAGGTAGACGCTGACCATATCTACTACGGGTTCCCATACAGAATGGCTTTCTCCGATAGCGTCATCAAGTATTTAGTTCTGATGGGACAGCAACTACCAACAAATGTAGCGACTCAAATAGCGATAAAATCATATGCTTCATACACGCATTTGTGCGACAAATTAAATTAGTATGACAAAAGGCTAATAAATGTAACACATCTGGCCTCGCATTTGGAAGGGCGCTAGTTCGAATCCCCGTCCTGGCATCCAGATTTGGATTTTTCATGGTATCCCCAAATCACTCCAAGCGAATGCCGGGATGCTTCCTTCAAGAAGGCGATGGTAGAATTCCTTCCCTTTCCTTTCCTCAACTCCTTTTTTCGCCGCTAATGACCTCAACGTCGACGAGGCGTAAAGCCATAAGAAAAAAAGTAACATAGATATTTTGTTATTTTAGCGCATGCTACAGATTATTTTAACTCGTTAAAGGCCAAATGGCCTAAATGGCTGAAGGCCAAATAAATAAATAAAAAATTATGAGAAGTTTTGTTCTGAAAAAGTAATCAAGTTTTATCAGATACATTGTATAATTTACTGAAATGTCGAAACAGGTCATTACAAATATTCACTGGAGGTAACACATTTCTACTGTTGGGTAGTTGAAAGATATGTATCGAAGATTCCCTCGTTCCCTTGCAGTCTTGTGACTAAATATAACGCACATCCAATGAGCCCACGTTGTTTGACAAGGGTAGATAGTCTTGGGAAGACGTTGAAAAGGAATTTAGCCATCGCGGATATGGGTATTGAAGAGGTCCCCTTTCCCATTCCTTCAAAACTTGTTGAATTCATGTCCTGACAGCTAGTTCCCTGCGTTTGGGGATTGTACGAAAATGTGGTAAAACACTCTTTAAGAGTTTTTACCTCGTCAGTTGAGGTGGATGAATTTCTTATTTGTTCCAACTGTTCAGTTTTCCTCTGCTCTATATAGCACACAGATCGGACCTTTTCGTGTAAGATTGCACTATTGGCAAGTAGCTTATGATATGTATGACGCAGTAAGGGAGTGTTTTGTTGGGATACACACGCCATATCCAACAAAAGAATCACTCTGAAAGAATGCTGTGAACTGTGAAATTTTCCGAATTGTGTTGCTCCAGTTGATGGTGTAATGAATCGTTATGTACAGGGTGTCAGTGTAGCTAGTTGCAATCCTGCACAGTTCGGCAAGAAATCAAAGGACCACAAACAGAGGAAACGTGGATTTTAGGACAGATATATTTATCACCCCAAATAAATATCTTGAATGCTAGCAGAAAGTTCTGTGTACAAGTGGAACTAATGCAAGAATGTATTGAACACGTACTAAGATAGCGAACGCTGACAAGAATTAGTCCAGCCAATTGCAGCTCTTTTTGAAAATATTGTCAACCTTTGTATTTATTTTCTTTACGATGAGCTTATCAACGATTGAGTGCTTCGTGTGCGATGTTGGAATAGCTGAGCGATTTTTATGCTCTAGCTGTGAGAACTGCTGACTCGCCTTCGAGTGAAATTCAATTACGCCTCATCACTCAGTCTCTCTTGTCTGAGACCCGAGTGATCGAACTGGAACCCATCTTGGCGGTCGAGTCTGTCAGCGTCGCCGTCAGACACCGGAAGAACACAGGGGCGTTATTCCTTTTGCGAGGGGAGCTTCATCTTGTTATTCGCCGTGTTTGGGATACAACGATAAAAATCCCTTCTTGATAGTAAAATTTTGTAATTGGATCAAACCTGTATTAACGAGGCGCTGAGAACTCTTGATTGCAAAGAAATTTCGCTAACTGCAAACATTCAAATGCCAATAAAATGATTTTCATATTTTCAGATACATAATTGTAGAGTTATAATTAAATTGCAAATCCATTTTAATTAGTCCTATTAAATCCAGAAATATGTCATGTGACTTGCTTTTGAACTATGATTAATAACGACTTTGAATTTTTATTCCAGTTTGCTGATTAAAGATGTAGGATTGAGAAAGTGTTACACCCACTTAAAATAGAACACTTCAATTTTTGGCACCCTTCACATGTTCCTTTCGAAAATACGAATTGTTGAATAAAGTTCCCATCTATTATTAATAATAAATGTTTAGTTGTTATTGTTTTTAATTGTGTAATAGAGGTACTGAAGAGGTGGATATAAGCCAGCACAAGAGTAATATGACGTTCACGTTGTATATGTTGTTCATATTTTGTTAACTTTTCCTTGGAGAGTTGTGTCTTTCTATTGTTGATGTTTTGTGTTATATCAATGTTTTATGTTTGAAAAATTCCATAAGACAAGGGCATTAAATTTCCTTTAATGAAGGTAAGAAAGTTTAGACAACCTGGCGTTGCAATTTATATGTGCTTGCCCAATGTGTCTGTTTTATGACAATACAGCTAGTTGCACAGTATGTATCTGTGCTTGTGCATCTTTTTTTTCCACTAAAGGAACCGATTCAGTGTCTTTCATGACATAGTATGTCGTGTCTTAAAAGAGTTTCATTTGAATGGTCTGTAATGTGTTTTCTTTTTTTTTTTTTAGCTTATTGCTTTACGCCTCGTCGACGGCTAAGGTCAATAGAGGCAGGATGGGACTGGGGACAAGGAACAGGAAGGAATCCGGCGATGGCCATTTTGAACGAAGCATCCCGGCATTCGCCTGGATTGATTTGGGGAAACCATGGAAAACCCAAATCTGGATGTCCGGACCGGGATTTAAAGCCTCGTCCTCCCGAATGCGAGGCCAGAACGTTAAACGTTCACCCACCACGCTTCGTATGTCTTTTCTGGAGTTAAAATATCATTATTTGTTAAACTGATTTAATGCAAAGTTCATTCAAAATTTTTTTTTCTGTTTGTATTAAAATTCAACTGAATGAGATTTCGGTCTGGAAAAATGATCGAAATGGAGTAATGATGGAGCGGAAAAATGAAAATTTTACAGTTTTACTACTTGGAAATGGATAGCAAAAAAGCCAATTTTGAAGACATTAGCTTAGATATTCGCCCTCCTGTTAGTGAAACCAATAACCCATCGTCAGTCAGACGAACCTATAATGTATTTGTCAACTGACCAAATATTTCAAACCAGATTTTGTGAATATTGCATCAGATCAATGTAAGGCAAAAGTATGGAAAAATTTACATACATTTGTAGAAGGGGCAGATGAACACGGATAAAAAAAAAAAGCTATATGTGAAAAAATGGAAACAAAACTTACAGCTATATTTGAGAAGCAGAACAAGGCGGACGCACAATTAAAAACTATCATAAAAGGTCAGGTAGGAATCAAAACGCCTGTGATAACTAGAGTTGCAGAAGGATTTTAAAAAGCTTTTGGAGAGGTTTCCCAGCACGACGGACATGTCCCGGTGGCATGTCGCGGCTTGAAGACACCTCCGAGACGTGGCTCTGGCTTGTAGAGTAGGGGTCAAGCAACTCCCATGGTCTCCATTCCGCAGTTTGGTGGCTGATAGATTGTGGTCAGACGTTATAAGCACTGGCAGGTTGGAGTTGCTCGGCAAAGCAGACATGCCTGGTTCACATGATGCGACCGACTCTGGCTTCGATAGGCGGCGGGGTGCTATCGCCGCAAATACCCTGGGATGTATAGTTCTCGAGTCTGATTCTTCAACACAGCAAAACAATAAGTGTTTATGCAGTGAGACAAGATTGTATAAATTTATACTGGAAATGTTACCACTAATACCACTAACTTCCCGTCGCATATACTCCTAACTCACCACCAATTCATCTATTAGTGGTGCTCAAAACGCCAATTAAAGATAGATTTCAGCGAGAAACTATGTATATTGTGATTTATATAAAGTATTTTTGCAAAATACGAAATTTAATAAAAAAATGAAACCTTACTGTATCGGCGATTAACCAAAATATATATATACCTAGGTTGACCTAATTTAAAAAAATGACAAATCCTATTTTTTTTAGTAAACAAAATTCCTCTGGGTTGGATGCAACATACATTAAATAAACGTATTGAAGACAGAAACCGGAAAAACTGTACATGTTATTGTCTACATTCAAAAACAAACGAGAGCAATTCAAAAATTCCAGATTTTTTTTTTTTTTTTTTTAAACTCGAAAATATTTGTTTGTTGTTCCCAAGAATTTTAGAACACAAAATATATTTACAGGTATATATCAAAACTCAAAAACAAATTAGGGTAAATAAATCCAAAAGTATTTTATCACACATTAAAATATCTTGGTAGTAGTATTCGAAAACAGAACCGGATCTGGGGGGGCTGAAAATCGTATTTGAAGGTATTTGAAAGGCGGCAATTTATGTTGCGGAGACCTTTTTCTTGCGACAATCGGGGCGGCGACATTGGTAGCGGCAAAATAATCTTCGAAGGGGCGATAATCTCACAGTTTTTGAAACGTCTTGGAAGTTTCGTAGACCCGCCACTGGTCTGAAAATTCAAACATGTTTTGGAAAACCCTAAAACAAAGCCGATCGAGCAAACCCAAAATGTTTGAAAATACGAGTATATGACTAGAATTTAAAATAAAATAAATTATTTTTGAAAAATCTGAACAATAAAACATTTCGTGCTTCTAGCAGCTTATACTTCAGTTCATAAGGCCTATTTGTAAACAATATTGTGGATCGTCTTACGAGAGAGTAACGCACAGTTGGCCGTGGGAGAAACAGCAGAGGAAGACGCAGCTCGTAGCGTCTCCCATTGCGCATCATTGATGGTTATTGCAAAGTAGACTCTTATTGGGGACTGCACGTGCTCGAGAAGGAACGGGAAATTTTTAGTTGTAATGAGGATCCGCGGAATAAATAAGATTTCTTCCTGTTCAGATCTCACCATGGTTTAGATTCATCGTTGTTAGCAATAGCCTAGTGATACAAATCCTTTTCTTGGCGGTCGTAGTGTCATCTCATTTCCCATTCTTTGTAGGCCATGAAGCATACGTCGAAACATACAGGATTCATAAAAATAACAATACGGGTCAACCAGGACCACAGCTCTCCCCTATTCATATACCCTAGAGTGTGTGAGTGGAGACTTTCCCGGCGTGCGTAGTGATGAAATATAATCTTCACGGGTGTTCAGCCGGATGGTGTCAAAGTAACACGACGTTTCGACAGCAAGCTCGGCTGTCTTCATCAGGTATCGGTGTCTGCTGGCTGTCACCGCGTCGACTGACAGCTCCTCGACGCACCTCCTTATCTACCTGCCCGCGTGGGGCGTCCGACCAATCAGAGCGCACCCGCCCCACCAGGGAGTGCCAGCGGTCCCGGCCGGTGGGAGACCCCCCCCCCCCTGATTGGTCGATGGCTAGTACGCGGATACCCGCGGCGCGCGACTGATGTCATTAGCTAACGAGAAAGCTTAGAATCCGACAGAAGTAAGTCTCGAGAAATCGCTCCTAACCCGGGTTTTTCCAGATCGCTCCAGACGAATGATTCCTGAAAAAAAGCGCATGGGCATCTGCTGCCATTTTCCATGTATAAACGATTACACATTAGGATCAATTCAACCCACCATCCACTTTTAGTGAATCTTGGTGTAATAGTAAAAATAGCAATTGTAACGACTTATGAGACGTCTGCCTATGAGCCCCGAGTACCGAAGAAGAAAAAGCTTTAACGGTATCCGTTGTCTGCCTTTACCTAGTAAATGTATACAAATCACCATCCTCAGATTGGTCTGAAAACGTCCTTCCAGTACATCTTTCTTTTTTTTTTTTTTTCTTTTTTAATTCCCTGGCTAATGGCCGGGGGGGGGGGGGGGGCTGCTGTAGAGCTTATAGCTCTTTTCAGCCACCGGTTTCCATTTATTTATTTTTTATAAATTTTTATTACAATTTTCTTATATTACACACTTATTTTGTATTATACTATCTGATAATTATTTTTACATGTTTCCTAGGGGGCATCCATAAATTACGTGAGGTGTTTTTCCGGATTTCCGGACCCCCCCCCCTGGTGAGACTTCGTAAGATCTGGTCCGAACCCCCCCCCCTTTCTGGTGAGATCTGGTTCGTGAGACCCCCCCCCTAGCAATCGCCCTTGCAACTTTTTGATTTTTTTTTTTTTGGCTCACCCTTCCAAAGCCGGTTATACCACAACTTTTCGGAGAAATACCCCCCTAAAATCGACTTTCGCGTCATTTGTAGACCCTATTTTTTTAGCTCTAATCTCCAACAACAATTTCGAAACCTCACGTGAGATTTCTGTTGACCACCCCTCCCCCTCCCCACTGGTTAGATTTCGCCGCATCCCCGCTCCATTTCACCTCACGTAATTAATGGACGCCCCCTTACAATTTTTTTTATAATATATAATTATTATAATATAACACAATTATTTATTCTTTCTTTCATTCATATTATACAGTTATTCATTCATTCATTTATTTACACTTGGTATGTGTATATAATTTGTTAGTATAAACATTATTATTTTGTCGCTTATTGAACATTATTTGTATTTGTGAGATTGTTGCCCATTTTTGTGTTAATTACAATTTTCAATATCTGTTAACAATATACAAATATGGTATTATTATTTTGTTTATATTTTTAGAGTTTTTGTTTTGTTATTTAAGTGCTGGGTACAGGGTGTTTGGTGCTCCGCAGATGTACTGTAGTTATTGTCATTGTTGTTGTCTAGTGTGGATCTACCAGCCTCGGTCTCTGGTCGAGGTGTGGTGGTAACTATTCGTTGTGAGTTAGTTCATTGAGTCTATCGTCAACTTATTCCTCATTGTGTGTCTTTTCTCTGTTTAATGTTATGATTTTAGGAGGGTAGATATATTTAAATTTCGGTTTTCTTGTCATGGCTGGCTTTGTTGTTAACAGGCTTTGCATGTCGGGTGTGTGTGCCATCAGTCTTTGTCCGTATCTTGCTCTGTGCATAGCCAGCCTTGTTTGTAGAGGCATAATGTTTGCTAGGTCGTACACCAGTTCTGACGGAGTTCTGTAGTCCAGTCTCATAATACTCCGCAGTATTCGTCTTTCTGTAGAATGTAGTCCGCTTGCAGCCGTTTTTGTCATTCCGGCTAACGGAACTGCTATATATTCTATTATCGGTCTTATGTAGGTCTTGTATGTGTGTATTGCTGTCTGGTCGCTGCATCCATAAAAACGACCTTGTACCAGTCTGATGAGATTTTGTCTTTTCCTGATTTTGTTTAATGTCTCTCTTATATGTGTCTTTCAATTAAGGTATTTGTCTAACTGGATCCCCATATACTTTGAGTTGTCAGTTAGCCTTAGCCATTGTTCCACAGAGTCAGTTGTATGTCTTGTTGTCTTTGCTGGATTTGGCTTGATTCTCCACTTACTCATCCAGTCTTGTAGTCTATTCAAGTACAGTGTCGCTCTTCTATTCACAGTTTCGGTGCTATATGCCAAGCACCAGTAGGCAGTGTCATCGGCGTGCTGTGCTGTTTCCTCTTCTGTTCTGTCTATGTACGCTGTCGGACCGTCTGACCCGTATAGGAGGAAAAGTAGTGGGGAGGGGATTCCTCCCTGGGCCACTCCCGCCTCGTGTATGAATTCGTCAGATGTCTCGCCATTGCAGTGTACTGCGCACTGTCTTGTCCGCATTTGGAAGTTAATTAGTGTTGTTGTTGTTGTTTTTAGGGTTTTAGGGCGCGTCGACATCTAGGTCATTAGCGCCCTTTAATTAGTGTAATTAGTTTACTTGGTATTCCTAGTTTGTTTAGTTTGAAAATTAGTCCGTCATACCAAATCTTGTCAAAAGCACCAGGAACACCGCAAGTGTGTATTTAATTTTGTTAAAGCTTTGGGTCAGGTGTGATATCAGTCGGAGCAGTTTCTGTCTGTGTGGATTGCTGTCAGTACTTCCGTGTCTGTAATGTCTCTGGTAGTTTTGGGTTCTTCTTCTGTCATTACTGATGGGATTTTGAGTATGACTGATAATTGTCTCTCTACTTCTTGTCGGAAGGTTTTATCAAATAAATCATTTTCTGGGAATGACTGAATGTCTTTTAGTGTTTGTCTGACAGCTTCCGCCTTTTGTCTGTAGTCAGCATGTGGTCAGTAATTAAGGTTGTAGGTGTGTCTTGCTTTTGTCCAGTTAGAGTCTTGAATTTGCTCCAGAATTTTTTGCCTTCTCTGTAACTGAGCTTACTGCAGGTCTCGTCCCACTCTGTTTGCGTTCTGATATAATTCTTTTTATTTAATTGTTTAGTCTGTTCCACACAGGTCTTAATGGCGGGTAGTTAGTTCGTTTTATTTCTCCATATATTCGTCGCTTGATTAGTGTAAGTGTTTCCGTCGGAATGGTTGGTTTCCAGTTGTCGATAGTTTTGTCGGTATTGCTCTATTAGTGTGTTGACATTTTCCATATCTTGGTTGTCCGTGAATGTCAGTGGGGCTTTTAACGCCTTGGTAATTATGTCATTGTATTTCGTCCAGTCTGCGTTTTTTATTATTTTTATGGTTCTGGTTTCTGGCCTTGGTGGAGGTCCAGGAGCGGCTGTAGTCGTAAATGTGATTGGGATATGGTCGCTTTTGATTGAGTCTTCTAGTCTTTGAAATTGTATTTTATCTGTCATGCCACTATTGTATAGTATGTGGTCCGGTTTAGAGTGTCCTTGATGTCCTACGAATGTCGGCCCACCTGTCTGTAGCCTGCATGTTTTCTGTCGTCAACAACTGAAACAATTGTTGTCCGTTAATATTGTCTTCATTGTCGTCTAAGTATTGGTGTCTGGCATTTAGGTCTCCCATCAGTAAGAAGTATTTGAAGGTCATTAGGTATCGGAGGAAATTTTCGGGTAAAACGTTCCTTGGCGGGTTATATATGCAGGCTACCAGTAAGTCACTGTCACCTCATCTTGGTATGACTATCATTACCGCTTACAGATTGTCTTACTGCAATGGGAGGGCGCTTGCCTTGCCGGTGTGTCATTACGCACCACTATTGCGACCCCTCCTCTGCCGTCCTGTCTGTGTTTCGCATATGTCGTGTAACCCTGTATTCTGGTTTGTTTATCCGTCATTGTCCATGTCTCGGCTATTCCTGCGATGTGGATTTTGTTTTTACGGATGCAGTTCGTCAGTATGGTTTTACAATTTGAGTCCGCATGTATTGACAAATACGAAATTACTGTTCTGTCTTTCGTCCATTGTGTCTACTACTTATTTGACTGAGTCTGTGTCGCATTGTATTGGTTTCAATTTCTGTAGCCTTTTCGATATTTATTTACTGTGATGAGGAAGTTATTCCCCGTCTGACTGATTTGAAATTCCTTCCGGTACACCTGCCTGAACACCTGTTTCAGAATGTACTCTAATTCCTTCCTTCTGCCCCGGAATAGGTTGATTAAAATTGCTGTTGTGGCTCTGATATAATCTTCTTGGCTATTGTGTTGTTCCACCACCTCTTCGATAATTTCAGGGACTGGTGTTGGTTCATTGAATATTTTAATTTTTTGTATTGGTTTGTGGGGTTGGACTGCATTGGACATTTGAATGCTCTCCAAGACAGTTGCTGCATGAGGGGGTTTGCCTCTGCTGCACTTGCTGATATGGTGGTCAGCATTACAGTGAGAGCATTTTGGTGCCTGTGTGCAGTGTTCAATCACGTGATCGAATGAATGACATTTGCTGCACTGTCCTGGCTGAGGTGGTGGGGAGTCGCGACTCCTCGAAAACATGGATTTTTTCAAGATTCTCAAACCGTCGGCATGTAATCTGTCTAATGTTTGTTGGTCATAGGTTAAAATTGGGAAAAGCTTTGTTTATTTTTGAAGTGCTCTTGAAGAGATCCTCCAGTCATTGAATGGGATCATGTCCTGCATTTTCATTTCATTAATAATGACTTCTGCTGTTATATCATAATCCACACCTTTAGCGAATACGCTGTTCAAGAGACGGGAAGGGACTGAGGACAAGGAATGGGAAGAAATTCAACCATGGCCTTTTGAAGGAAGCATCCCAGCATTTTGAACAGTTTTATTGATTTACACGTTAGGGTGTTCAAGCTGATGGCAAACTTCAAAGTCCTTAACACTTCAACCCTCGTCGTCGTCGTTGTTGTTGGGGCTTAAGGGTGCATCGATGATGGGGTCATTAGCGCCCAAACAATATCTGGCTAAGCAATGTAGCTTAAAATTTACAGTATTACCGTCTGTATGGCCGACTGTATGGGGATCGGCCACACAGACGGAAAATAACTATGTACATGGATGAGTGGCTGTAAAATTGCCACTCATCCCCCTCTACTTTGTTGTTTTCGTGGCTTTACGGCACGTCGACAGCAAGGACATTAGTGCCCTAACAATGACCAACTAATACTTTGGCTTGCCGCATTTACCACAGGTGGGGCTGCCCATACAGGATGCCGTCTTATGTCCGAATTTCTGACACTGAAAACAGCGCATTGGGTCCGGAACATACGGACGGACATTTAGGTTTATGTACCCTGCTTTGATGTTCTTTGGCAGTACTCGAGTGTCAAACGTCAGAACGAAGGTGGCAGTCTTTTCAATACTGCCATTTACCCTTCGAGTGATCTGACGTACCCTGGCCACTTTCTGTTTCTTCCACTCATTAACGAGTTCCTCGGTCCCTATGTATATCAAGTCACGGCAGATGACAACGCCTTTGCTGCTGTTTAGGGATTTGGGGAGTTCGCTTTTAATGGCGAACTTTTCAGTTAGTGTATTCAAGAAGTCTACCTTTAAAAATGTTTCAAATGTCCCTGTGTAACTGCTGCACAGATAAAATCACGCCTTAATGTGCCACTACACTGGATCGGGGAGGTACAACGGGACCAGGATCAGGTTGGTCCCAGCATACTGGCCATCCTGATTGTGATTTTTAGGCAGTTTCCCACAATCATGACTGGGACTGTCCTCAATATCCACCTCATAAACTACACATATCAGAAACAAAAATATACACTTATCACACAAATGTACACAATTTGGAGCCAGATGATAACACAATATTCCTCCTACAGATCTGACAAATCTGGCTCTACCATGGGTAAGGCACGTCTTCCCTCCCTCATAATTACACACCGGACATCTCTGAACAGGTGCCAAGTCTCTCGTAGTCTGCCAGGGCAGATACAATAATAAAGGTATAAAGGAAACTTCCAGACAACTTAAGAACTTAAAAAGAAACCAAGCACAGGACTCAGAAAATATTCAGATTCCATTTGAATCTAAATCTGCATATATAATGACACTATATGACAGATTGTGCATACTAAATATCTGGATCTAGAGTGAAGAAAAGACTGCATTTACCGGTACTGCCAGTATAAGTGAGAATAATGGCAGGTTCAACAATGCGCGCAAAAAAAAGAAAGGTTCGTTTACAGGCTTGAAAAGGCCCCAAAGGAGAGTTTAAGAACGTTTTTGAGGGATAATTACATTACCTTTACAGAAGGAAGAGGCTCGGTTGAAGAGATGTGGCTTCGATACATGCGTATAGTCAGGGAAGGTATGGACTTACATATACCGAAAAGGACGATCAGGGATGGGAATGATCCCCCATGGTATACGCGTGAAGTTAAAAGGTTACTTAAAAAGCAAAGGAAGATACATGCAGGCTCAAGGAGGACAGTGTATAGGAGTGATTTACTGTAGAAAAGCTAGCTGAGACAAGAGGACAGGTCAAGAATGCGATGCGCGAGGCCTTTAATGACTTTAGGAGCAACTCACTTTCCAAGAGTCTCAACGAAAACCCAAAGAAATTTTGGTTGTATGTAAAAAAAAAAGTCAGTGGTAGTGAGTAGTGACAACAATACGTCAGTTCTACTACAAGACGGTCAGGAAGTTGATGACAGCCGCGAAAAGGCTACCATATTTAAAACTGAATTTAAAAACTCTTTCACTGACGAAAACATGGAAAGCATTACCGCTTTTGCATGGCGTGTAGAATTTGAGATGGATCCAGTTCAAATTGATAGTGTAGATATCATAAAGCAATTAAAGCTCCTGAAGTAGGGGAAGGCGCCGGGTCCTGATATAGTATATTTTCGAAATACGCGGAAGAAATAGAACCATTTCTGTCAGATATATTTCGTAAATCTTTAGAGGAAAGGAAAGTATCTTCTGACTGCAAAATAGCGCAGGTGATTCCCGTTTTCAAGAAAAGAGATTGGAGAGATCCTAGGAATTATCGACCGATATCACCAACATCTGTTTGCAGTAGAATTCTGGAGCATGTCATATGCTCTAACGTTAAGAAGTTTCTAGATGAAAACGAGTTACTTACAGCAAACCAACACTGATTTCGGAAGAACCAATCGTGTGAAACGCAACTGGCTCTATTTTCGCATTACGTAATGAAGATTATCGATGCAGGATCACAAGTTGATGCTATTTTCTTGGATTTCCAGAAAGCTTTTGACTCTGTACCACACAACCAGCTTTTGGCGAAGATTCGAGCGTACGGTATATCTGATCAGATTTGCGAATGGATACGCAATTTTCTAACTGGTCGGTCGCAGTATGTCGTTGTTGACGGGGACGCCTCTTCAAAGCTAGATGTTACTTCGGGCGTTCCTCAAGGAAGTGTAATAGGGCCACTTTTCTTAATTTTTATAAACGATCTCAGTGACAACATTAATTGCAGGATGTGATTTTTTGCTGATGATGCATTTATTTATAGGGAAGTGAGGTGCTCTGACGATTGCTTAGAAATTCAGTGCGATCTGGATGTTATTTCGGAATGGTGCCGTAAATGGCAGCTTACACTTAACTGCAAAAAGTGCAAGGCAATGCTAATAAGTAATAAAAAGACCCCGTTTTCTTACGATTACAAAGTTAACAATACAGTTGTTGACACAGTAGACTCCCTGAAGTATATAGGCGTAACAGTAAAAAGCAACATGAAATGAGACTTGCACATAACTTCAGCCGTAGGTAAAGCTAATTCTAAACTACGTTTTATAGGTCGTATTTTGAGAAGTTGTAATGCTCATACAAAGGAAATTGCATACAAAACACTAGTTCGTCCGCATTCAGAATACTGTTGTGCAATTTGGGATCCGTATCGCAAGGGATTGATTGATACGATGGAGAAGGTACAGAGGAGAGCCGCTCAATTCGTGACCGCTAGTTATAGTCCTTATGTAAGTGTCACAGAGCTGATACGTGGGTTGGGCTGGGATTGATTGGCGGACAGACGACGTCGTTTTTGTTTGAATTTGTTGAAGAATATGCGAAAATCACAAAATCAAGCTTATTCAACAGATTGTCAAGTACTGGCTACCAAGGACTGACAGGTGCTCCTGCTAAGATACCACTAGCTTCAAAAATTTAATAGCATACAATAAGGATAGAAAATTAACCAGCACTCATTTGGAAAAAGAATATATACTTAAATGTTTTGCTTTCATCTAGTTATGTACTATGATAAGTGGGAGCATGTGATACTAATATATGTTCCCCCTTCTGATTCGCCTATGCAGAAGACTGGGAAGCTTATAATATACAATGTTTAGATGCATATTCTTAATTTGCTGTTCCATTGCAAATAACTCTAATGACTTTGAAGTTCCACCATTAACATTTTGCAAGCTGAACATTAACAAGTCATTCATTTCCTCCACTTTTATGTAAGCATTTGAAATTATGTGTAATTTAATTGTGGGGATATTTTTATTGCTTATAGCAAATACACTTTTTGTCTTACTCATGATACAGCTTAAGAGCGGTGAGAGAGAGAGAGAGAGAGAGAGAGAGAGAGAGAGAAATATACAGGCTAGTTTTTTTTTGCCAAAATATTTTTTTTATTATTTTAGCTAGCAATAAGAACTGTTAAATGAAATAATGTGAAAAATAAAATAGACAAATTTAGTACCAGAATTATAACACCAAGCAACAGAGAGATGATATTTAATCATCAGAACTGTCAGTATCACTTAGTGCACTTAAACATTAGACTATTAAAAGGTTTCCTTACATCTTGGCTAGGTGTATGCCAACACACAAGCATAGTATTTACAAATTACAACATTCCTTAACCAGAGAAATATTGATTTCACACTTTTCTTTTAGTAATATTAAATATAACTTTGTAGAATTCTTCACAGCTCTATTTACACAAGGACAACTTTTTCTAGCAATTGCTGCAAAATAGTAAGAATCTGAGGAAAACGTACTAACAGTGAAGTTATTAAGCCTTATTCTGAAAAAAAAGACGTTTGTAACAAATAGCACTAAAATTTTAATATCTGAAGTAAAATCATTTACATGAATGGTCTTGAGAAATTTTAACCAAAAACTATTTTTTTTGTAAATAAATTATGCATTGCCACAAAAATTAAAAACAAAACACTCCGTAGAAACAGTCTGTTGGAAGTAACAGTTTATTTGTAGAACTCATGTTCTGATTCATCTTTTTTTATGTTGTTCTTGTATCCTTTTTCAAAGTCCTTTGTCAGTACAATGTAACGGTTTTCTCGCACAGCATGCATGCCAGCCTAAAACAATACAGTTCACAATAAATTTTCAGGCGAGCTGAACATTGTGGCAAAAATTTTGAAAATTATCTACAAGCAGCATTAGAATTTTTTTATCTGATTAGCAATTTAATATATGTTATACATGGAAATGTCCTTTCTAAAACATTTCCCATGAGACATTCCTAATTAACCAGCTTAATACATCATGCAACAGTATAGGTACTAAGAAATGGAGAATGCAATCATTAACTTCAGTTTATAGAAAGAGTGGAAAGGACTTTATTATCATTACGTAAAAGGTATTCCTAAAAGGAGTATTCCATAAGACAATTAAAAAAATTGCAGAATGTGCTTTTAGGTAAATTTTATTATATCATGTAGCATCACTCCAATATTTTTTTTGTTTGTTTTTTCCCTTCATTGAAGAATGCCACTGCCAGTGAAAAATTGATAAAAAGTGCTAGTTTCGAGATCTGGGGTGTACAGAAGGTGGTCATTCCCTGCCAAAGTTCTGCAGGGCCAACCGTCTTACAGCCTATAACTCACACCTAGCATTTTCATCTGTTTTTGCATCTTGCCAGTTCAAAGGAAATGATGAGGTAGAAACTTGTTTCAGCATGTTCATCATTAAAAGTGGCATTCTTCTACAAAGGTGGGATACAAAAATAAAATGGCATCATGCTACGGCAAACACCTAAACAACTATGGAAACTACATACACTATTCCACCTTTGAATCTATTGCTAATTATCATGAAATCTTTTATGATGCTGATGATCCTTATTCTCCAAATAACTAAAAAAAAAAAAAAAGATGATTACCAAACAATTTCCTTCATAATTTCAAATAACTTATTTAAAATGTATAGCAAGAATGTTAATTTGAAATTTAATTTAATTTCAAGTACAGTATTTATTTTGGGAAAACTCTATTAAAGAAAAAAATGGATTATTTAGGATTGATGTTAGCATTCAGTTCTTTGCTGGATAAACCTGATAAATAGCAGGCTGACATGGTAGGGGAAAGTACTGATCTTCATTGATCCATCTTTGGAAAGTCAAGATATAAATGGCATAACTGAGATTTAAGCCAAGTTTTCTTAAACATTACTGTCAGTAACACCTGACTTGCAGAGACATATCTAGAAATTCCAACCTATGATATAATAGGAAGAGTAACAACATGTAGAATGTACAATAAACTGATGTCTGAGCAATAGCACATGGGTTTCAGTTCTGAGCAAGAACATTAACTATCTCGAATTAATCTGATCCATTTCACAATGACAATTTCAGGAGAGGAGATTTTTTTTTTTTTAAAGTTACCAGCAGTGCAAGTACAACTTGCTAGACGATTAGTATTAATGGACTGCAAGTAGGCTAAGACTAGAGGTCTACAGAATAATGTTCTACAAAAAAACAGGAAGAAGTTTGGTAAGAAGGGATCTCTTTTCAAGGCATGCTTGATGGAAATCATATAGTCCTATCATAGGATGCAACTGGTGGATTCAAACCTGGGAAAAAAATGTGTCACCAGAAATTAATTACAGTTGGCTTCAAACGATGCGAGATGGTTGTTGGGCTGTGCTGTCTGGGAAGTGGCATGGAAAAGTTCTTTATGTAGTAACAAATAAGATCTGGTGGGTAATTATGGCATATTAAGGCTTGGGGACCTTCATTTCACAAAGCACCACAGGTCAGGACAAATACAGCTGCAGAGGATACCATAGTTGTAGTTTTTTCCTTATAGAAATAACTGGATTCATGGACAATCTAACTTCAAGGGATGGCAAGGATGAATTGTAGTGTTCAATTACAAGAATCTTACATCTGGCCAAGTAACAAGCATACACAGACAATTAATAAAAAACATTCCACTAGCTCACCTCTTGGCAGATTGCATTGATGTCAGCGCCAGAAATACGGTCTGGACGGGCAACATAATCTTCAAGGTCCACTTCCTCACTAAGGTTCATTTTGCCAGTGATTGTGGAGAAGATCAGCCTTTTTTGCCGGCGATCAGGTAAGGGAAACTCGATTTTACGGTCCAGACGACCAGGCCGCAGCAGGGCAGGATCCAGTGTGTCTGCACGATTAGTTGCCATTATTACCTGTTTTTAACAAGAACTTAAGATAATTTTTGAAAAATCAAATAATCATTGATTTAACTCAAATAAATGGCTTCTTCTACAGCATTACTTTTATAAACATTTTTTTTTAAATAATAAAATGGCTAATAAAGCTTAAACTATACTTAATTCCCATAGGAATAAAGTTTTAGGTACACCTATTTGATCACCTCTCCACATTGCCTATTCTCCTGCTTTCATATTCATTCCTTACACCAATGATCTTCCTATAGTGGCATACCAGTTAGAGTTTGTTGTGGAGGGCACCCTTTGAGGAACCACGTATAGTGTTTGTCCGCCACATGAAGGTAAAGTCTCCCTGCATTTGGACATAACTGCTATAGGTTATTGGACAGACTCCAGGGTCAATGACCTTTTCAGCCACCTTCACTACCATGAGAGATTTTTGTCAAAATCTGCGAAGGAAATTAATTTTAGTTGGCAGGCTGTCTTAGTGGGTTATACTACAGTTGTAAGGAATGTAGGTTTATATTTTTAAGATGGCTGGGCCAAAAGGTCAGTTAATTTTGGCAGTTTAATTATAGCCAATAATAGAAAGTTGGCTGCTGTGTGGAGAAAACTGTAATGTGGTCAGTTATTGAAGAGATGTAATGTTTGATGTGTTCAGTACAGATTAAAGAAACTCAGCAGATGTTAGGCTCCTATCATTTCATCATCATTCATGAATAACCATTGTGGTGAGTGACAGGTCATACCTAAGCAGATGGCTTCAGCAGAAGATACTTCAGTACAGCTGCAGAAGCAGAGTACTGGACATTCCAAGGACAACTGCAATGATTTGGTTCCTTGCAATCATTGGATGGTATGCATGATAGACATGCGGATTCCTGACCGTTGAACTAGCTAAAAGTTTGTCCAGCACCGCATTTGTCACCTACCTATCACAATTTTATACAGTACTCTTACTTCCAAGGTAATAGTCCTCATTACAGACCTCTAAGGCCCTTGAATTGAGACTGGAAGAGTAGAACTTTGTACTCCCTCTCATAACCTTAGTACTACAATGGAGACCGTGTTGCCACAGCCACAATCAAGTCAATCCTACCCTCCTCCCCCCCCCCCTTTCTCCCACTTGAGGCATTTCCTTCGAAGTAATTATTTGACAATATGATTAGTGGGGGCTGGGGATCATCAAAAAAGAAAAATCCTCAGGTCTATGAATGATTGAACCACTGCAATCCAGTCCACAATCATTCAGATGCTCTCGTCACTGAGATAAACTGCTACTTCCCAGTGTTCCTAGAAACTCCATGGCACAGCACTTCCTGAACCACATGGAAGTGGATTTCCCATGGGAAAAAAACCTCTTCCCTCTTTGGTTCAGAAAAACCTTGATGCATACAGCCACAGGAAAATAAATACCTTTATTTTCTTAATTCTCTGAACAATTTTGAAATTAACCTGGTACTAATCCATAGACCTTTCCACAATACTAGTTTTGATATTTCCAGTTCAACAATGATCAACATGTCTGCCCATATCACACCAGTTAATGTCACATGATACCTTCACTTCAAAATCATGGTTTTTTCATACACTAAACACTACATTCCCTACAGCATAGGCATCTGTGATACAAATATCTGCTTTAGTCTACAATCAGTTAATAATAATTAGTCAATAGGAAGTTCCTTCTACCCTGGGACTGGAGATTTCTTACACAACCCACACCCCATTAAACTCTACAGCACCTAAAGCAAATCAGGCTGCAGTTGTCCTTGTCCAATTTACAGCAGTGTCTGAATAACTCTGCAGCATCTTGCACCAGAAATATAACTTACATGTTCCTGAAATGAGCCTGGTCACACCCAAAACCTTCCCACATCCCATTTGTTTCAAGTAGACACCCCTCCTGCCTACACGTTAAAAAGCTCCAGATACGTGACATATAACAGCCAATGAAAACACCTTACCATTCAAATGTTTGTTACATGAAATACTTCAAGTCTCATAGCAAGTACCCTGTCCCTGTCTTACTCCAACCCTTCTGCTGGAGAATCATTCCTTATTTGTGGACATACGTGCTCCAACTCTGCTGCTGCTACTGCAATTGTCGTTGGCAAAGAAGTTTCTACTAACCTACTAATTGTCACTCAAGGAAAAGAAATAGGAGCATTTCTTTTCATTTCTTTTTTTTATATAAATGATCTTGGAGACAAGGTTAATAGTTTGAAATATTTCACTGATGATACAGTCATTAATAGGGAAGTAAGAAATTCAACTGACTGCTTAAAAATTCAACATTATTTGGACATTATATCAACATGGTGCAATCAAAGTCAACTAACAGTAAATTGCAAAAAGTGCAAAGTAATGTGCATGACTAAGAAAAAGAATCGGTATTTTTAGGATTACAAAGTAAAAAGTTCAGTTATTAACATGGGTGACTAATCGCCTGACGTATTTTGGCTTAACAATACAAGTTTGGTCACAGGTATAGCTAATTCAAGCCTGTGTTTCATAGGATGAACTTTGAAGAATTGTAATGCATATACAAAAGAGATAGGATACCAAAATCTCGTGCATCTGCATCTGAGCTATTGTTATGCCATTTTGTATTCTTATCGCAAGCTTTTTATTGACAGTATAGAGAAAATTACAGAGAAAAGCGACTAAAATCTTGACTGTGTGCTACAGTCCATACAAAAGTGTTGCACAATTGATACATAGATTGGCCTGGAATTGTCTAACAGACAGATGATGTGGGTTTTACTTTAGTTTATTGGCAAAAATATGAACAACACCTTTCATTTACAAAAGCAATGAAATACTTCAGTCGGGTTTACAGAGAATGGAGGAGGAGCCGAAGAAGAACAATAACAACCTATAGTAACAGCAAGTGATCAATTTATACAATATCAAACAAGAGTGAATGAGCAATTGCAAACTGAATGAGTAAAATAATTTTTTTTTTAACATCAAGTATATAAATATTTAAACTGGAAAATCTAAATGCCTCTCTGATTATTGATTTTGTAAATTACTACCTTAATATTACTATCAAAACAAAAAAGAGTAGGCACTTTCCAGAATACCTATGCATGCCAAATGTTTCCAAGATTTTACAAATTTGAGAAATTCACTCCATAAGTGGAAAGACGAGCCATAAATCACAGTCAATCAAATAAACTGATTTATAGTAAAGAAAAGCTGATTAGGATAAGAACTAAAACTACCATATATCTGCATGAAATATGGATGGATACTAACTGTGACTTAAATGACAGAAAAAAGCAAATAATGCCCATAAATATATGACAGCTAACCAATAATAAACATACTAAGACATTTACAACTAGAGACAACAGACATTTAAAAAAAGTATTACTAACCCAGATTAACAAACTACTACTTCATATTAAAATGAATTAATAATGTTAAATCACAATCAATATATATAAACATGCCTTACTTTTACATTTGTTGTTTGGTCAAACCCATCCATCTGATTTAGTAGTTCAAGCAAAATACGCTGGACCTCTCTATCAGCTCCTGTCTGAGCGTCAAACCGTTTGGTGGCTATGGCATCAATCTCGTCAATGAAGATGATAGCAGGTGAATTTTCCTTTGCTAATCGGAACACATCACGCACCATACGGGGTCCCTCTCCTAGGTACTTCTGAACAAATTCTGAGCCCACCACACGGATGAATGCCGCTTTGAAGAAAAAACAAACAGCTTTAGTTTTCTATGAGCCAAGTGATTTTTAACAAAAGAAAAATACTTTTACTTCATTTATTGTTTGCTACTGGCAAAAATTGAAAATTAAATGTCCAGTGAAAACTTGAAAAGTTTTTAAACATATCAGTCAGAGAAGAAAGTCTATGTGATAGTATAATTTTATTTTCATATTTTCTATTTGATAAAGTTTTTAGTAAAGAAGTTGCATCTACAAAATTGAAGAAAAAGATGGTGAACACAGGAAGCATTTTTTCAATATTTAAAATGTTCATGAAAATCTATTGCCTTTGCATTGGAATCAGATGTAATATTTTTTATTTTATTTTTTACTGCTTAACGTCTCTTAACAGCGAGGTCTTTAGAGACGGGAAAGGATGGGGGGCAAGGAATGGGAAGGAATTCGGCCATGGCCTTTTAAAGGAAGCATCCCGGTATTTGCCTGGACTGATTTGGGAAACCATAGAAAACACAAATCTGGATGCCTGGACGGGGATTCGAACCGGCGTCCTCCCGAATGCGAGGCCAGAACGCTAGATGTAATGATCTGCACACCTGATGTAAACTGGAAGAAGCTTGTCTAAAAAAACAATGTATTGGTACAGTGCACAACTGTAGTAACTTACCCTCTCCTCTGATGAGCATTGTAAAGCAAACACATCAAAATGGAACTGCATGAACTACATGCTAGCAAGCGACGGAAAAATTCACTATCAGGAATCACCAAGGTACATTATTCTTTGCTAAAATCTCAGCTAACGATTGTAATACACATGTTATGACCTATTTTTTTCCTGTAACACTTACATTTTTTGTTAAAATAATTTTAGATGGGGTGGGGTGGAAATGACAACAGTAAATTTAGAATGCATATGAAATAAGAATAGTACAAATATTTGTAATATGCACAACATTCCAAAGTTCCTTATATATCATTCAAAGTAAGTAATTTGAAAAAATACAATGACACAGCAGGGCTTAGAAAAGACTGAAATAAAGAGTTGTGTTTTTTTTTTTAATTTTTATTTATTCCACATATAACAAACTTCAGATGGCATGTGGTGGACTAACTACTGTTTCTTTTCACTCTGCCACCCCAAGAGGATAACACATGTGGGTAGGATAACCTACTGTCATGCATGCAGTAAAATACGTAAATGATACTCTAGATGGTTATGTACAAATATTTTCATTTAGCAACCCTTCGGGACTCCCTTTTGACAGCCAGGTCAGTTATCCTTGCGACTAATGCCAGAGTTTGACTTCCCTGTAAACCTCCATCATACTTAACCATCCCCAAATTCTAACATTGCCTAAGCAAGTTCATTCCCATCTGTCTTTATTGTAGCACCGTGAGGTGCTGTCCAGCAATGACTGTGTCCACCCTTCTGCTGTTGCTCTCACCCCTAGCAGCGCTGCCCCTGTAGTTCCAGACTCATCTTGAAGACCTCGATGCCGCCGCCGGGAAGGCCTCTCTTCCCTCACTGCTCTCCAGTTTTGCATCATCTCTATCCCCTACAATTTCCCGGGTGGGGAGACCGACCAGCCAATTAGCTTGCCGTTTGATGTGGTCATCCTGGCTGAATTACATCATGATTTGCAAGCAAATGCTGACTGTTCTGGCCTACTAAGTGGGTCATCGCACTGCGAGTTTACATTTTCTTTCGGCTGCAACTGTTTACAGTCGCTGTCACAACTGACCTAGCTTTCTCTATACTCCTAAAAGTCCTATTCCTCCCAATAAATCACTTGGTCCATTTTTTTTCTTTTGCTTATGGTTTTATGCCTTGTCGACATTGAGGTCATAGAGGCGGGAAAGGATGGGGGACAAGGAACAGGAATGAATTCGGCCATGGACTTTTGAAGGAAGCATCCGGGCATTGGCGTGATTTGGGGAAACCGTAGAAAACCTAAAACTGGACACCTGGATGGGGATTCAAACCCACGTCCTCCCAAATGCGAGGCCAGAGCATTACCATTCCCCACCACACTCGGTCCCTTGGTCCACTACAGGCATAAATTTTTAATGTATTAACTACTAACACACTATCTTTAAAGGTGATAAAATGTTACCTGTTGTGTGATGTGCAACAGCCTTGGCCAGCATCGTCTTTCCACAGCCAGGTGGTCCGTACATCAACACTCCACGTGGAGGGTCAATTCCAATCTGTTTGTACAACTCAAAGTGGGTCAGTGGCAGCTCTACAGCCTCCCGTATCTCTTGTTTCTGCATATCCATGCCACCAATATCTGAGTATGTCACATCAGGCTTCTCATCTTAAAACAAAACACTGTCTAAATAAATAAATTCCATGGAATGTTTTTCTATTCTACACAGGACAGGGTGATATGTAAATCAACTGGTTCAGTTGTGCACATATGGCTATTTCAGTCAGTATGTTAACCAATTCAGTTTCACTGAAAGTCACAATGCACAAAGAAACTTGTAAACACATTTCACCAGGTATACCTGTACCTGATATTAAAATTTATACCTACAGTCAACAAAGCTGCAATATGAATTTCCACACTTCCCTCACAAAACCCAGACCTGAGTAACCAAATGATTTACTTTATAAATCAATAGGATGATCAGCATTTATTGCATATAAATCATTTAGTGTTTTAATTCATTACAATCGCAGCTTTTATACAGAAATCTGGATGTTAATCAGTCCTGAACTATCATAAATTCTTTTTACTATTTGAAACTTCATTGGTAATAGTGAAGTAAATAAAAAGTTGAAAATATTTGAAATATAATGTACAGTAAAATTATTAAAAATGAGAAATTATTATAATTTTAAAAAAAGTGTTCAAACAGAGTAAACAGTCCACCATGAATAGTAAAGTAAACATAATTTCTGAAATTGTTTCATATAAAACAATTATTTCAGAAGACCAATATGCATGAAAACATTTCTGTAATTCTATAGTAGCTTAAGTTCTTTAGTGTTTCTTTAAAAACTCAAAACTACTTTTATGTTCACTCATCCCTATATTACTTATTCCAAAGAGGCAAGATTTAAATTAAAAAACTACCTGTATATTTTGCAATAAAAAAAATAAGAATGGTCACAGATAAAAGGTATTTTATCCAAAATCCTGATCATTGCTTCGGCATATGCCATCACACAAAACACCAACGTTGATTCCTGCTGCCCCATTCTTCATATTAGTTTGTCCTCTTGCCAGCAGCTCCTGTGAGCTCAGGCATTGGAAGTTAGATTATCAGCAGAAATCATATACAAGGCAAATCCCTCCCCCCTCACCCATCCATTAATCTCCTCCACTTCCTCAACTCCTAACTCCACCAATGCAGAATAAACAACTATTTCTACGACTATTATGCCCTACCCCAAAGGCAACAAACACTTAATTCAATTTATGCTATATTATATTTTGATACCATTTTTCGTAAGAAAAATTACTTTATTATTGGCATACTTCTTTCTTTCTTTTTTCGACTGTTGGAGATAATCTGAATATCAGTACCCATTTGCCTGCCAACTGTCCGAGTTGTTCAAATACTTTTCAAAATTTGAAGAATTTTGTACACATGAATTTTGAGGACACAGTTTAAAAACTTATCAGAATGGTCAGCATGCAGCTGGAACCAGATTTGAATCTGTTGTAACTATCCAAGAACAAAAGGTTGCAAGGAGACAAACAGACAGGGTCATACTTTTTTGTTGTTTTTTTTTTTTTTTTTTCTTCAAGTTTTACTGTGGATCAATACTAAGACGCACCTCTCAAACACTCTCAAGAAAATCAAACTCATAGTTCTCAAAGATTTGACTAGCGTTTATATTACAGTAACGTAGCATTAGCCTTCAATTGCCACTGTGATCTCGTGGTTGGAGTAATGCATTGATATGTGAGTCACTGGAGTTTGAATGTTGGTGCAGATTATTATTTTTTTTTGTAATAAATTTATTTCATATTTGTAGTCATTAGAATATCATTCACAGTGTAATAATTAATACAATTTCTATACTGTTGCATGAAGGTGAACCAGTCATCAATGACTGCAATTTTGAAGTCATAGCTTGTAGGTGGTGTTGAAAAGTTTTTGGTTCAGTGATGTTTAACCTATGCGCTACAACAAATTTTTAAATATTGAACTAAAAATGAACTGATTACTGTTAAAGATACAGCTAGCAAAAAATTAAGATTTCCTGTATGAATATGCGAAATAATCGCAAAAATACATAAATCAAACACAATGTCACCATTTCATTAATTCAAAGGTACATTACATGTCAGAGAATCCTAATTCCAGAGGATTAATGGCAAGTTCAATGCACAGATGCTCCTCAGTAACCATGGAGCTGTCATGCAGTGTTACTTGACTAGATGTGGATTTTTATGTTCTATTTCCACCTCCAAGTCACCAGGTTCCTGAACACGAGATTTTCAATTAGCTCGAATGGGCAAATGTTCTAAACAAGGTGAACTATTTATGACAGGCTAAATCAAACTATTTTGAACTACAGCTATATAATTTGAAACCTGTCTCAGTTGCTGAAAAGTCATCAGTAAATTGCAATGTTCAGAAATGTACAAAGTTCTGTGAACTTTTTTTAAAACTGCTTAACGTCTCTTAACAGCGAGGTCTTTAGAGACGGGAAAGGATGGGGGGCAAGGAATGGGAAGGAATTTGGCCATGTCCTTTTGAAAGAAGCATCCCGGCATTAGCCTGGAGTGATTTGGGAAACCATGGAAAACCCAAATCTGGATGCCCGGACGGGGATTCGAACCGCCGTCCTCCCGAATGCGAGGCCAGAACGCTAACCGTTACACCGCTCATAAAGTTCTGTGAAGCTTATGACTAAATGCAATTCAAAGGGACGCGACGGAGAAACCATCTCTAAGCCCAATTACACACGCTGTGTATATCACAATAAAGTTGCATTGTTGATGTAAAACGCCATAAACTTATTTTTTTTAAACTGATTGCTGTAGAAACCTTAATGGATTGTTAAACCATTGGAGTTCAAGTATTTCTATGGTCTATTCACAGTGGAAAAGACATACAGTAATGAGAATTGCTCCACCCCTGCTTGATGAACTATAAATTTCTAAACTAAACTCTTATAAAATAGCCTCTGAACATATTGTGTATGGCTAGATTGCTCTACACTTCTTTGTAAAAAAATTGTAGAGAAACAAAATGGCTATGAAAACTAGATTATGAGGAAATGCAACAAGTGTTGCACTATAAGTAAATACCATTTAAAGCAAATGATGGCCAGCAGCCTTGGCACATGGTTAACTATTAAGGGTACGAAGGTGGGCTTATAAGTCTGTAACTGACAATAGTTATCATGTGAATCATCACACGTTTCTCTTTGCTCTGAAGTTTTATATCTTCTCTTTTATTCTTGCTAAAATTCATGGTCATCCATTTATTACAATGTTTTTGAGAGTGTCAGACGAACCATTAGGTGTGTTACTTAGTGAAATTTTGAGTTCGAATAAAGCAATACATTTTAGATGGGAAAATGATTAAGAAAATGGAAGAAAAGCTGAGAAAGTATTGTCATGACTCTGTTCCATCCCATAGTATAGTACAAAAGTGGTTTATGGAATTCATTGCAGCCTTTCAAGCAAGAGTGATGCCGAGTGTTCAGGGCGAATGGTTAAGGTCAAAACTGAAGAAATGATGGACAAAATTAATGACTTGTGCTGGAAGACTAATGAGTGAAAACCTGCAAGTCAGCCGAGACCATAAATATCTCAAGTGAAAAGGTATGTAATATTTTGCACAAACTTTTGTGATTAAGAGCTCTCTGCAAGACGAGTGCCATGACAGCTGACAGTTGCAGATGAAATCAGGTAATTAATTCACAAGAGTGTTCAACATGTTCAAGTTCAACTTAAATGAGTTTTGCAGCATTATATCACAGTTGATGAAACATGGATCTACTTCTTTCAACCTGAGATCAAACTACAATCCAAACAGTGGATTTCCTTTGACAAAGTCCTCCAAAGAAGGCAAAAAAGATCCATCAGCAGGAAATGTAATGGCAACCATTTTCTGAGATTCATGAGCTGTGGTCTTCATAGATTACCTAAAAAAGGGTAAACGATCACAGGTTCATATTACGCCACATTATTACAGCCAGTTCATGAGGAATTGTTGGAGAAACAACCCCATTTGTTGGAGAAACAACCCCATTTGTTGAAGAAAAAGACTTTCTGCAGTACAAAGCACTTGCGAATGTCAGCTGTTGCAATAGCTAAATTTGAAGAATTACACTACAAACTGCTACCTCATCCACTCTATTCTCCAGATTTTACCCCGAGCAACTTCTTTCTCTTGAGAAAGCTGATGAATTGGCTCAGTAGGAAGAAATTTGTGTTTGATGAAGATACCATGGCAGAAACAAACTAATATTTTGCAGATTTTGAAAAATCATATTGTTTGGAAGGCATAAAAGGTTGAAGAAATGTTGGCCCAACTGTTTTGAATTGAAAGGAGACTATGTTGAAAAATAAAGGTGATTTTTGGTATATGTAAAAAAATCTTTGTTAATAAGTCACAAACTCATCAATCCATCATCGTATGCACCTGCAAGCAGCTATGAATAGGTCACATAAGCCAATCAATATGACAAGTTCTGGTTGAGATTTGAGTCTTCTGATGTAATACATGTAAAAAGCACTAAAGAAAATAAAAATATAGTAAAAACTGACCAGTCATACAGATAGTTTAGAATGAACTGCAACAGTCTTTCAGCATTTTGAAAGCATTTATATGATGAAATCAATAAATAAGTAACATTGAAATTTGTATCACATAAATACTGCCAACTGCCATGATAAAAACAGCAGCAATTAATACAGCACTTTTGAGAATTTCAATTTATTTATTAAAAAAATCTTAGGTTCTTTACCAACCAAAACATTTGTAAGGAGCAAAGTTGCACGGGGGCTAAGCAACGCTCTGCCCTAACTTTGAACAAGTAATGTTCATGTCTGTAAGCCTCTGATAATTTTAATATTTAAATAACCCATTCACCACACGATATACACCCTCAAATGACTATGTCAAAATATCAGACCACTTCTGTCTGTCTCTTGAGTACCAGTCAGCCAATTTTGTTGCACCAGCAAACTGATTTTTCTCCCAAATTTCTTTTCATATTACAAAATAGTATGATCATATTTTTATCACATTTAGTGAGCACTAGAGCTTTAGCAAAAGTGATTTGTAACTTATTTCATGGTTACAATTAACATCTTCAACAAATTTTTGGATTCTTACTTCAATTTTTTGGGTCATTCTACTCGGGCAATTTATAACTGCAGTTACCATAAAGAACTATTTTTAACGTCAAACTCTTGTGTTCAATTATTGCTCTCCAGTCCACCGTTCCACATATGTACATAATTGTGTTAGTATATTTTAGCTAGATGCTTAGCGGTAAACAACAGAGTTTCATTGAGAATTTGCTAGACATATTCTATATGTTTAATATATTTTCTAAAAGTTATATTATTCTAAAAACAGTTACAAGTATAGGCCACTACAGTGATGAACATTTTAGCACCCAGCTTTCTGCTTAACATCTCTTAACATGCAGCTAGCTTTCCACAGCTAAGAAATTATCCAGATTGCCACAAAACTAGTATCACTTCACAATGCAGCTTGAGGCTATTTCCCATATCTGACGTGAAATATTTTAGCAGCAAGCTGAAGCAACTAATTAGAAGACTGACCAGATTAAGGAATCTGGTGACATTATGAGTCCAACAACTGGTAATTAAATAGCTCTAGGCAATGAAAGTTCCAGTTTAAGGACTAGGTCAAAATATTAAACACCATAAACAAATTTATTGGGCTGTTTCCCATACTCTGATAAATTTTTATCACAATTTGTAATTGATGATAATTTAACAAAAAATAATAATTTTGTGTGGTCTTATAGTGAGTGGGTTATAGAGTTTCTGTCATAGCCAACTAACCTAGATTGATACTCCTACTGAATAAAGGGTATCTACAGTTTAATGTGGAATCCAAAGCATGGAGTGTCACAGAATACTTCATGTTAACGAAGCAAAGCTTTGCCAGAGGTAATAAGTTATAAGTAAGCCCCGGATTTTTAGGATCTAAAAAATCAAATTTAGGTTTATTCAATCCACGTTTTAGGCTTTTATAGGTTTTTAAAATTCTGATTTAGAAATTTACACATTCTTAAGGGAAACAAAATTTAAAACACGAAATATATACTGTCATGGTGTTAAAAATATTGTGACTTTATTGTGAAGTAACTTACTCCTTAAAAATTTCTAACATGACATTACTCGTTCACATTAAAACATGCGACATAAACCACTGTTATGTTCAAAACATTTTGTCTTTATTGTGGATTGTAAACCACTCACTTAAAACTTCTAATATGACACTGAACATTGAAATATTTTGACAGATTTTCAGAAGTAAACCCTCTTCTCTCTTCCGTTAAAATTCTCTTGAATGCAGAAAAACTACGTTCCACGTCACATGAGGTAAGAGGTGCGAACTTCATATCAGCAATTTCCTTAGGATTCCAAGGCAGTACTTCCTGTTCCTTTAGTCCAGACAGAACACGGCCTATTTGTTCCGTCCTCTGGGCTGCGGGCTAATACAGCCTCCAGCCTCTTAGCTACAGACATCCAAACTGGTCCAGGAGCCACTTTGGTCCTCACTTCTTGGATGATTTGAATTTCTTCCGTTAAAGGTAGAGTGCCTCCTTCCAACTTCTTGATTGAAACTTCTAGATTGTAAAAAATTGTCTTTATATATGTCAACTCCTGTAAAGTTGGTACCGAGTACAATGCTTTCTTTGCATTTACTGTAGCAATAGCTTCGCTTTCATCTAATGCATCGATGACCTCCTTGATGCTCTCATAGTTTTCTTCATAATGTATTGCGGCTGAGAGCCAGGTCCCCCATCGTGTCACTACTGATTCAGGAGGGAGGTGTATTGATGGAAGCTTTTCACTGAAAGTAACAACTCCACTTGGCGCTTTCAGGAATATTTTCTTCACTGAAGAAATTATCTCGTTAAGTACAGGGTGCTGTCCCTGAATTTTTTCAGCTACCCGGTGGAGCCCATGAGCTAGGCAGGTGGCATGCGCCATTCGAGGATGGAATGCCTTCAAACACTCCCCTGCTTTTATCATATAAGCTGCACTGTCTGTCACCAACAACCGCAACTTATCCTCGTGTTCTGGATCTGGCCACAATAGCTTTAACGTATCCCTTACAGTAATTGCCACTGTAGTGTGGTTTGTCATTGGAAGTTTTCTGCACATAATGACATGGGTATACTAGGTTCCTCACATGCGAGATTGCCGCAGGCATCTATCGTCTCATCTACACTTAACCAGATGAAGTAGTCAGCAGTGTCAACCAGTATTTCTTCAATGGTTTCCTCATACATCCGAGACAAGTAATTCTTCTTAAAGTGGATTGATCTGATATTTTTCTGTTACAAAATTTTTCCGAAAAGGTTTTCAGGACTGGATTCTGGAGCATTGCAACTGGTATATGCGGCAATGAGAGTTTCACATAGATGCAGGTTAAACGAATTTTCTGTACCCAGCTTTGAACTTGTAATAAAACTCTTCTGTTTGGAAGCATTTCTCCTGGTAACATTTGCCAAATGAGTTGCTGAATTCTGATGCTGCAGTAAGTTGGATCGTTTTTCTGCAGGCACCTATATAGAAGGCAAAAATAAATATAGTCCACCTGAATGAAACACCCCGGATAATAATCAGTTAATATTATAAAATTTGATCCAGCAGTCTAGACTCTACCACTTACGTTACTTTCGAAATGAAAACAAATAAAACCTAATTTATTTTTAAAATTATAAAAGATATATGTATATAAAAAAATTAAACTTATTAGTTTCACACATACTTGGCAATATATAATTTTTCTGTCTGTAGAAAAGTTAGTATCCGTTCCAATCCACTCTCGCAGGAGACTACTTCTTGAGGATTTCTGCTTAGACATGATTGCTTTTAAAGAAGGAACTAAAAGTATGTAGGCCAACACAATGTTTTAATTTCCGTGTTACCATTGAACAGTGACGGTATACAACTGTTAATTTCTCAGAAAGGGTTTGCGTTCCTGAGATTTTAAACGTTTACAACTTGCTTTGTCGATTTGTTTCTACTGAATGCAAGCCCTTGTAATAAAGTGAAGTTGCCACACCGCATTGTTACAGCTTTTCTCAATGTTACCGTCAACAATGAGGTTAAAACACATCATCTAATATTGTGGTGAATAGTTATTCCAGTTTTAAAATAAATCAATTTGTTTTACACGTAAATGTAATCCGTTTAACCTCCAAGTTCGCCCCTCGGACTCATTCCTACAGCGCTTACATTTGCAGTGTCTTGGAGCTTAGGATTCACGTAGTAATATAATTATACAGCTGGGGATGGTGACTGGCCGGATTGCCCAGGTGACATTAACTTAGATCCATGTAGAAGATTGAGACGAAATTTTTTAGAAGGAAAAAGAAAAGGAAGCAATCGTAGCCAGTCAATAAGGCACTGTTCCGGCATTTGCCTGGAGGAGAAAAGGAAAACCACCGAATACCATTAAAGAACAGCCGATTGTGCGGTTCAAATTCAAGGAGTTTTCTGAATCCAAATTACTAGCCCACGGCCCGTATGACAGCTAATCCGGCCGGTCATTTGTTTTATTTAAGTATCGAAATTACAGTCGGACTGGATCAGTACATCAAATTAGGTCCTTTTAGGTTCTGAAAACCGAATTAGGCCATAACATAAAATTTAGGTCATTTTAGGTCCTATTAAATTTACGAATATTATTAGTTTATACAAAAGACGAAAAAGAAAATTAAAATTTCGAGAATATTAGGTTGGGAACAAAATAGGTACGAACCTAAGAATCCAGGGCTTAGTTATAAGGCCTGTAAAAATTCCAGTCTCTGGGGACCATCTGATTCCCAGTCCGATGCCTTAGCCAACTGAGTAACCAAAGAACTCTCAAAACTGACATAAAAGGAACTCAGAAATGGCTTCTACAAAGTAGATCTGATTTTAAAATAAATTAGCTTTGCTACAGAAGGATAAAAACCTTAAATATACAGTCTGTAACTTAAGGGCAAGCATGCTTAATAGTTATTGAACATTAGACCTAGGCAATTGTACAACAGTTCACCAGTGGTGTTAGATACCACTCAATGAACACAAGACAAACAAAATAAAATTCACATTTTAGATCAAATCCTTGGCCACAATAAGAGCTATACTTTTAAAATGGATTCTGTACCCCACACATGATCAAATATTTGAGCGTGTGTGTGAATTTTTCCTGGATAACTTTTGTAAGCATTTCTTGCACTTTCTGCCTGTCTAAATCCTAACAAAAAATATTAATATTTCTTATATAATCCTCCATCAATTAGCACCATTAATTTTTATTTGATTAATGGTTAGCTATACTGCTTAATTCCAAACAAATTATTTCAATTACAGTACTCATTAGCAATGTCACTTGTTATAACATGAGCCATAGTAAAGGCATAATTTGCTTGTTAAACTTTAATGAGCAAAACTATCTTTACATTTAATTGTGTAATAATCAATCACCCTCCACATATCCTATTGCAAATACCTGGGTAAATATAAACAGCCAGTGCTAGGGAAGGGAAACATCAACATGTGACCTGTACAAGCTTTGTCCTTATGTGTCAGGTGTCATTTAATTCATGAAATTTGTAGAACTTGTTAGCAGGAATACCAGTATGTCAGCAGCTAGATCCACATCTCACTACATCCAATATGGTGACACCTTAACCTGTTCTAACTGCTGAGCAGAGGATAGATCGTTCAAGAATTTGTTGGATATTGTAGAAAGATTTTAACAGAAGCTCCACAGTATAAAGTTACCTGCTTGTAACATGGAGATTGAAGAGTCAGCTTCAGGAGGTAATACATCCACCAAAGCATTGCTGTGTTTATGCAATGCCACACTAGCTGATGGTTTCAGCAACTCGCGGTCAATTGTAGACAGGATCCGCACATAATAGTTAGAGCCTGTCAAGAAAAAAAATATGATCATAACTATTTCAAAATTGTCTAATAATTTATGCCGGGATAGAGCATCATACATTGCAAACTGTCAAGCTTGTACAACAATATAACTGATGAAACAGAAAGGCAATAAAAAATGAATCCAAAAGGCTGATAACATTCAATGGTCTGAACCAAGAATTATTTTTGGGGGGGGGGGGAGAGGGGGGGATTTTAAGCAAAGGTAATTCTCTTCATTTTCTACCACATTTAGCACATCAGTTTCCCCATTACATTTCAGTGAGTTTCCATTATTCTGTCATCACCCGATAAAAGTATGAACTTTAGTAATTATTCCATTTATTCTGTGGGGAAATAGATTTCAGACAACCCTGAAGTAACATTTTATTGTTTGTTTTCCATAGCAGAATCTCAAACTAATTTCGATAGTCATTCAAAACATCTAGGAAAGGAATAAGTGTTACATTTCCATAGTTTATTTTCAATTACATTGTTCTGCAGCAGTTGTTGCAAATTTAAAACAACACAACTATGCTGCCAATAGTTATAACAGAAAAGTTTTCAAAAGTACTTTTGAAATGAGATTTCTTGAGAATTTATTGCTCAAGTAACAAGTTCCCAGTAGCAGCACATTCTGACTGTTGCTATTTCATCCAAGCCAGTAATTCCATGGGATAAAGGGAATCTACAATGTAGCATGGAATCTGATTAACAGTATTCCACATACTAAGCAAAATTTCCCAAGTGTGGTTCAGGTTAAGGTCCCACACAAATTCCAGCCTAAACAGAAGGAAGCTGAGATCTTAACAGCTATCAGACTGCTCAGCATGATCACTTAAGGCTACATGAATCACAGGTAATGCATAGCAGTTTTGGTGACTGCCCTAATAGCATTTAAATTTGTGTAGCCTAATGACCTGGTGACAAAGCATCAAATTACCACATTCTGATCTGTCATGCCTATACCTACAATTTGATGTTGAATACAAACCATGCTATAGCATCTAGTGATAGGGGCTGAACCCAGCAAATGGATTTAGCAAAAAATCATTTCAGCACAAAATACAGTGTAAAACAATCATTAAGGGGTAAACAATAGTGGATGTTATAAGCATATATATATTACAAACATAATGAACTGCACTGTGATTCACATTCAGGAGTCACTAAATTGGCCAGTGAAAGACTTTCACTATGTGGTGGTGGCTTGTTTGGACTTCTGCACAGTCACACTTGTATAAAAAATCCATTTTTTGCTGTCATCGGTATTTCCACCGGTTTGATGCAACCCTCCATCCCTTCCTATCCTGTCATAAACTCTTCATCTCTAAATACCCCTTATAACACACATCCCAAATTATTTGCTTCATATATTCTAATCTATGTCTTCCTCTACAGTTCTTATCTTTGACTGTTCCATACACTAACAAATTAACCAATCCAACATGTCTCAAAATATGACCTCCTAGCATGTCTCTTCTTTCTGTAAGTTTCTTCCACAAACTTCTTTCCTCACCCATCATTTCCAAAACTCGTTCATTTCGTACTTTGTCTGTCCACTTAATTTTCAGCATTCTTCTGTAGCACCACATTTCAAATCATTCAATTTTCTATCTTTCTGGTATTCCTGAAGTTCTTTTTAAGTCCTAGATCAATATTTGAAACTTAAAGATTTCTCTTTTTCATGAAGCCTTTTTTTGTTAGTGCTATATTCTGCATTTAAAATCATTCCTGCTTTGGCCATCAGTTGTAATTTTGCTTCCCAAGTAGCAGAATTCACTTACTTCTTCTATTGCATCTGATCCTAATTTTATATGTAATCTACTGTGATTGGTATCATTTCTGCTACATTTCATCATTTTTGTCCGACTTTGATTTATACTCAGTCCAAAATCTTCCTTCAGTATTTTGTTCACGCCATTCAGTAACGTCTCAATATTTTCAGCCTGTTCTGCTAACAAGACAATGTCATTAGGAAATCGTAGCATACTGATTTTTTCTAATTGAACACTTATGCTACATGGAAATTTTCCTTTACTTCCTTTATTGCTTCCTCTACATACAAGTTGAATATTATTGGGGATAAACTACAACCTTGTCTCTCACCCTTTTTAACTGATGCATGTATCTTATGTATCTGTACTTTTATTATAGCAACTTGATTCTTATACAGTTTATATTCTTCTATCTCGATATTTTAGACCCAACTTCTTTACAATTTTGAACATCTTGTCCCACAAGATATTATCAAAAGCTCTTTCTAAATCAACAGACGCCATAAAAGTATCTTTGTTTTTCTTAAGTATTAATCTTAAAGCCAGAACTGCTTCCCATGTTCCGAGGTCTTTTCTAAACCCAAACTGATCTTCACCTACTATGTCTTCTACCGCCCTTTCCATTTCTCTGTATATTATTCTGGTCAGCAATTTTGAAGAATGTGATGTTAGGCTAATGATGCGATAATTCTCACATTTGTCAGTTGTGAATATGGTATTTTTATTAAAATCAGTTGGAATTTCTCCTGTTTCATAAATTTTTGATATCAGCTTGAATAATCATTTGATTTTTTCTTCTCCTAGGGATTTAAGAAGTTCTGCAGGGATCTCAGCAATTCCAACTGCCTTATTTGTCATTCAGAGCTCTATCAAATTCTGTCATCAAAACAGAATCTCCTAAGGGGGCATCCATAAATTACGTGAGGTGAAATAGGGGGGGGGGGGGGCCGGCGAAATCTCACCAGGGGGGGAGGGGGGGGGTCTACGGAAATCTCACGTGAGATTTTGCGAAAAATTTGGGGACAGTAGAGCCAAAAAAAAGGTCTACAATTTGCGCCAAAGTCGATATTAGGAGGGTATTTCGTCAAAAGAGTTAGGGTGTGACCTAAAAAAAAAAGGTATACAAAAGTTTCGAGGGCGATTTCTGGGGGGGGGGGGGGTTCTCACGGACCAGGTCTCACCAGAGGGGGGGGCGGGGGGTCCGGCCAGATCTCACGAAATCTCACCAGGGGGGAGGGGGGGGTCCAGAAATCCGGAAAAACACCTCACGTAATTTGTGGATGCCCCCTAACTCACCAATGTCAATATCACCTTCCTTTTCCATTATACTATTGTTCAAGTTGTACCCGTCATACAGTTTCTCAATGTATTCCTTCCATCGGTTAGCTCTCTCCTCTGATCTTAAAAGATGTTTCCCACCAGCAGCTTTAATGTTTACGCCTCTTTTCATTTCTCCAAAATTTTGTTTTATCTTCCTATGTGCAACATCTACTTTACCTATGACCTTCCTTTTCTATTTCTTCACACATTTCTTGTAGCCATTTTTCCTTTGTTTTGCATTTCCTGTTTATTTGATTTATAAATTGTCGGTTTTACTCTCTTCCTGTTTCATCCTGAGAATTTTTGTGCCTTCTCCTCTGATCCATCGGCTCAAAAATTTCTTCTGTGATCCAAGGTTTTCAGGTGACTTGTTCCCTAAAGGATAATGTTTCTTTACCAGCTTTCATTATTTCTCTCTTCCATGCATTCAATTCATCTATGGTTGAGCTCTTTTCAGAGTTACTTCTTAGATCTAAGTCTACCTTTTCTTCAAATGTTTCTCTCATGTTAAACTGTTTCAATTTATTCACTTCCAGTCTGTTCTGCTTTCCTTCTCCAACTATTGCATTCCAATCACCCGTGATTATTAGATTGTCCTCCCCCTTGTAACAAACGCATCTTGCGACCGCTCGTTACATTCATAAACGTCAGGTTTGTTCATAAAAAGTGGAATATTTTAGTAGGCATATAGGTGCTGTAGACAGGTTGAAAGCGGCTGGTCAGGAATGCCAGCTGGCCCGGTTCCTAGAACTGGCGGGCGAGTTGAGTGGTTTTGCGATGCTGCGCAAGGGGCTGTCCTTGAGAGAGGGGAGTATTGTGCTAGCCAGGTAGATAAACAGGGTGATCTGTGGAAATTTCTGTTTTGATGTGGACGGAGGAACATTTGGTGCTGGCCGGCAAGCACGTGCGGACGATGTGCCTTCTGCACTGTCTATTCGTTAGTGGGACTGTTGCTGCTGCCTGGATCCGGACACCCGCTATTTTGTTTGAGCAAATGAGCTCAGGCAAAGGACGACATATGAGGAACTGTGCTATGCTGGTCCATAGCAGAGCAGACCGTCATCCAATGTGGCGGCAGACATGTAAATTCGGTAATTATACATCGCCAATGAAGGACACTGTGCTAGCTACATTTCTAAGTTCATAGCATTGCCCAGCTACGACCCTGCAGATAAGAACTCTCATAGCCCGGAGCAAACATTTCTTTCAGAAGTGAACAGTCAAAATGTTGAATTTGTTTACTGTTTAACTTTGTGTATTTTATATAAAAAACCCTGGCGCCCGCAAAAGGACAACTGATTAATTTTAACTAATTTTGTTATATATGTCATGTCAGTAATTGAAATAAAACCATTTGTGATTTCTCATATAAAGTATTCAAGCAATTTCTACCTTTCATGATAATAAAATAAAATAATAAAATTAATTATAATTTTAAATCAGGTAATGAGGTCAGAACATTACAATGGCGAACCAAGTGGGGCTTTTCGATTATTAATTGCAAAAATTAATTATGCTATGAACGAAAGACAGCACCATGTCCTTGGCAACTTTCTTATTTTGTAGATAGAAAGTAGTTTGTATTAGTTTGCGTAGTTAATGCATGTATAAATTCATGTTGTACTTGTTGATCTTAGATGCAAGTTGGTTCTGCAATAAGATCTGATAAATTTATTTTGTGTGCATTGCATGTGTTAAATAATAATTATCTTGTGTGACATGGGAATGTGCAATGGGTTTTGTCCAAACGCATTCAAATTCTTTTGTATTACGGCATTGATAATTGTTGTGATGCTTTCTTTATTGCAAGTAGTTGTCGAAATATTTGTGTGGATTTCGAGCCATATGTCCAGGGTAACGATATCCTTTCATATTTAAACCATTTTTCTACGAAGGTATTTGATGAGTAAATTCTTCTTGTAATTTTTCCATTGAAATTATAGAATGTGCTGTGGAATGTTCTTTGGGTTTGATTTTATTGTGCAATCACGGATTTTATTGAGGCATTTTATTTGCAGATTAGTGTAAAGTCTTTCTGATGGTGTGTTTTGCAATCCTTATTTCTTTTCCTTGTTGTTGTGTATTGGAACATTCTTTGTGTGTCAACGTAATAGTTGAAAATAGCATGAAGTTTTAAAGTAATGCGGTTGAGATCCAGTACCATTATTAACACGTCGAAAGAAATCGTGGAAGGATCAAATTTATCACAGGAGCCAGTACCCACTGATTCAAATACAGATCATATCGGGGAAGACAATAATGTCACAGAAATAGCGTATTCCACCCAATCACCCGTTGAATTAAGGCAGGAAAATTTGGAAAATTTTCAGAATACCTCCAGCATGAGTGCGAAAAAAGTCTCGGTGATTCCTGCATTGCAGACTCAGCAACACCAGATGAACGATATAGTGGCTTTATTAATGGAGAAATTTTCACAATTATCTGCTCAATTTATAACACAATTTCAAGAATCCAATGAAAAATTGTCTGAACTCTCAGTGCAAATGTCTAGTAAAATCGAGAGTCTTGAAAGAAAACAAGAAATGGCTCACAAAAGAATTGAAGAGCAATCTGCTACTTTTCGCGGAGAAATTGGCCGAGAAATAAATGATTTTAAAAAGGAAATTAGCTCTGAGATCACTCTTTTAAGCAAAGTCCAGACGGAGTTAAAGTCTTCTTGCAATGTACCTGAGACGACTAACAATGAAATTTGCCGTAAAGTAGAAGCGAATAGAAGTTCAATTGAACAAATGCGCACAGAAAACAGTGAAAATTTAGGTCAGATTTCTGAGTTTGCTCATTCAATAAAAGATGGTGTTGAAGAAAATGTAGGTAAAATAAGATCCGAAGTTGGAGACCTTAAGAATTCCGTGGGAGAAATGGAGGAAAGTCAAAAGAATCTAGAAACATCACAGCGTAACCTTGCTGCCGAAACGGAGGTAAAATTACGTAATTTGGAAAGTAAACTAACCGAAAGGACAATGGACAATGTCAAGCTAGTTGTGCTCAGCTTTTTCGGGAAATATCGAGTTAAAGCTTCCTAGATTTGGTTTCAAGGAGGGGGATAAACCCGAAAGCTTACCTCGATGACCTTGAAAGATACTTTCAAATTAAAGCTGTTCCGGAGTCGGCAAAACTTTTAATCACTAGCCAGTCATTTTTTGAAGAAGATCATTCATGGTTACAAGTAGCGTGTACCCCAGATATGTCGTACACACAATTTAAGGAATTGTTTTCAAGTACTTTCTGGTCAGCAAAAATTCAAAACCAAGCTAGGACGCGATTTTACCAAGGAAAATACGAGCCTAAACCTGGTGATTCAATGGAAAGTTATGTGGAACGGCTAGTTGTAAAAAGTCGTTACTTCGACACAGTGATGCCAGACGCGGAGTTCATTGATGTAATAAGCTCACATTTCAGCCCTGGGGTTCAAGAACACATCTCGCCTGTATATGTAAAGAATATCACTGATTTATTAGAAACACTGCAGAATCTAGATGCCATAGGACAACGAGCGAGCCATGAACAGTGCGCGGAAAATGTGCAGGACAATCGCTCTAATTCTAATGGACAATTTCAGCCATATAATCAGAATAACGGGCAAAGTTTGAATAACAATAGTAACCCAATGGAGGTAAAAATTGGAAGCAAGTCCAATCTAGCAATAAGAAGCCGTGGAAGATTGAAGGTCAGCGGGATGGTCATGGACAAACGCGCCGTGGTTCACCGGAAGTAAATGCGATTCTAACCGCCGATCCCTGCGATAACATTCAGAACGAAAGTGAAAATGAATTAAGAGTTGGTGCCGCACGTGAAACATTGCAGGGTGACCAATTAAAACAATGAGATTTCGCCGGGGATGCTGAGGGCTCTCCACAGTTTTGCCTTATTAATTTAACATACTGGCGAAATGGTGGTGTGGAGGATGAGGAGAATGATGCGGATATAGCGAGACCAAAGCATAATCAAACTTTCACTGTAGGGCAACGAGTATTATTATGCACCAGTCCACAATCATACACCAATAAGAAGCTTTTGCAAAGTTTATTATAATATATATATTCCATGCATGGTGAAAAGGATAATCTCAGTTAACAGTCACTTATTCACTAATGGAACCAATTACTTTAACCCCATAATTCACGAAACTTTAAAGAGTATTCTGATGATCACAAAGTTTCGGTACAGTCGCGCGAGGATCATTTGGTGCAACTTGTTTCTCTTGATAGTGACGATGGGTTGTTGTTGTTGTTGTTAGGGCTTTAGGGCGCGTCAACATCTAGGTTATTAGCGCCCTAACTAAAACCTGGTTTAACAGCGTGATTTATTATCATTTTCGTAGCCGACTCTGACTTGGTCGGCCACGCAGATGGTAAAACAAACTAAAATATTAAAACAGCAATAGAAATACCGCCCGCATGGCTGACTGTAAAGGGGTCAGCCACACACACGGGGGAAAAAAAAAAAGACTAAAATACTGGAAGAAATGCAAACTGCATCGCCGGCCACAAAGAGGTCAGAAATACAGACAGCTAAAAAGGGAATTAAAAAGATCGCTGCAAAATAGTCATAAAAAATTAAAGGCAAAAATAACTGGTTCACTGTAAAAAGGCCAACCAGGTTAAATGATAAAGGAAACTCGCTGGCTAGTTCCTTTAGGGTGCATCGATAGTGGGGTCATTAGCGCCCTATTACCAGCTACCTCTGTGGATTAAGAAAGTACTAAAATACTGTCTGCATGGTCGACTGTAAAGGGGCGGCCATACAGACAGCAAATAAAATAAGTAATAAAATCAAACGTGGCTTTAAAGTGACCACAATGACTTAAAACCGTACAATACCTGTAAGGCTGTAAAGGGGCCAAACAGGTTCAAAAGAGGATAAAAAACACTACATGTCTTGCTGGCTGTATATTGGCCAGACAGACATGAATAATAACAATACAAAAAATAAAAATCATGCATATCGATTGGGTGACTGTAGAGAGGTCACCCATCAGTCTTAAAACTGGACCGACCTGCCTAAAATTGGTGTCACCCGCCTCGGTTCGGGTGGGTCTTCGATCATTGCCTGCTGAGGAACGGGATCAGGCTCGTCCACCAGCATTTCAATTTCTTCTGGCTCCGAAGAGTCAGACGACTCCGACTCAGTTGACTCCTGGCTATTCTTCTTCTTCTTCTTCTGCTTCTTCTCCGCCCCTTTCCCCTTCTTCTCCCTACTACTTGGTAGTCTGGGAGGGGACGAAGAGGGGGATTTCACAAAGTGAGTCGGGTCCGTCAGTCTAAACTTCGGGCCACGGATCTTCTGATTGCCTCCATTCTCACTTGTAGCAGTTGGCAATGCTACCACGGTGATAGCACGTGGTGGTATTGGAGGTGGCGTGGTTTTCGCTATCAGTGCTGGTGGATCCTTCTTCGCTGCTGCTGGTGTGGTCGAGGACGCAGACGTGTTGCTACCCACGTCCGCGGTCTTAGATGTTGAGATCTTAGCGGATTTTGCACCGCATTTGCACTGACATGAGCACGTTGTGCTAGTGCTCATGTCTGCAACTGACGTCTGGGTAGCAACACTCTGCTTCCTGACGGGAGCTGAAGCCATCTTAGCAAAAGTAGTTCCGAAAATTGGAGCGGCGAGCGACTTGGCCTTCTTTTTAGCTTCCCCATAGGGAATCCGCTCTTTGGTCTTCAGCTCCTGTATCTTGCGCTCTTCAAGATACACTTGACACTCCCTACTCCAGGCAGGGTGCGACCCGGAGCAGTTGACGCACACCTGTGGGAGCGCGCAACTAACACCCGGCTCATGGGCGCCCTTCCCGCAATTACCACAGGTTGGTTTTCCTTTACATGACGTCGTCGTATGTCCGAACCGCTGACACTGGAAACAGCGCATCGGGTCCGGAACATACGGACGGACGTTCAAATTAATGTACCCTGCTTTGATGTTCTTTGGCAGTACTGGAGTGTCAAACGTCAGGACGAAGGTGGCAGTCTTTTCAATACTGCCATTTACCCTTCGAGTGATCTGACGTACCTCGACCACTTTCTGTTCCTTCCACTCCTCAATGAGTTCCTCGGTCCCTATGTCAACTAAGTCACGGCAGGTGACAACGCCTTTGCTGCTGTTAAGGGATTTGTGGAGTTCGCAGGTAACGGCGAACTCCCCGAGCTTCTCACAGTTCAGGAGTTGGGTAGCTTGCCTACTGGAAGTTGTTTCCAGCAACAGCGTCCCGTTCCTCAGCTTTTTTATGGTATTTAGGGTCCCTACCAGACCCTCTAAACCCTTAGAAATATAAAAAGGTGAAACTTTTTCTAAAGATCCTTCCACTCGTTGCATAACTATAAAAGCATTCGCAAGCGAACATACTTTTCTGTTACTATTACTATTACTTTCAGAAGAGGGGGGGCTATCAACCCTCACCCTCTTCTTAGAATTGGGTGTATTTTGATTATTCTGCGGCACACCCGTACTGCAGGGTTTTTTGTTTTTATTGTGAGTCTTAATTTTGGTCCCACGAGTAAAAACAATATAGAAGGAAATGCTAATACAACAGGGGTGCGCAGGTGCCCCTGAGGTTGCACGTTAGCGGGTGATTTCCCTCATCACTCATTCGCCTCCTCGGCACGTGTCTGACCTTGAGGTTGAGGGGTTTTTTATAGAGGTTTGTTCCGTCCTCGCAATCCGGGCGATGAAGCCAAGATTCCCGTTCTCCTAGGCACACAACGTTCCACCGCCACGCCCTACGGTGGTCGTTGAAGCATGGTAGGAGCTTACGGTGTGGGAACCTTGCGGCGCTCACAAGTTTCCAGCTCGGGCACCGCGGGTTCGCCAAACCCGTACCTGGCACTTGCGTACCAGGCCCCTGCGGGGGTGACGATGGGCATAGATGTGGCGGAAAAGGATAAAAACTTTCCGAGATAATATGTTGGGAGTTGATTTCTGGCAGACAGAAGGATTCCAATACATTGGGGTACATTTACAGATAAATTTCTGGAACTTCACAGATGTTGTGTGGCATATCAAATCATCAAGTAGCCAAGGGAAAAGGATCTCCGAGGTACTAGGTAGAAAATATTTTATTTTTGTTTTGTTCAAAAGGAATTACGGGAATCAGCATTCCATGAACAAAATTATTTTATGCCATGGAGCAAATGTACTTATAACGTTGTCTTGGGAAATCAGGAAGTATACTGGGACGGCATCCGCGTACACTTGATCGAGATCATGGTAATTTAAAAATCACGCGAGGTCTGTAACAAGCAGATATAAAAGGGGATGTAATTGTCATTTTTATACTAAAAGGATGGTGGCGGAAATCCATTACAAATACTTTGCTTCGCGGTGACATAGTAAGAAAATATTTGGAACAATCTTGCATTGCTTTGGACAACCCTGCACATCATAGATGATGACTTCACTGCTTAAAAGTTTATTATTATTATTCATATAAGGATATTTTCTCTATTAGGTTTATTCATTCACTATATTTTTAAGATTATGTTCATTTTATCCTATGTGTTGAATGGCTATGATGATCACAACTTCTATTGTACTAGCGTAATATTTATGAAGAGTGGTGTCTAATTTAAGTTTTCAATTTGATACAAGCTGTTATTATATTAGAAAATCTATATCAATTCAAAAATTTGTTACTTGTAAGGTTGTATTATGTATTTAGTGGCCTGCACAATTCTACCCACAATCAGGGATGCGATTCAGAAAAATATTTGTACAAAGTAGCCAAGAAACACATGTTTGGTAAAATATTCATGTTGGTGGGACTTGTGATGGAATAGGTTAGAAAATAGGATACCAGATTTAATAATTAATGTTAGATTAATGGACGAAGAAGGCAAATTTGTATATTTCTTACTGTGAAAATTTAAATAAACTAGTTTTATTTAAATTTGCCGAACCAAGGGGAATATGTAACGAACGCATCTTGCGACCGCTCGTTACATTCATAAACGTCAGGTTTGTTCATAAAAAGTGGAATATTTTAGTAGGCATATAGGTGCTGTAGACAGGTTGAAAGCGGCTGGTCAGGAATGCCAGCTGGCCCGGTTCCTAGAACTGGCGGGCGAGTTGAGTGGTTTTACGATGCTGCGCAAGGGGCTGTCCTTGAGAGAGGGGAGTATTGTGCTAGCCAGGTAGATAAACAGGGTGATCTGCATTTCTGTTTTCATGTGGACGGAGGAACATTCGGTGCTGGCCGGCAAGCACGTGCGGACGATGTGACTTCTGCACTGTTTATTCGTTAGTGGGACTGTTGCTGCTGCCTGGATCCGGACACCCGCTATTTTGTTTGAGCAAATGAGCTCAGGCAAAGGACGACATATGAGGAACTGTGCTACACTGGTCCATAGCAGTGCAGACCGTCATCCAATGTGGTGGCAGACATGTAAATTCGGTAATTATACATCGCCAATGAAGGACACTGTGCTAGCTACATTTCCAAGTTCATAGCATTGCCCAGCTATGACCCTGCAGATAAGAACTCTCATAGCCCGGAGCAAACATTTCTTTCACAAGTGAACAGTTAAAATGTTGAATTTGTTTACTATTTAATTGTGTGTATTTTATATAAAATACCCTGGCGCCCGCAAAAGGACAACTGAGTAATTTTAACTAATTTTGTTATATATGTCATGTCAGTAATTGAAATAAAACCATTTGTGATTTCTCAAATAAAGTATTCACGCAAGTTCTACCTTTCATGACAATAAAATAAAATAATAAAATTAATTATAATTTTAAATCAGGTAATGAGGTCAGAACGTTACACCCTTCACATATTGGTATAATTCTTCAATTTCGGCATATATTTTCTCTATTTCTTCATCAAGTCCTGTGACACTGGCATATACACTTGTACTAACGTGGTAGGAGTGGGCTTAGTTTCTAATCTCATCGAAATAATCCTGTCACTAAACCATTCATAAAAACTCACCCGTTTCCCTACACTCTTGTTCATTACAAAAGCTTGTAGTAACTCCACTGACAGCTTTTGTGTTAATTATTCGGTGTTCCCCAGACCAGAAATCCTGTGCATCCTTCCACTTAATCACATTAATCCTGACATCTAACTTAAGTTGTTCCAACTCCCTTTTTAAGTTTTCTAATGTACCTGCCCTAACATTCAATGCTCCGACTTGTAGAATGTTTCTGTCTTACCATGTTTCTGATGACTCCTCCCAGAGAAGTCACCACCCAGACATCCGATTCGGGAACTATTTTACCTCCGGAATATTTTACTCTGGAAGAAGACATCATGATATATGTAATATGGGAGGATAACATGTCATTGGGATACCCTTTGTATCTTTAATGAAGTGGTTTTCCATTGCCTTCTATGAGAGCATTCCCCCCCCCCCCCCAACAGCATAGAGAACAGACGAGTGGCAGGTGAGTGCTGTATGCAGTAGATGATTGCATATCTCCCATACCACACTCTCTGTTGTTGCCACGTTTGTGACTTCATTCTATGCCAAGCTGCAGTCACAGAAACATGACCGTATTGACCAATTCTCCCACCAAGTGAGAGTTAAGAAGGGATATTTGTTTTCTGCATGCAGAAGGGAACTGTGCAGCAGAAATCCATCGAAGAATGAGCCAAGTGTATGGAAAAAGCTTTATGAGTGAAGGAGTAGTGCGTGAATGGTGCAGAAAATTTTAAGAAGGCAGAACTGTTGTGCGGAGGTCAAGGATGCAAATCTGTCACTACAGATGACCTTGTTCAACGAGTTGGCAAAGTGGTAAGAGAAAACCGCAGGTTCACGATAAGTGATTTATCGATGAAATTTCCAGATTTGTCAAGATCTCTGTACTCTATCGTAACAGACAATTTACGGTACAAAAAAAATCTGTGCTTGCTGGGTCACTAAAATGTTGACAGACAACCACAAAACTCACCAAATGCATCAGCTTTGAAATTCCTTGACCTATCACTAGGGTTCGGATCTTTATGACCAAAAAAATAGAGGAATATGCAGCCAAATATGAACTTAAAAATGGGCAAATATGACCTAAAAATGAAAAAATATGTATACATCAAAACATGCTCAATTATACATCATTTATTTTATCTAATAGTGTCACTCTCATATGTATAGCATAATTTGCCTCCGTGCACTTGCTGCACCATCAGAAAATTAAATTTTAAATCGTTTTGTTGAAGTCACTTTAATTTCAGATAATTTACAGAAAAGAACTCTTTCATCTGTACTAAAATAATCCTCTCTAAATTCCCTTTACGTAACTCCATAACTTCGCACTTTCAGAAATTTTATTTTCGGCTTGGCGGTAGGTCTACTCACTGATCCACTGCAGATTTAATGACTGAAGATTACTTTCAAAAGTATTTCATTCAGATATTGATTGATGCGGATCGACACTGGCAGGCTGCTGCTGCTGCTGCTGCATTGTCGAGATTAAAAGTGGGACAGAACATTACATTTAGAGAGTGACAATAATGTATAACTTTAATCCCTGACGGGTGAATTCTGACCACACTGAAAATTAGTCCCCCCTCCCCCCCCCCAACCTCCAATTTATAGCAGAAGTACAGTGCTGTGATTAATTATTTTAATTTTTTCTTATCTATATCTAGTGAATTTCTGGTACTATTAAAAAACTACCAGATTATTCCTCAAAATATGACCATATGACCATAAATATTACCGAATATGAACAAGACTAGGAAAATGGCCTGAACATGCATTCATATGCTATAAAAATACATTTAAATAAAACCAGAAACATTAAATGAGTGTTTAATTTGGCATTTCAGCTCAAAGAGAAGGCAGGAAAAAAATATGGCTTGTCTTAAAGATCCAAACCCTAGTTTTCACGCAGATGGAGAAGCTTTTTTGAAATCAATTGTGACTAGAGATGAGACGTGGATTCGGTATGACACACCCAAAACGAAACAACAATCCCAACAATGGATGCACACAAATTAACTGAACACACCAAAAACATTCAAAGAGACCTTCAACAACTGAAAGGTTATGGCTACCGTGTTTTGGGACCAAAAAGGTGTATTTCTTGTGAAGTTTATGCTGCCGGGAACCATGATTAATGCAGCTGTTTACTGTGAAACTTTAAAACGTTTATGGAGGTCCATTCAGGCATGCTGACTTCTGGCATTGTTCTGCTCCACGACAATGCTAGCACTCACAGTGCTGGTGTCACCCAGAGACTTCTTGAACAATTTTGATGGGAGATTTTTGATCACCCGCCATACAGTCCCGACCTAGAATCAAGTGACTTTCATCTTTTTGCTGAACTGAAGAAGTGGATAGAAGGGCAGCGGTTCTGAATCAACGAGGAGCTTGTACGGAAACATAGTCCCTTACATTTTTGTTTGGATTATTTCAGTTTAATTGTTTTATGTTTGTATATTTAAATGTAAGATTTTTTTGTGTGTTTAATTTATTTTCTTTTTGTAAAAGGAAAAGATACGTTAATAGTTACTATGCATGAGCAAAGAGCAGTGTGTTATAAGAACATCTTTGGCGGAGAAAGAAGAAGAAGCAAGTCCAGAGATAAAATTGATGGTGGGCGCAGGCATGAATTGGTTTCCTCGCTCGAATAGTAATCGACATAATAAGAGAGAATATTGAGTTTTTAATGATTTGTTGAATGTGTAATTTGTGAAGCAAATGATGAGTGAAATGAAGTTCTGCTTAGTTTATTGTATGTTGTTTGAATCAAACAGACCAATTAAGTAGCAGAAACTGCAAGAGAATATTCCATGGATTCTGTGGTGAGTAATATCCATCTGAGGCAAATCTAGGAATCATAATAAAGGTCAGTTTCTTACAAGCTTCAAGACAATGTGATGACTCATTTAAAGTCATTGGTGGCAACATTTTATCAAGAGGGTATTGGACAGCTTGTCGACAGGTATGACAAATGCCTTTATCTTCAAGGTGATTATGTTGAAAAGTAACCATAAGTGCACATAACAGTTGGTAATAAAATATTTTTTCCATCCCCATTTGTCTTTTATTTATGGCCTATCGGATGTTTTTAAAAAAAAAAAAAAAAAAAAAAAAAAAAAAAAAAAAAAAAAAAACCCACCGCTAGTACATTCCCACGCCATTGATAATTTCTGATTCATCTGCCTTTAAGGTCCGGTCAGCCCGCACGGAGTCTGTGGTACATAGTGTTGCATCGTCCTAGTCAAACAGAGCGCGGTCAACTGTGCGGTGGAAGCCCAGTCTGCGGCAGGTTGTGAATTCCACAGAGTCCGCAGCGGCCAATGGCGGACGAGACAAAGTCTCATTCAGTGCGTTCGTGAATATTCGTTTTTATACGACTCTCGGCATTCCGAGTACAAAAACGTGCCAAGAAAGCATAAATGTGAAATGAATTAGCTGAAAAGCTCAATCAGACTAATAAGTATACTTTTATTTATTTTATACAGCATGTTTTATTTTCCATAACCCGTAGATACAATAATATGCTGGTAAAATTATTATAAAATTAAAATGAATTTACATTGTTGAAGTAATTTAGAAAATGGTTTCGTACTGCATAGGCAGCATCAGTTGATCTCTCTCAATCGACTTGTGGTTGAGAATGCATTGGCATGCTGATTTGTTATTATTGTATCATCTTGTAGTTCAATTTCAGTGTACTGTTTGGTGTAACTTCTTATGTAATCGTGAAGGCAACATGTAGCTTTGACAACATGGACTCCGCGATCTACATCCAACTCTATAAACCTAAAAAAATATACACCACATCTGAGCTAAAATTCCAAAGGAATTTTCTACTACAGGTCGTGCCCTATAAAAAAGTTTATGGAATTTTATTTTCACTTCGTCATTTACAATTGTAGTTTTTGCAAAAGGGTGCATTAAATAAGTTTGTAGTTTGAATACTTCATCGCCTAAAAATACGCGAGGAATGGGTGTGGTAATGGTTTAGGTGAAGGGATAGTTTTGTGAAGTATATACTTTTTCACCTTGCTATTAAAAGCGAGCTGAAGAAGCAATTCTTCTTCCTCAGATGAACTGCTAGACATGTTAATAAGGAGAGGACAGACAAAAAATAATAATAAAAAAATCAATTACTCCTTCCTTCATCCACGATTGCTTCAGGACTGGTCCGCCCTTCAGCTGCCAGCGCTCTGTTCGTCCACTACAACTTTGGCGGAATGCTATCAGACCGCCGCGTTCTGCCCGCGCTCTGTTTGACCGGGTCTTTAGGGGCTGTTTCCAACCCAAAGGGCAAGAGGGTGCCTGGACCACACCCTGCTCTTCTGCCCTCCTAAAGGACGATATTGGCAAGGAGTGGGTGACTCCTTCTATCAGGAATCTTTCAGTTGCCTCGTCTGTGCAAACAGGGTGCACCATGTGAAGGAGATGTTGACATTTGGTTGGAAAAGGCTAATATAGTATCTCCCAAACCCTTACACCCACAAAAAAGTCCATACATCTGCCATAATTCTATTTAGACCAGTCCACATTATTCTGGATACGACAAACCTAGGTGGCCTTTCAGAGATACACTCGAGATCTGAAGTGTGCTGTGATGATACCTCACAATCCCTTAATAAATACTGAATGATATTGAATTAAATAGGCACTTGGCTGTCACAATGGGAGGTATTCTGGAGAGAAGCCAGCTGGACTCAAATGATTTATTGGTAATTACATATTTCTTCATACTGAGATCACAACCGAAAAGTAAATTAATTAAATTGTTACAAAATGCAATGCTGACAAGTATTCTCTGATGATCCAACAATCAACAAGCAATGTTGGTACAGTATAAAGAACACAGCTTATAGAATCATCCTGATGTGTGTGAATTGAAGGTTCAACATCCATCATAACCCAATGCAATCTTCCAATAAAAAAAGGAAGCACTATAGCTCAAAATGCACTGTTTATAATTAAATGCTGCACAATGCATACATTACCACTTTTCTAACAGTCCAGTCACCATTCACATTAAAAATTTAGTTTACTGTTGTAATATACATGAAATTCTTAGGTCAAATCTGGAATTAGTAATGAACTAACAAACAGGACAATAACAATGGAAAAAGAAGAGAATTGGAAGCCTGATGTAAAAGAAATTTATCACCTTTTTTAAGGGCTACTATCAAAGGCAGAGCTTTTTTAGGTCAAAGAAAGCTATTTATCCACACTGTCATAGATTTATCTACGTTTTGGCAGTGATAGAATTTTTATGGTAGAAACAAAACACCAATTTAGTATTCAGCTACATAAACAGAAACCAAATCTCGGACCGTAAATTAAAAGAAAGCAGAATTAGAAGCAAAGAGAGTGACAACACCCTAGCCTTCAACACAAACCATGTAAGAAGAAAAAAAGGAGGTACATATCTAACAGGAAATAAGGTAGAGTTACACATGTCGGATCCGGAGTACAAGGCTACTCTACTAGATGGCACCAGACGCAGTGAGCAGGATGCCAGCACCACAGCGACTGCGGTAACGAATGATGGGTCTACTTAAGGGCAGTGCACAGTACACGCAGCTATCTTCATGCCTGACTGTTGAAGCAACATCACTCCGCTATCTGTCATTGTGTATTGTGAGACTGCATCTAATAAACCGGAACCTTGTATCAGCTGTGTCTTCGTAGTTACTCTCCACTGTCCGAGGGATATCCACAGCCTTCGCTAGTGAGCCATCTACCTTGATCCAGGAACTCCATTCAACCCAGCTGACTCCTGATCTTCCCCGGATGTATTCGACATCAGAAGCGGGACCGCCCCCGGACTGGAGAGAGCTGAGGAATGACACAGCTCAGTGCAGCATCATTTCGTGCCTTGTTGGATGCCGAGCAGCAAAACCCCGATGGAAGTCACCGCGGCGTGAAAGCCGCCCACATCCGGCAGCGAACTACTATTCTCGCGTAAGCGAATGACCGCTTCTAGGAAGCGATTCGAGGGCTACCATCTGCCACTCACTCCAGGGATCAGCAATCTTCGCAGGCATCACATAGACTCATTCAAGGAGCTTTTCCCCACAAGATACGACCAGGGGAAAAGCGCCGCCACAATGCTGAACAATAGTCGGCAAGGGCAACCCACCACCGACATGGAACACGCAGCCTAAACACCGAGAGCACGCTTGCAGGGCCTCGCCGCAGACCAAATAGCCGTGGCTAATATTGTGGCCAAACTAACAAAATCGTAACAGACACTACACCACAGGGTAACTACCAGAGATGGACTGATTCGAGAACTACAAGCAACCACATGCCGGAAGAGGAAGCTGACTTCGGACACAAGCAACAGTAGCCACATAGTACCATTCTGAATGCCTACTACCATAATGGACATGTTGGCGAAAACGGCTTCACCGATCGATGACAGGCCAACTCAGCTCCAACTCGAGCAGAGCAGCAGAACCAGGGTCAGCAGACAGCCAAGCAGCCTGCAGATGCAGAGGAAATCGGGCAGTGCATTGCCCACGATAGCGGGCACTTGACAGAGAGGCAGCAGGAGCGCTTCACCCATCGCCTCCTACAAATGGGTTAACTGGTGCACCAGGAGCTGTCCAGGCAGAATGTTGAGCAACAATGGTGAGTTGCTTCCATTTTACTTTGGCCTCGGGTTTGAACGATCAACCGTCAAAGAGTAGCACCATCAAATTGTCTCCAGATGTCGAGCCAGGCAGAGAAGTTATGATTGTTTTTTTTTTTTTATCTGCTTAACGTCTCTCTAACAGCGAGGTCTTTAGAGACGGGAAAGGATGGGGGGGGGGGGGGCAAGGAATGGGAAGGAATTCAGCTATGGCCTTTTGAAGGAAGCATCCCGGCATTTGCCTGGAGTGATTTGGGAAACCATGGAAAACCCAAATCTGGATGCCCGTACAGGTACTCGAACCACCGTCCTCCCGAACGCGAGGCCAGAACGCTAGCCGTTACACCACCATGCTCGGTGTTATGATTGTAGACACGCTTATCCACGCGCTTTCTAACCTCTAGCTAGTAAACAAAATATTACCAGGCCAAGAAATCTTGTAACAAGGAATCGACGCTAAGTCAACTAGTCACCTTTTGGAGAAGTCGAAAAGCAAAATTAGTGGGAATCCGACCAATCTAACCACCACGAAAATAATCAATGTCCCACCCTAATATCGCCCACCCTTGCTAAATTGCTTGCGTTCTAGACACTCTTCATAGGTAACGGATGAGGCGTTAACATGGGCGTATCGCACATGTGACTCGTAGACCCATGCCACATAGTAGTACCAGCCCCATAAAATGACACTAAGCAACAAAAGAGACCGCAAGGCAGAAAGTATAAGAACTATTAAACGTAAGCATAATAACGGCATGCCCTTCACTATTCGCTAGGCCTGTATTACCGGTCCAAAAACACCTGTTCCAACGGCACGTAATTCGACAATAGGCAGTTCAATGACAATACCATCACAGATTCATTTCTATTGCCTTCTATTTGAAGACCATATAGCAAATGGTTCACTTGTTTTGCTGTCAAGATATTCTAAGCAACTTCCATCAAATTCGTGCAACCGAGGCCTCGGCTCACAAAAAAAAAAAATTCTTATACCCGACAGCAGGCACAGTTTTCCAAAGAACAGTAGTAAAAGCTTTAGGCACACTAGCGCATACTTCAGCAATAGCACATTTGGACTACTTTCTCATCCACCACCACTGCGAGATTCTTTTTTTAATACAACCAAATTCAAATTTCTTAAAAGCCAAATCGAATACTTAGGATTTGTCACAAACAGATGGAAATGCTTGACCCAACCTAAACAGGATAGCCGCACACACATGTCAACTTCCTCCTTCCTTCTGCAACTGCAACAGTTTATAGGGCTTGGCCTTAAATCTCGACAATTCATACCCCTAGTTTACCAAGTTAGGGCCACACTTTTCAAACTCGCATGAGGAAACACCAAGACGGTAGACTAGCAACAGGACGAGGAAATCCGCAAACAGGGCAAGCGTACCTGCAGGCCTTTGATTTCGAAATACAGTACAGGGAAGGAAAACGAATGGCACATGTTTACTTCCGAACCAGGAACACAGCCGCGCCACTGCTAACAAAAACTGCCCCTACTCGCCATGGAAAACTGACTTTGTTAGACAATTGGCGCAGAGTATAACACCAAAAAGTCTAAAAGTTCAAAGCCGATATGCGTCCAAAAATCTTGGCAAAAGAGGGTTTCCACAATAATTCAAAATTCGTATTACTCAACCACTAAAAAAATTACAAACAAGTAATTCAAAAACCAAACAGCAAGGGGTCATTGCCTTCCGTACCACCCAGCGGTACAAAGTTTCCTCACCTTTCGTCTCTGCACTCCAGAATCTCCGGCACGAAGGTAAATCAGCAATATAATGCATGTACTACTTCTCATTGAGTCTTCAGCATCTTGATTCATTTCTTAGCAGTAGCAGTTCGTGTCGAAATAAAAAATCTGGTCATTAATAGCATCTAGAGTGAAACTTAGCAGGACACCAACATGAGCAAAGTGCTTCTTTCTCAAAAACGTTACCCACACGACCCAATGTAGAACGATGATTCAATCAAAATCTCTTGAAAGGAAAACAAACTTTTCAGTCCATGTTGGACGTTGCCATCAAAGTACCACAATTTCCAAGGACTTCGCTAACAGGAATGAAATCTTAAAATTTCTTTGATACCAACACCATAATTTTAAAATCTGCCAGGACCTCTCCATAGAGAGCAAAATTTTAAAATTTACCATGACTTCATTATAAAGAGCAAATTTTTATAATTTGTAGGGACCCCGCCACGAAGAGTAAAACTTATACCTTGTATCAGACCTCGCCACGAAGAGTAAATTTTGATTTATGTGGACCTCGCCTTCATGAGTAAATTTTATGATTTATTTGGACCTTGCCTTGAAGAGCAAATTTTATGATTTATATGGACCTCGCCTTGAAGAGTAAATTTTATGATTTATGTGGACCTTGCCTTGCCTTGCCTTAGAGTTAATTTTATAATCTGGCACCATGAAACTTCACCGTCATCAGACATCACTACATGAAATTCTATGGATGGTCCTATCAGGAAATTTCGCTTTTTTGCAAGTCTTGGAAATGGAAAATTTGTTTGCGTTACTGTCCAGAAAACAATTTTTAAAAATTTTCCGGGAACATCGCCAGGAAGAAATTTAGTTTCTAGAAACTTGCTTTGATGTTATGAAGATAGTAAAATTCTTTTCTCATGTTAAATCAGAAAGGAATACATTAAACCTGGACTATTCTGGTTTCTAACTCATTACTTTGAAAATCAGTCATTATTGAACAAAATTGTTCTTTAAGTCAGGATAGCCAAACATAATGCGGTCAACCATCTTTTATTCACAGAATCTCCACACATTCGACGGATGCTGTGATAAGGAGACCGTCGTGAAGCAACGCCAAACCAGCCCCACCAAGCCCAGCAACCAGACAGCCCTGACGGATCCTACAAACCCTTCCAGGATCACAAGGAAAGCAACAGAGCACTGCCTGAGACGGGCATTCTTGAAGACTCCATTGCAACAACCAACTACCATCCTGATTTCGGTTTTCCATGGTTGCCCGAAATTACTCAAGGCGAATGCCAGGATGGTTTCTTCATAAGGCCATGGCTGACTTTCTTTCTCATTCCTAGCTCCAACAAGTCAAGCACCCGGGGCATATGAGTGACAGCCAGGGATGGCTGTCTCTGCAGGATGGCCCTGTCAGATCCAGAGTACAGGGCTACTCTACTAGATGAAGTATCTGGGGGTGATAGTACAAAGCAACATGAAATGGGACATGCACATAACTTCCGTCGTAGGCAAGGCTAATTCTAAATTACGATTCATAGGTCGTATTTTGAGGAATTGTAATGCTCAAACAAAGGAGATAGCATATAAAACACTAGTGCATCCGCATCTGGATTACTGTTGTGGGGTTTGGGATCCGTATCGCAAGGTTCTGATTGACTCAGTTGAGAGGGTGCAGAGGAGAGCCACTAGATTCGTGACTTCTTGTTACAGCCGTTATGAAAGTGTCACAGAATTGATACATAGATTGGGCTGGGATAGTTTGGAAGACAGACGACGTAGCTTGCGTTCGAATTTATTGGAGAATATGCGAAAAAATTTAAATTTCGAGTGCAATTAAATTCTTCTTCCGCCAACCTATTTAGGTCGCAAGGACCGGAGGGATAAGATTAGAGAAATAAGATGCCGTATTGATACGTATATGTATTCCTTCTTTCCTCGCACTATTCGGGATTGGAATGGGCGGGTTTAGGATTGGTGCTTAGCACCCTCTGCCACCCACAATGTTTGTGATTTGCAGAGTATGGATGTAGATGGCACCACAGACGCAGCGAGCAGGATGCCAGCACCACAGCGACTGCGGTAACCTATGATGGGTCTACTTAAGGGCAGCGCACAGTACACACAGCTCTCTTCATGCCTGACTGTCGAGGCAACATCACTCCGCTATCTGTCATTGGGTATTGTGAGACTTAGTCTAATAAACTGGATCCTTGTATCAGCTGTGTCCTCGTAGTTACTGTCCACTGTCTGAGGGATATCCACAGCCTACCTTCACTAGTGAGCCATCTACCTTGAACCAGGAACTCCATTCAACACGCCCGACTCCTGATCTTTCCCCGGATGGATTCGACATACACAAATACATCTGCAATGGGTAACTTAAAGCAAAGGAATCATCTCGCTGTCTGCAAATCAGATAACTAATGGCTACAACAGGAGAGCAATAACAGTAGCTGTTAAAGGTTTCACTAACATGAATAACTAAAATTTCCTTCTACAAACACACACACACACACACACACACACACACACACACACAGTTTTCCCTTTACAAATTTTAAATTTAAATGCTTTCAGTGTTTGTGTCAAATCATTCATCACATCCCTTGGTAATTTATTGCAAGCCTTCATTACAAATCCCTAACCTACAAAAGAAAATTTCCCCGAATCCTTATTCCTGAGATTGAGTACCAGCTTATGGTTATGGTCATCTATTCCTTTCAAGGTACTACTCTTAATTCTTCCATCAGAATCTTTCAAAGCCTCACCAATATATACCTTACACATTTCAAGCACTCTCTTCGCCCTCCTCTTGTCTTCAAATGAATCCTATTCCAGCTACTTTATCAGGTTGATAGGTCAATATCTGAGAAAAGGCTCTATAGAGCAGATGTGTCAAATGTGTCATTAGAGTTGATACACTAACTTACTGGAGACAATGATACTTTCTCACAGATTTCAATAATTTAGAACAATATGGGTGTGGAAACAATGTGACTTGCAAACAGTAAATATTTTCAGTGTGTTATTTACACCAAGAGAAATTCAAATCCTGTTTAATAAGAGTTCTACACAGGACCTTTTTTTCTGAACTAACAGAATTAATCAAAACACAACTGTGCCAATAACTCTTTAATTTCTACATGTTCCTACAAGACAGCCTAGTTAATGTAAATTCTTATGTTGGAAATTGATCTCATTTGAGACTAAATAAATTAGCATTATAATTTAAGAGGTTTTCTTTTTTAAAAAAATTAGGGCTTTGTGGCTTACTGGTGACTACAGCCCTCATCATGAAAATAGTCCACATAGTCATGCAGTCTCAGCTGCCTCCCTTGCCTGTGCCACTCTCTCCTCCAAGGTGGAGCTGGCAAGACTGGTGCAAGGACAAAATGTTCAGTGAGGGTTCCACTAAACACTAGCTCTAACCATGTGAAGTTGCCTTTTGGATAAATAGTTTGTGCTTTGCAGGAACACGGCCCCCAACTAAGGAAAGGTAAGTCATCATTAAAAGTCACTGTTGCTGTTGAAACAATCACTATACTCTTCAAAAGTTAAAAAGTCACAAACTTATGGCATCGGAAATATTCACCAAAGAAATTTAGTTGCAGGAAAGATTAAACCATTGGAACCAGGCCAACCTCATTACCCCTAACTGAATTACAGACATATGAGGGGTAATAATGCTTTCACGCAATAACCTAACAGTCCACAATGTTTGCCCGGAAGTTGATCATGGTCGTCTGCCTAGCCTCGCTCACAGATTGCGCTACAAAGTAGCGTGATCTCGCTCCACCTGATTTTCAAAGACTGCCTGGAGGAGAGCCTGGGGCTGGTATTTATAGAAAACATTTGGGAATGCGTTTTTTCCTCATTCACAAGAAAAAGAGTCCCAACCCAGCATGGATAAAAGTAGCCTTCCGCGATTGTTGATTGCGACATCTGATGTCTTAAAATCCTTAAATAAATTCCTATCTGTCTGAAACTTTGATAGTAGTTAGGCAGGCTTACAATTTTCAATCCTAATAAAAAACTTCATAGCTATCATATTTTTGTTGTAGAAAAATATTTTCTGTGCTATTCTAAAAAGTTTATGACTCCCAAAGTTTTAAAGCTACAAAGTTGAAATAATTTTTAACTTGATTCTAATTTTCTACCCTTTCACTGCATACTAAGATCCACTTGTTTACTGTTCTCTAACAGGTTTAACCAAAGTTATTACACAAATTTTAATTTCGAAAATGTATATCTTTTATAATATTTAACTTACAGCTCCAAAACATTTTTTTAACGATTTTACGTTCCCTTTTCAATAAGAAATCATTACTCTCTAGCTGTAATAGCACCTCTCAAATAGTTTTCTTATTATTTCACTAGAACAGAAAGTTTTCTTTTAACAATCAAATTCTTACGTTGCAGTTACCAGAAGATGCCATATTAACCAGTTTGTCCATAATTTTCTTTTTCAGATATCAGCAAAAATATTGCACCAATTCAAAATCCAATTGCAGTGTCATTCATAGAAAAAAAAATTCTTCTTTAATCTAAACCTAGTGTCCCCTTTGAATTAATTCCCTTCTAATTTTGACTAATTTACCATTTTAACGTAATTTTTATGCTGGTTGCAAATTTAAAAGTCTCACATTCCTTCAGGGAAACCTTCTACCTGTAAGGTTACTAACTTCATTCTACTAGTTATAGTCTGAAATAACTCAAAAAATAATGACAGCGTTTTCTTTTATGAAATAGTCTGAATCTGTAAATTGTATATTTATAAGCAAATGTGAATCTTGTCTAAGGCAGTATGGTATGGCAGAAGAATCATAGATGCAAACTTGTCATGTAATAAGTATTAAAGTCTGTAATTGTATATGCTCACTTGTAAAGACAACTCTGTATAGTATTAGAGCCACATCTGTAAATCCAAAATGTAAAAGTATACATGGTTTGGCTGTATGGTCATGAAACCCAAAGCCAATAAATAAATAAATAAACAATATAATAACGATGTGGAACTAAGAATAAACATGGGTCAGGCCGCGGGCTAGAATGGCAAAGCCGAAACCCATTTATTGTTGGTGCACCCTCGACTGAAGTTAAGTTCAACCAAGACCGAAGCACCACCGTCATTACGGCCTCCAAGAAGAACTACCATTTGTTTTTAGTGAGCTACTGCTCACTCGCTCTTTCAAAAGAACTGGTTCACTCACGAACAACCCATCTCTAGATTGGAGTGATTTTTTCTTTTTACTCAACTTGCTGTGACATTGGTGCTAGCAGTTGCCTGCAACTTCGTTCGCAGGGCTGTTAATGTACAGGCCTCTGTCTTAAACCAACATCGACAAGAGTTGGTCGATTCACAGCCCATGGCTCACTGAATGCAAATTCGTTTTGCATTAAGTGTCTCCACAACAAACTATAACTTCATTCCTCAGAACAATATGACACTGTTCGTATCCTGAAGTTACCATAAACATTTCAACTGCATGAAGTAAGTTACTTTTAAATGGATACAAACTTGTGGAAAATTTTACCTTAAATTTCTCAGCTTTTCAATGTCACATCAAAATAAAATATACTTTCTTCTATGGAATGATGGGTTGTACATTAATTGAAACACCATCAAGATCCTACCAGTAATTTTTAGAGAATCACGTTCAAAGAAAAATTGATACTAGCCTAATTTCGTAAATTTCTTAATTTTTTAACATCACATCAAGACGAAACATACCCTATGATACTTGCATCACCACAGTCTGTAAATTAATCAAAACCCATCAGAAATCCAACCATGTTCAATGAAAAAGTGGCACCTATTTTTTTATACATTCTCAGATTTTGAACACCGTGTCAAAATGAAACATACTTTATTTTACCTACAGGACCACCGGGTGTAAAATAATCAAAACCCTATTAAAATCCTATCAGTAGCTTTGGCATGAATTGTGTTCAGCGAAAAATTATCCTACATTGCTCTTTTTTCGATGCCATGTCAAAATGAATCCTACCGTTTTACCCATGCGGAGATGAGCTGTACATTAATTGAAACCCCACCAAAATCCAACATGTATATTTCTGTGAATAGTGTTCAACTGAAAATGATGATATTTTGGGAAATGTATCAGTTTTCCAACATCACATCAAAATTAAACATATCCTACTTTACCTGCAAGACCACAGGACATACATTACACGAAACCCCGTAAAAATCTGACCAATATTTTTTGCGTGTATCCCTTTCATCACATCTTGCAGAAAGACAATTTTTTTTAAAAAAATGTTGTTTCCTTCCCTGTAGCTTATTAGGAGTAACCTCTCTACCCCCCCCCCCCCATTCACAGTTTTATTATATGTATAGACTCAAGGAAGCTCCATTTTTTACCAGTTTGCTTATGCTACTTATCTAGCATTTTTGTTGGTTGAAGCAAAGTAATTTCATTCATAAGTTTCATATAAGATAATTTTAGAAAAGGCACTTCCTCTTATTCAACAGGAGCTATTTTCTAAAACATTTTTTTTGAATTCTGAACTCAAAGCAGAAATTGTTGCTTACTTGCAACACTGTTGGGAGGCACTGTGACTTTGGCAGGAGCAATTTCATGAAAGAAGCCATATAGCAATAAATCTGGGACAGGACACAGATTTAAAAAATGGAATTTGAATCAGCAAATACTTTTGGGAAAGAGCCATCCTGGCCTGAAATAATTTCAGGAAACTATAGGAAACCAAAATTTGGATGGCCGGAACAGAAATCAAACCCGTGTCCTCCCAAACGTCAATCTTTGCAATGGCTGTGACACTTTCACCTAGAGAAGAAAAGGGGTAATAGATGAGCCTCTCATTTGGTATTGCAGGATTTGCTTTAGAAATATAAAGATTTACATGCCCAATTATTGGATGCAGAGAGTGGACTGAATAGAGGCAGGAAAAGAGAACTACAGGTACCACCTGGCAACAATGCACAGAAAAAACAGGAAGATGTCAGTCACTTGCGTGACTGGGGAGAAATAATTATGAACAGTTACCAGATTCCAGGAAAAACCAGCCTCATGAATAATGTAGTAGTAGGTAAAATCAGCAAACCATTAGGAGCAAAGGTAGGAATGATTTCGAAAGGACAGAAAAAGAAATGTCTTCCTGATAAAAAGTAACTATGGTATAGCAGTAGGTACATTGCTGTAGGAAGAATTATGACTGCCTATCAAGTCACAGGTATATTTAAGATTGCATGGTAGAAGATCTATGATGACTGTGCATGAACTGTATAGAGGAGGGTAAGGATAGTAAAGACCAAAGGAAATAGAATAGGGATGCTAGATATAGTATGTAAATTGCCCCAAGTAAGGTGCTGAATGCAGAGCAGGATGGCATATTGCCCTCCAGACATATTGTCATGAGCTACCCATGAGTGAGAGGTGGAGGCAAACCTGTAGTCCAGTATGGAGGGTGTGTCTGAGAACTACTGTTACACCCAAATAGTACAGGAGAGGGGAAGTGATTTATCACTAAACTGTACAGAAACTCATGCCAATTGGAGATATGACAGGACCCACTGTAACATAGTAATAGATGCCAAAACATTAGTAAAGTTAGTGGAAACAATCGGGTAGTGGAGTAAAGGCAATTAAGGAAGAAAGCAAAAGGAAAAGTTTCACTAAGGATTTTAGAAGTAAAAAAGGGAATTAATACAATATTATAATGATGGAAGAGGATTGAATATAAGGGGTTTAAAATGAGAATAGCTGAGAACATAAAATTACTTGTTTATAAAAACAGATTGATCAAAGCAATTGACTGCTTCTATTGACAAACAGAGAATAACCGGCCTCATCACATGAGGTAATTGTACCCATTCTGTGACACTGTTTTAGTCTAAAGGCTGTCTATGATGAGATGGCCATAAATGATCAAGAACATTAAGATTATGTGAACAGGAAGGGGATAGTTATTATTTCAAGAAAATATGTTGTTGTTGTTTTTGTGGCTTTAGGGCGCATCGACAACGAGGTCATTAGCGCCCTAACAAAGAAAATATGTTAAGTTGTTTAACCAACTGAGTGAAGTGGTACAAAGACAATGAAATAATAATGAAAACATAACAGTCAAAAATTAACATTCGACTGGTAAAATGTCATTAAGTTTACAGCAGAGATGAAGGAGAGATGGATGAACATTTAAATTTGTCACAAAGTTGCTGAAATTACCTGGTTTTCCCTAGATGTTAAAGTTACTTGTAAGAAGAATTAGCATTACAAACAGACAAATTTTCAAGGGAAGGAGGCTTTACACACATGGCAGAGCAGAGTATTTTTCTTTTCTTTCATGCTGCTACATAGCAGTCTGTTGACTAATTTAATCCAATAGAGTAGTAATTGTTGCCACATATGAACAGTACAAGCTATCTAGTAGGTACAAATAAATGTTTGGCATTAGATAGGGAGCGAAAATAAGAAAATATAGAGAAAATAAGCCTAATACCATATATGAAGGCAGGACAGCAACAAAAACATGAACACATATTACAATATGTTGGTTACAAACCTAATGTGCAATTAAATGAGACACGTGGCGATAGAATCAGAGGTGTACATATCAACACTCGCCATATGAATGTCTTTTTGAAGCAAAAAGTGGGGAGCATCCCAGCATAGCACAGAAAAGAACCTAAAAACCATGATCAGGATGGCTGGTGCAATGGGCCCAAAACCACTATACCTGCCAATGGTTAGTATGGCAGCACGTTAACAAACTTGGCCGAAGGCCACAAAGCCCTAGTATGATTAAAAAGGATCTCAGGTAACAGATGGAATGTTATGTTAATGTTAAGTAATTGTGATGGACATTAGAGTGACTGGTAAACCACACACAGAAAAGATGAGCAAATTATAAGGTGGCACAGTTTCTGGAACTGCAGAGATGATTTTTGTAACAGTATCAGTATCTGGAAGGAAAGAGCTGATACACAAGAATGGAAACAAAAAAAGTTCAAAGAAATAGTAGAAATTATAAGAGAATTTTGAAAAGGGATAGTAATAAAGAGGCATAATGGGTTAAAGCAGTGGAGCAATTGGGAATGCATGAAACAAGCAGTTGTATGGAAGCTAAGGACGGGTTAATGAATATCATTGTAGCTAAAGTGTAAACTCAGTATGATATAATCAGCAATGTCTATGGATGTTAGAAAAGTGATGGAATCTGAAAAGCCATAAATATTGAGCGACTGATTTGAGGTGACTGTCAGACTGTTCCACAGTAAACAGTAGATGAAACACCACAGCAGGAGCTTATGAATATGAGTCACAGAGAGTCTAGGAAATAATAAATAGTTTCTGAGAATATTACCAGAGAAATCTGTATGTTAAAGTATCAAAAGCAGAAATGGTACTAAGTTGCAACTGAAAGTATCTATCATACACATTGAGTATGGCAACATACCACACATCAGGAACTGGAAGTCTGCCACAACAGAAAAAAAAACCATTAGAATGGAAAAAAAGCCTGAGAACTAGTTATATTATTTTTAACTCGGCACCAGGCAAGCTGCTGTACAGCTTGATAAAGTTAATTCAGGAGCATCTGATGTAAAAAATGGTTTGCAAAGTCATGGCACAGATTTATGAAGAGTTGCACCTACAAATATCAGTGAGATGTATGGAAGATATCACAGATAAAATAGGCAAGATTGTGTAGTACTGAAACTCTCCACAGCTTATCAAAAAATAAGCTATAAAAAAGTGGCGAATGAGGTTAGAATTATTCAGGCAAATCAGGAGGTGGCATGTGGGGTCCAGTAAATCTTAAGAGGTAGGAAACAAATGGTCTGAATGAAATATAAGGTGATGAAGTTAAAAGTTCTACAGGGCAGTGTGTTGGGATCACTGTCATTCATTAATCTAATTAATAAGTCTGCAGTGTGGTTGAAATCAAAAGTTAGGGTGTTTGCAGATAATATAAATGCTATGTAATAGGATTACTACAAGAGGATTGTGAACAGATGTATTGTAATGTGAACAGGATACTTAGTTGGCTGGGTAAATAAGCAATGAAAATGTCTATGCCAAGTAAGGTCAGCTATTTATTAAGTGCACAGATAGGAAAATACGAGTTTTGTCAGATTATGCATTAAAGTGGGAATTACTGGTGCATACCTACTAAAGTAAATACTTACACATGCCATTAACAATAAAAAGACATCTAAGAAAGATAAGTTGAATAGGACTTAGGGATTAGTTTTAAATTAAATTGTGATGGAGTGAACGCTCCGGTGGCAATTTCCCTACACACCCATCTTCCCCCTTTCTTGCACCCACCTACATTTGCCCTCTGCACATTTTAGCTTTGGTAAATTATTCATCATTTCTCTTGGTAACTTATTCCAAACCCTGACACCTTTACCCAAAAAAGAGAACCTTTCTATACCCTTGTGCCCGAAATCGAGTGCCAGCTTGTAATTATGGTCATCTTTTCCCTTCTCTGCATTACTTTTAATTCTTACACCAATATCTTTCCATGCCTCATCACCAATATACGACTTGTACACTCCCATGACCCTCTTCACCCTCCTCCTGTCTTCCAATGAATCCCATTCCAGCTCTTTTATCATATCTGTTACCGATTGCATTCTGTGGTAATTTCCCGAAACAAATCTAGCAGCCCTTTCTTGCACCCTCTCCAACTCCTGTATTTGAAACGCAAAATGTGGATCCCATACTACACTACGATATTCAAGCAATGGTCTGTTTTGTAACCCAATTCCTTTACTTCTCTCATACATCCCCTCATCACTCTCTCCAACAGGTGCAGAATTTTGAAACCTTTTCCTACTACTTGACCAATGTGTCCTGCCCAGTTAAGCTTGTTATCAAATTTAATGCCAAGATATTTACATTTCAAGTCTTCAACAAGCAATTCTTTCCCCACCTTATAATAATAATAAACCTTTAGTTTTTAATTTGTGTATCTACACTCCTGGAAATTGAAATAAGAACACATTGACGCCGGTGTGTAAGACCCACCATACTTGCTCCCGACACTACGAGAGGGCTGTACAAGCAATGATCAAACGCACGGCACAGCGGACACACCAGGAACAGCAGTGTTGGCCGTCGAAGGGCGCTAGCTGCGCAGCGGTTGGGCACCGCCGCAGTCAGTGTCAGCCAGTTTGCCGTGGCATACGGAGCTCCATCTCAGTCTTTAACACTGGTAGCATGCCGTGACAGCGTGTACGTGAACCGTATGTGCAGTTGACGGACTTTGAGCGAGGGCGTATAGTGGGCATGCGGGAGGCCGGGTGGACGTACCGCCGAATTGCTCAACATGTGGGGCGCGAGGTCTCCACAGTACATCGATGTTGTCGCCAGTGGTCGGCGGAAGGTGCACGTGCCCGTCGACCTGGGTCCGGACAGCAGCGACGCACGCCAAGACCGTCGCATCCTACGCAGTGCCGTAGGGGCCGCACCGCCACTTCCCGGCAAATTAGGGACACTGTTGCTCCTGGGGTCTCAGAGAGGACCATTCGCAACCGTCTCCATGAAGCTGGGCTACGGTCCCGCGCACCGTTAGGTCGTCTTCCGCTCACGCCCCAACATCGTGCAGCCCGCCTCCAGTGGTGTCGCGACAGGCGTGTATGGAGGGACGAATGGAGATATGTCGTCTTCAGTGATGAGAGTCGCTTCTGCCTTGGTGCCAATGATGGTCGTATGCGTGTTTGGCGCCGTGCAGGTGAGCGCCACAATCAGGACTGCATACGACCGAGGCACACAGGGCCAACACCCGACATCATGGTGTGGGGAGCGATCTCCTACACTGGCCGTACACCTCTGGTGATCGTCGAGAGGACACTGAATAGTGCACGGTACATTCAAACCGTCATCGAACCCATCGTTCTACCATTCCTAGACCGGCAAGGGAACATGCTGTTCCAACAGGACAATGCACGTCCACATGTATCCCGTGCCACCCAACGTGCTCTAGAAGGTGTAAGTCAACTACCCTGGCCAGCGAGATCTCCGGATCTGTCCCCCATTGAGCATGTTTGGGACTGGATGAAACGTCGTCTCACGCGGTCTGCACGTCCAGCACGAACACTGGTCCAGCTGAGGCGCCAGGTGGAAATGGCTTGGCATGCCGTTCCACAGGGCTACATCCAGCACCTCTACAACGTCTCCATGGGAGAATTGCAGCCTGCAATGCTGCGAAAGGAGGATATACACGGTACTAGTGCCGACATTGTGCATGCTCTGTTGCCTCTGTCTATGTGCCTATGGTTCTGTCTGTGTGATCATGTGTTGTATCTGACCCCTGGAATGTGTATATAAAGCTTCCCATTCCTGGGACAATGAATTCACGGTGTTCTTATTTCAATTTCCAGGAGTGTATTAAGCTGACTCTTCTTTGCATTTATCTTCGCCCCATGTTTACCAACCAAACTAGATATCCTGTCCAGATTATCCTGCAGCTGTCAGTCCTCTACCGTTTTGATCCTTTTATATAGCATTATGTCATCTGCAAACAATCTAATTTCTGATAGTAAACAATCAACACAATTATTCCCTTGTCCATTTCATCTGAAATATCTTGCATATATCCCCCACCCCAAACTGAGATTCACATGAATATCCTTGCCTAAAGCCATGTTGCTGACTTGAAAACTACTTACGCTCCTCACATATATTTCTGATGTGGTTGCATACCAATCACTCCATTAATTTACCTACCACTGATGTCAAACTGATCGGCCTATAATTTTCGACTCTATTTCTCACCCTGTAAGACCCAAGGATGATACTGGGGCTGAAGTATAGCCTTAGTGCCTCAACTTACTCTTGATGTTGACTCAAAGTTCTATGAAAGATTTACGAAAATAATTTAGACTTGACCATGCAGCCGGATAACTCAACTTAAATGCTTGAGGTCCCCACAATATTTGTTAACCTACAAATAGAGAAAAGGTTGCAAGATTACTATGAAATGATAAAAGTTCACTTTCCGAAAATTCCAAATTTTATTTTAAGAAATCACAAGTTCAAAATTTTAAATATGCACTTAATAGTTGAGTTGGCAAATCGAACACAATTTTCCAAAAGTTTGCAAGTGGTGGAGAGATATTAGAACCGACTGAACCCCTGATGAAAATTTACAAGTTCATGTTACTAGTTAACCATGCGCACCATACACCAAAGTCCCAAGATGGCCGACTCGGTAGCTTCTCCTCAACCGTCTTTCTCCCACCCGACTCGACACTTGCACAGACTATACGCACATACTGCTCAGCTTGTAAAAGAATAAAGATGGTGTATCATGCCCGCACCAGATTATATAGGTTCTATGACATCACAGCCTAAGCGCAGCTTTCTACTGCTGCCTAACCAAAATAGGCCTTACCTAATTCGGTAACCAAACAGATATACGGTAATTAAAGGCTGACAGTGTTTAGACTTTTTTAATAGAGAATCAGTCGATATGCAGTGAGTAACTTTAAGTGCTTGGTTTTAAAGGTCTATTTTAACCTACGCGTATGAGGCGACCTACTTCCTGCTTGGGGAAATACCCAATCTTTTAAGTTTGCATAATTTCATCTTTTCTGCCAAATCGCAATTTATTTAAATAATATTTATGTCATCGTGTTCTCCAAAAATTCCTGAGTTTAATGGTGTAAGTTTTATCGAGATTGATGCCAGGATAGTGAAATTACAGCTTTGACAATATTTACAAAAATGATATATGTGTTTTAATTTAATAACTTTACTTCTACTGCTTTTATCGAAAATGTAAAATTACCAGAATATTCTCTGAATTAAATTACGCATTTTGAAAGTTGTCTCATCTCTGTATCTAACTTCGATTGGCTGTAATAAATTCCTAAACTTGGCACATGGTTTCATGATGAAATAATTTCTAAAATCTTTATAAAATCTGTTCTACTGCATGGAATGGCCTGAAATTAATCTATGTGATATTAGATTTTTGGATCTTTCAAGAAATCTACTTTTTATTCCGAAAGCTTACTAGGATTCTGTGATAAAAAATGTTAAAAGTGAAGTGCATTTAACAAAGTGTTTAAAATTGATTTAAGTTATTTACACGTCCAGAAACTACGGAATTTTAGTGAATTTATTCTTTTATTAAATTATTATTCCTTTAAAACTACTTTATTTCATTCGAAAGTGTGCAGAAATAGTGAAATACCAAATATCAAAAACCTATTGTTTGGTGAGCTAAATTATTATGGATTATCACATTTCAGGTTAGTAGAAGGTTTTTATATTATAGAAAGTTAATTTAGTTGTTTTATTAAATATTGAGCCACTTTATTGCTCTCAAATTGGTTTAAATATGACGAAATGCTCATATAGTAGAAGTTCATTGTTTCAATACTGAATTATTATTAATTATTTTATTCCCGGTTGACTTAAAGTTTGTTTACTGTGATACAAAGTTTATATAGGGCTTTTATTAAATACTGACAGTCTTTACTGCATATAAATTGGTTTAGAAATGGTGTAATTGACCTATAGCAAAGTTTATTGTTTGGAAATTGAATTTATGTGAATTAACCTATTTCCGACCAAGATAATGTTTTCTTACTGTCATAGAAAGTTTATTTAGGTCTTTTATTAACTTTTAAATACCTTTACTGCTTCTAAAAGGGTTTATTTAGTCTGTTTAGTCATAGTATCTGCATGCTCTATAAAGCGTCATTCTCCTAACCTATATAAGCAATGAAACTATTTGTTACTGAAGTGTCAGCTTCCCCCCCTATGCCTAAAGGTGAGGAGCTAGAATTTGACAAAATTCTAAGGTGCTTTATGTATCGGCACAACTATCGCATTTTCTAGTCCTGTGGTAAGTAGCAAGTATCCAGATTCAATTTAAATAATATTTCAAGATAAGGTACAATGTCACACCCAGCTATCTTCAAGATATCTGTAGTAATATTATCTACATCAGCAACTTTGTTTTTTAAGCTTTCTTATTTCCTTCATGATATCTTCAGGATGAATTTCAAAGTTATTAGTCTGTTCGTTTCTAATTGTGTTGTTAAGCTCGTTCTCCGAGTTAGATCCTCTCATTTCTGATTCATTATCCCTAATGCTCCCACTAAACCAGTTACTTAAAATCTCTGCATTTTTCAAATCCTCAGTAACTTCTTCTCCATCCTTATCTACAAGTGTCTCAACACCCTCCCTTCCCCACAGTTTTCTAAAATAGCCACAGAAATTTCTAGATTCAGCAGACAATGGTCCCCTGCACTGACAATACTCTTCATAAATCCATCTTTAGCCACCTTCTTAGCTATTATTAGGTCCTTGTTTAGTCGTTTTAAATATTCTCTACTACCCTGCTGTCTGTTAACTATGTAATGTTCTCTTCTTAAAAAACTTAACTTAGTCCACAACCCGAAGGTTGGTTACCAACCTCATTAACCTTCTCACCTCTCTATAATAGCACACAGGTTCTCTACTTCTCTTTATTTTCAGATTTGGAATAAATTTTTCTTCCCCTTTCCTATTATCTCCTTGAACTCTTCCCACCTTGACTCTACTGTACTTGTGTCTTCCTTCCATTTGCTGAAACGTCCTCTGAAATATCTCTACAAATTCGAAATTTGTGCCTTTTTATAATTGTACCTATTTCCCCCTTCAATTTTGGCTGCTGGTTTACTGAATCCTCTAATATCCATCAGAACTGCTTCATGATCACTTATTCCTTCGGTTACTTAGACACCCCACAAGGTTATCATCGGGCTTTATTAGGAATATATCCAAACTATTTTGTCTCCTAGTGTTCTGCTCTACCACTTGTGTAAATCCTCCTTCCCTTATTAGGGTATTTGCAAATCTCTGTTCCCTTGCGTTATTAAACTTATTTCCTAGCCAGTTTACTCCTGGTAAATTTAAATCCCCGCGAATATTCTCACCTCTGAAATATGAGTATGAATTTAATTTCTCCCCAAGAGCTTCATCTGTCATTCTTCCACTGTGGTAAGCAGCCAACACTGATTTTTTCTTTTTATTACCCCAGAAATCTACCCCAAGTAACTCATGGTCATGATCTATGAACACCAGTGAACTGTGGTAGTTTTTGTTAACTAGTATGAAAATTCCTTCACCAATTGTTCCTCTATCTCTGTGGTACATTCTGTAACCATAGGAAAAATCCTCACTGTCTAGTAATACTTCTTTTAACCATCTCTCTACTGCAATTATTACTTGTGGTTCGTGTATCTCTATTAAGTTTGCAAATTCGATTACTTTGATCATTATACTTCTACAGTTCACCACTAACACCCTTATTACTGACTCTATATTTTCAGCACTGCCCCGTCGGGATGCTTCCTTAAAAAGGCCATGGCCAAATTCCTTCCCATCCTTTCCCGTCTCTAAAGACCTCGCTGTTGAGAGATGTAAAGCAGTTTAAAAAAGCACTGCCCCCTCCTTCCCAGTTTTACCCCAGTCAGTTATTGTTTCAGCAACTGCATCTATTTCTTTTAACATCTGCGATTTTTACCATCGTGGATCTACAATCTATATCACTTTGATCATCTATTTCCATCCCTTCACCAGCAGCCCCTATCCTAAAAAAGGCACAGTCCTGACCCCATTATCACTGGATATGGGCTCCCTTACTACTTTAGCTAACAACTCAGAAAGTACCACCTATTTAGGTGTAGGCCATGCCTTGTGAAACCCCACCTACCAATGGTGTTCACAGGCACAACTCCCAAGACGGAACTAATGACTTTCCCAAGTAGCACTTCCATTTACACATTTACCCACCTCACAGCATAGTTAAATTGTGGCCGGTCATGGCGACTTAGGACCTGCATGAGTTCCACCCTTGTATGCTGCGCCTCCTCCACTACCTTCCTCAGGTCGTTCTCTGTACCATAACCCGTGTTTCTATTGCATCTATTTAATAGGGGAATGAACTATTATAGAAGTGAGGGAAACTGTCTTAAAACTTTCATCATATCCATGCAAGAGTACAGTGGGAAGATATGGGAGATGTTATGGGTACCAAATACGTATGTTAGATCTGGTGTAAAATAGTACAACTAGATTTATCTGTGCAAATTGTCACTGAACAAATTCAGTAACACACAAGATAAAAGGACTGGATTAGATTGGGAAATACTGAAAGGCAGGAGACAAAGAGACTAGTATACAGGTATACAACATATGTCAGTGATCAGCAATATGTGGAATGGATTTTTTTTTTTTTTTTTTTGGCAGACATGGGATTTCATGATACCGTAGGTGGTGCTGTACCCAATGCTTCAAATGACATATCAAAATTACCATTTTCTGAACAGAGGCAAAAGAGTTTTGCTGTTACTATGCTGCAGGTCAATAGCACAAGGAGAATTCACAAACAAGAACAGTGCAATTGTCTTTAAAAGTCTGTTACTAGATGGCAACTTATAAAAAAATACTCATTTATTTTGAAGACAATACATAATAAGTGACTAGTGAACAGAAAATATTGTCTCAGCTTCGTGAATGTTTTGTTTTGTTTAATTTGCATTTTAACTAGTAATGAGCATTATGAAATTTCATTCATGTTTGAAGGTAATCAGATATGTCAATGCTATTAATGAGAGAATTTAATGCTATCAGGTACAGATGTTATACATGTTCTTCCACTGCATAGTAACAACTACTCAAAAACACTACAGACTGAATAGATAAAGAAAAATTAATGTCAAACAGACCTGTAGTACTACCAACAATGCCAGTATTTTGGTCTACAGCCTCAAGGAATTGTCCAATAACAAGTGGCACACTCTGTATGCGTTTCACTTCTTCCTGTGCATGCAGATATTCTTTCTTTAGATTCCGCTGCTCATCCTTGATGTATTCCTCTTGCACAGCCAGGAACTCCAACTGGCGTTGTAACTTCTAAAAACCCACAAAATTGATACACAATTTAACACTCATACAAATAAACCATTTTACTTGGCAGTAAAAGACAAACAAAGAAATGAAAATGTTACAACAAAGGTAAGTTCCATTTTTTTTAATAACAGATCAATAATACAGAAGAAAAATTAAATACATTCTGGCACACCATTTTAGATTGCTTGTCTCTTGGACTGAACAAATGGAATTTTTTGTTTGTTTGCTGCACAAATCATCCCACATTTTACGAGGTTCATAGTCAGTGTTTCATAAACAATACATTATACACTTGTGTCATTTAAATCAGATACCTTGTTACCCACCAATGTAGCCACATTAACGTGTCGCTATATCAGATTGCAGAGGGAGGTATAATGGGTCTATATTCAAATACTGGACCTGGCCATCCTGATCGAAGTTTGGAGACTGTTTCCCACAATAACCTAGGCATATACTGGAATGGTACCCAACCTCCGTATCAAACTACAAATTTTATGCAGCCCACAACAGCTATTAGCTTATTTGTGGTATTGACAATGAATAAAACTAATACCAACTTACTAAGGTGTTAAATGTTATAAGTCATCAGATTAAACAAATTAATATCATTAAAGGCTTTTCAAAAAGAGATAGGACTAACTGTGTACAGCATAGATGAGTGGTTCTCAACCTGTGGTCTGCGGAGATGGGACAGGTGATCCGCAAGCAGAAATTTAATTCTGATTGAATTTAACATACCATATTAAAAAATAAATTATTGAACATTATTCACATAAAATGTAACTCATACTAGTTAAGGCTACAAATGAGCATAAGCTATAAGACAAACTTTTTAATAACCATGAAAATTTCAACAACCAGTAAATTCTGGGTATTTCCAGGCTATGGTTGCACTATTACATTTTTCTTTTGCTTATGGCTTTACGCCTTGTTGACTTTGAGATCATTAGAGGCAGGAAAGGATTGGAGACAAGGAACAGGAAGGAAATCAACCATGGTCTTTTGAACGAAGCATCCCAGCATCTGGCTGGTATGATTTGGGGAAACCATGGAAAACCCAAATCTGGATGCCCAGCTGGGGATTCGAACCCGCGTCCTCTCAAATGCAAGGTCAGAGCATTAGCACTCGCCCACAACAGTAACAGTCTCTTCGCTAACTAAAATTCCAGTCAGCATCAAAGAGTGCTGCGTTCCTTTGAAGATTAAGTTAATGATTGTTTTATGAGGACTTTGTTGTAGGTGTAGGTCATACGACACCACAGTAGATGTTGATAACAATTGGTGTGTGTGTGTGTGTGTATATATATATATATATATAACAATGAGCATGAAAATGTTTTTAGGCAATAAAACTAAGGATGGATAGGGAAATATGACCCAACACTTACCAAAGATGAAGGTGGCTGGGACGACGAACACAAAAAAACAAACACAAAAAAGCGCAATATTTCGGTGGCAATAGCCTTCTTCGTGTGGAAGAAGTGAGACACCAGGCGGAGTCAGATGTTTACACAGTGACCGCCATCCGGTGAGTGGCATTACTGGCGCAGATTGTAGTATAGGAGGGGGGAAGCTCAAATATTGGACCGATAATCGATATTGATGACAGTATAATATCATTGAAAGTGGTATACCAACATAACAACTGAGAGCATATATATATATATATATATCAAATTTTGAAAAACTATATATAAATATTAAAGATAATAAGTGCTGGGTCTTGTAGGAGGAATTTATTGGAGATTGGGGCCTGGAGGATGTCTGGTTTCAAGGATATTCTGATAGCCTAGTTCCCATCTACGTAGTTAAGAGGAGGTTGTGTTGTCAGGGAAAACTCTGATCGCCCTAACTGAGAATCAGGTGTTAAAATTATTCAGTTTGTGGGAACTGGCATGTTTTGCAACTGGATGGGCTTCATTGTTGGTATATACTGTCTGCCTGTGGCCATTCATTCTGATAGCAAGTGGATTAGTGGTGAGGCCTATATATGAGCTGGAGCAATGGAGGCATGTAAGTTGATATATGAGGTGCGTAGTCATGCAAGTAGCATGGCCAATGATGGGGAATGTTTTACCTGTGGTGGGCTTGGAGTAAGTGGTAGTGGTTGGATGCATGTTGCATGTTTTACAGTGGAGTCTCTTTCATGGGAATGATCCCTGTGGTAGTTTTGGGGGGGTTACTGGATGAGTACTTGTGAACCAAGAATATTTTTAGATTTGGTGGTCTGCTAAAACATGTGGGTAGGGCGGTGGGTAGGATTTTATGGAGAATGGTGCACATCCTGGGGAAGGAACGTAGGAAGTCATGTCCACAGCGAAGGATTGGGTTCATAGACTCGAGACCAGGGAAGAACTGGGTAATGAAAGCGGGGCTTTGGCTAGATTCAGGAGGTACAACGTTAGCGTGGGTGTGTACAGGAAAGGCTATGGCACGAGAGATTTGTTTGTGTACCAAGTCAGGGGGGATCGAGGACAAGAGAGTGAGCAAAATTAAGCAACATTACGAGAGCCACAACCTGGAAGTAGAACACGAGTCAGCGATTTGGCAATTGTCAGGTGCCGAAAAGAGAATGCAAGCCAGCATTATGACCGCATGCAATTAGGTGATGTTAGGGTTTGCCCTCTCGAGACAGCTGGAGTGGAGTAGGGGTTATCATAGTAAAACCCTCAGCACAGCTATCTAGGTCTGTCTGTCTGTCTATCTGATTGTCTCATTGTGCCGGGAGTCGACGTCGAAGCAACCAGGCTCCGGCCTCAGAACTGTGCCATTGCAGTGAAAAGAGATGTTCTCCAGCAAATCAGAAGGTAGGTTCTACTGAGAAGGATTTTTTTTCTGCTTAACATCTCTCTAACAGCGAGGTCTTTAGAGACGGGAAAGGATGGGGGGCAAGGAATTGGAAGGAATTCGGCCATGGCCTTTTGAAGGAAGCATCCCGGCATTTGCCTGGAGTGATTTGGGAAACCATGGAAAATCCAAATCTGGATGCCCGGACGGGGATTCGAACCGCCGTCCTCCGGAATGCGAGGCCAGAACGGTAGCCGTTACACCACCATGCTCGGTACTAAGAAGGAGTTGAATATGGAAACGGGTTAGATAGGCAGAAGTTCAATGTATTGCAATAGTCCTGTCGTGTTTGGGTTAGTGGTACCCACGATGCAAAGCTCGCCCTGTCTCTACTCATTCCCATAACGTTGGTGGTGGTTAGCAAGGCGCCACTGTACCAGTTTTATCAGTTTCAAACAGTAGTAGTAAATGTTATTCACAGCTATTCCCTTTTATGTGTAGACATATGTACAGTATCATGCCTTCAGAAACCTGATGTAAATAAACATGTAAATATTCAGCAATGATTAGCCCCGATTTTCCAAGTAATAATCTCAAGTTGTTGTTGTTTAAGTTTTAGGGCGCGTCGACGACGGGGTCATTAGCGCCCTAACAAAAACCAGGCGTGACAACGTGGCAAAATTGCCGTCTGTGTGGCCGACTGTAAAGAGGTCGGCCACACAGACAGCACAATAAAACACTAACATACTAACTAAAATACCGTCTGCGTGGCCGACTGTAAAGAGGTCGGCAACATAAAATATGAAACTATGACTAAAATATAAAATTACATACATTAACTGGTTGGCTGTAGATGGGCCAACCAGGTTAAAAAACAAGTTAGATGGCTGGCTGTAAAAGGGCCAGCCATATAATCAGTGTCACAAATAAAAACAGTACTTGGGTTGGTGGTTGTATACGGCCACCAATCCAATCTAGAACCTAGGCCGATCTGCCCAAAATTTTTGGGACAAGACCGGCCAAGCAACAAAACTTTAAAACCTTAGCCACATTGCCACGGTCATCGCTTAAAATAAGGGACAGATCGTTGGCTAAGCCAACGTCTGCCCTTAGATCTAAAAACAATACACATTCGGTTAAAATGTGGCGTACCGTCAAAGGTACGCCACATGCATCACACTCCGGAGGGTCCTCTCGGCGGACAAGGAAACCATGTGTCAGAGGACAGTGCCCTATACGGAGGCGAGTAAGGAGAACCTCATCCCTCCTCGCCTGCTGGAAGGAGCTGCTCCACGGCTGAACGGTCGGTTTGACCTGCCGGAGCTTGTTATGCTCAACTTCCAGCCACTGCCTCTGCCAAACATCAAAAACAAAGCTCTTCGCCGCCGAGGCAAGGTCTGACTTTGGGACCGGGTCGAAGTCGATTCGGACCTTGTCACAGGCTAACTTGGCAGCTTCATCAGCTGCCTCGTTCCCCCTGATTCCCACATGGCCTGGTACCCAGCAGAATACCACCTCCTTCCCACAAGATTGGAGGGAAAGGAGGGCGTCCTGGATGTCCTGGACTAGACGGTCTGCTGGGTACATAGTTGCTAATGCCTGAATGCAACTAAGGGAATCACAGCATATGAGGTACTTCTTGTCGCGGCGTGCCTTCATATGCTGGAGCGACATTAGCAGGGCATAGCACTCCGCAGTGTAAACACTGCACCTGCTATCCATCTTGTATTTGTAAGTCGCTCGAGGGAACACTACTGAACAGCCTACACTGTTAGCCTGCTTAGACCCATCCGTATACACCGGGGTGAAAGTGTGATATTGATTTAAAATATCAGTAAAAATATTAATAAAAACACTGTCAGCGGTTAGCAGTTTGTTATGCCGTGACAGTTCTAAAATTAATCTGGGCCTCTTTAAAAGCCAGGGAGGGGATTTACTCCAACCCTGGCGATAAAAAGAGGGAAGCTCGAATCCGTAATGTTCTAAAATAGCCTTTGGACGGTAGCTGAACGGTTTGGTGGCTCTATGCCGGTTGGTATAGAAGCCGCTCGTAGCTGGGATGCAGAACTATGTCGTACACGGGACTGCCAGGTGTTATGGCAATATGCGTATAGTGTCGCACCATGAGGAGTTGCCGGCGGATGGTAAGTGGTGGCTCGCCCGAGTCAGCACAAATGCTGACAATAGGGCTGGTGCGATATGCACCCGTGGCGAGCCGAATTCCTGCATGGTGGACACTATCCAGTATCCGAAGATAACTGTCCCGTGCCGAACCATATACGATACAACCATACTCGAGACGCGACCGTACAAAGGCTCGATAAAACTGTAGCAGGCAGGAGCGATCAGCGCCCCACGACCTGCCGCACAGACATTTTAAAATATTAAGAGCTTTTAAGGCCCTGGCTTTCACATCTTTGAGATGCGGAAGCCAGTTAAGCCTGGTGTCAAAAATGAGGCCCAGAAATCTAACTGTTTCAGTAAAACTTAAAACGGTGTTCCTCAAGGTAAGGTGAGGCTCAGCTAAAAGACTTCTGCTACGAGTAAAAAGTACACACCGGGTTTTCTCGGCAGAGAATCGAAAACCGGTGTGCACTGACCATTCATCCAGCCTGTTCAGCGCGAGCTGCAGCTGCCGCTCTGCGCTTCTCAGGCTGGACGATGCAATAAAAATTAAAAAATCGTCCACGTATAAGGAGAACCGAATGGGACTCCTTATAACCATAGATATACTGTTGATTGCGATAGCAAATAGGGTCACGCTTAAAACTGACCCCTGAGGAACACCGTTTTCCTGAATAAAAAGATCAGACACTTCACCACCGACTCGGTACCGGAAGCAACGACCAGATAAAAATGATTTTAAAAAACGGGGTAGGTTTCCCCTAAAACCCCATTCATGTAACTGTTTTAAAATAACATGTCACCAGGTAGTATCGTATGCCTTTTCAAGATCGAAAAAAACACCCACAAGATGTTGGCTGCGGATGAACGCATCCTGTATTGCCGCCTCCAGGAGGATCAGGTTGTCCAAGGTGGAACGGAACTTCCTGAATCCACACTGAAAGCGGCTAAGGAGATTACGGGATTCAAGACACCAGACGAGGCGGCGATTCACCATCCTCTCCAGTGTCTTCCCCACGCAGCTAGTCAAGGCAATACTACGATAACTACCTGGCAACAATTTGTCCTTGCCAGGTTTTAAAATGGGAATTAATGTTGCTTCTTTCCACGAGTCGGGGAAGTGTCCTCCGGTCCAAATATCGGTAAAAATATCTAGAAGGTACTTTTTAGCATCCTTACTGAGATGCCTCAGCATCTGGTACTGGATCAGATCCAGCCCTGGAGCAGTGTCATTTGCGCTGTTCAACGCTGACTCCAGCTCCCAAGATGTAAATGGGCAGTTGTAGGCTTCTGTATTCGACGAATCGAAGCACAGCGGGCGCCTCTCGGCAGCGACTCTTCGTCGCTGAAACCGAGGGTCAAAGTTATCGGACGAAGTGATGGCGGCGAAGTTCTCCGCCATCAGCTGCGCTATGCTTCGTTCGTCAGTAATAATACGTCCGTGATCCAGTAACCCAGATACTGGTGCGCGGGAGTACCTTCCAGATATACGGCGAATGGACTCCGATACTTTCGATGAAGGTGTGGAACGATTGATAGTGCTCACAAAGTTCTGCCATGACCTCTTCTTACTCTCCTTAATAACACGGCGTGCCTTAGCTCTGGCTATACAGAACGCTGCCAGGTTGTCGGATGTAGGATACAACCTAAAACGCCGCAACGCCCGTCTGCGACCCTGAATAGCGGAACGACATTCGTCGTTCCACCAGGGGACGGGCGTCCTTCGCAGCGTTCCGGAGCTTTTCGGCATGGAAACGTCAGCTGCACGGTGAATCACTTCCGTGAAGTGATTCACCTTCTCTTGTATACTGCCTACAAGTTGTAAATGCACAGAGCGGCAATAAAGTTTCCAATCTGCACAACTGACGTTCCATTTGCGCCGGTTATTTCCCCCTCCACGATCGCACTCGACGTGCAACCAAATGGGGAAGTGGTCGCTTCCATGTAGGTCGCGATCCACCTCCCACTGCACGGAGTCCGCGATTGAGGGAGAACACAAGGAAAGGTCAATGGCAGAAGACGTACCAGTAGCAGTGGTGAAATGAGTCATTTGCCCTGTATTCAGGATACAAATTTCCTCCTGCTCCATCAATCTACCAATCACTCGGCCCCGGGGGCAATCGGTGGTGGAACCCCACAACGCACTGTGGGCGTTGAAATCTCCCAAAAGGAGAAAGGGCCGAGTGAGTTGTCGTGTAATGCCAACCAGGTCGTCGTAGTCGACGGACAAACTGGGTGGCAGATAGATAGAGCATACGGTCAGTTGTATTGGACCGTGTATTTTCACCGCTACTGCTTGTAGATGAGAGGTGAGAGCAATGGGTTCGGAGTGGACAGTGTTCCGAACAAACACGGCCACTCCGCCCTTCGCTCGATCACCCTCGGTATCGTCCTTTCGGAATATGTCGTAACCTCTTAGCACTGGCTGATGTTGTGGTCTAAAGTGTGTCTCCTGGAGACAGAGACACAATGGATTAGACCGTGCTAAGAGCTGGACTTCCTCTTTGTGAGCCTGAAAACCGTTTACGTTCCACTGAAGTATGGGAGCCATCTTACCTATTTAAAACCACCCCCCTCCCCCCGGATCGGGTGGGTCCTCCAAAGGTAGTTGCTGAGGAATGGAACAAAGTTCATCCACCAGCATGACATCGTCTTCGGTGTCCGAAGACGATTTTCGTTGTGAGGCCTCGGAGTCTTGCGGAATTTTATTCCGCCGAGGCCTGTTCCCCTTCTTCTCCTTTCCAGATGGGGATCTGAGAGGAGAAGTCGGAGGGGATTTCACAAACATTGTGGGGTCCGTCAGCTTAAATTTCGGACCCCTAACCTTTTGCACTGTTTGCCATCCGCTACTGGCAGATGGCGTTGGCGTTACAGCTTCTGTTGGAAATGCTGTTCCTGCTTCAGGGGCCGCTTCTGCTGCTGCAGAGGGACCCACTGCTGTAGCGGATGGCAGTGTCTTTGCTGGTGGACTAGCTGAACTTGCTGTAGATGTGGTCGATATTGTCAGAGTATTGCTACCGACGTGCGAGGTCCTAGGTGTAATGACCTTGATGGGTGTGGCACCACATCTGCACTGACATGAGCACATTGGACTTGTGCCCATGTCCGCAACAGACGTCTGGGTAGCAATACTTTCTTTCCTGACGGGAGTTGATAACGTCTTCGCGAAGCTGGTAGCGAAGACTGGTGGAGCCAGAGCCTTATATTTCTTTTTGGCTTCGCCATAAGAAATCCGCTCTTTCGTTTTCAACTCCTGTATCTTTTTTTCCTCTAGATACAATCGACACTCTCTGCTCCAGGCTGGATGTGCCCCGGAGCAGTTAACACACACCTGTGGGAGCGTGCAGCTAGTGCCTGGCTCATGAGCCGCCTTTCCGCACTTCCCACAGGTGGGGTTGCCCTTGCACGTCGCCGTCGTATGACCGAACCGCTGGCACTTAAAGCAGCGCATTGGGTCCGGTACATACGGGCGAATATTCAAGTTCAAATACCCTGCCTTGATGTTTTTGGGCAACGTCGGAGTGTCGAACGTCAGGACGAAGGTGGCTGTCTTCTCAAGACTGCCGTTAACCCTTCGTTTAATCTGACGAACCTGGACCACATGTTCCGTTGACCACTCCTTAAGGAGTTCCTCGGTCTCTAAATCCATAAGGTCCCTGCTGGTGATGACTCCTTTACTTGAATTTAGAGTTTTATGGAGTTCGCACTTCACTGCGAACTCCCCGAGCTTCTCACACTTAAGGAGTTGGACAGCCTGCTTGTGGGTGGATGTTTCCAACAGCAGTGTCCCATTCCTCAGCTTTTTTACAGATTTGAGGGTACCCGCAATACCCTCTAAACCAGGGATGGCCAACCCGCGGCCCGCGGGCCACTTGTGGCCCGCGGTAGGTCATTTTGTGGCCCGCGGAGCTGGATCATTAATTCATTATATACGTAAGCTTTGACTTTCAATGGTGATATCTAGTTAAGTTAAGCAAATACTCAACCAAGTCATCGCTCGATTGATCTTGCAGGGATGGATATTGCGGGTGTATAACCGAGCATTATCACGGCTAATGTTCCTATAACTTTCAGCGCGTTAGTGGTTCGCCTGACTGATTCTTAGAGCGCTTGTGTCTGTTATTGATGTCCTAGCAGTTAATGTTTCCACCCATAGATGGAAGTACACTCTTTGCTTTGATTGTTGTATTTGATTCGAAATGCATTGTCTAATTTCCATGTGTCTGTTGTACTGAAGTATTTGTGGCGTTTTGTCGTGATCGACTTTTAAGAACTAGTTTCTGTTTTATATACGTCGTGTGTATGCAAGTATTACTGGTATTAAAAATACGTGATATTTGTGTTGTTGCATCTTCCCGGTATTATTATTTTTAAGCGTTGCGATTGTAGTAGTTTCTGCAAAATACAAGCGCGTGACTTTTATTCATTTCTCTTTCTAGTTCAATTAAATAATGGCTTCAACTAGCAAAGATGTTGGATCAAAGAAGCGAAAAGCTGCAGATGAACTGAGAAGTTTTCAGGATAAGTGGACAATAATCTATTTTTTTGTAGAATTTAAAGCTAAGCCCATATGCAAAGAATCTGTTTCTGTATTGAAAGACTACAACATGAAACGGCATTATGAAACTAAACATGCAAATAAGTTTGATGAGTACGAAGGACAATTTCGATTAGACCAGGTAAATGACTTAAAAAGAAAACTTTCTGCACAGCAACAGATATTCACTAGCACTGCTGTAGAGTCAACATGCCACGTAAAAGCGAACTATGCAGTAGCTTCCATATTAGCCAAGAAATCGAAGCCGTATCCAGATGGTGAAATGGTGAAGGAATATTTGGAGATCATCGTTGAAATTATGTGTCCAGAAAAGAAAAAGGAATTTTCATAAATAATCCTCTCTCGTCAAACTATTACCAGGCGTGTGGAAGACATTGGGAAACATTTTGAAGATAATTTCGTATATTATTCTCTAGCATTGGATAAAAGCACAGATCTAGAAGATACTGCGCAAGTAGCGATTTTCTTAAGAGGTGTTGATATCAATTTAAACAAAACAGAAGAAATAGCGGCTGTATATCCACTTAAGAACACTACAACTGCACGCGATTTGTTAGAGTCAGTTACAGCAACGTTAAATCGTTTTTCGTTAAAACTTCACAACTTATCTGGCGTGACGACGGATGGAGCTCCTGCAATGGTTGGAAAACATGAAGGTTTAGTAAAACTGATTGAAAATGAAACCTGTAAACTTGATAATACCTCATTATTAAATTTTCATTGCATTATTCATCAAGAGAACTTATGTGCCAAGTCTTTAAAAATGGAACATATCATGAGCGTGGTTATCAAAATAGTGAACTTCATTAGATCGAAGGGGTTGAACCACCGTCAGTTCCAAGAATTCCTCAAACATTTGGATTCTGACTATAATGACCTAACATTTTATACTGAAGTAAGATGGTTGTCCCGTGAAAAATGTTAAAAAGAGTATTTGATTTGAAGGAAGAGATACAATCATTCTATGCAAGCAAGTTGAAAAGTATCCCAGAGTTTGAAGACGTGGCTTGGGTTTGTGACTTCGCGTTTCTAGTCGACATAACTAACCCTTTAAATAACTTGAACATTCGTCTGCAAGGCAAAGACCAATTGGTTAATGATATGTTTGATATTGTTGCCGCGTTTCAAATGAAACTTGGGCTTTGGGAACAACAGTTGAAAAATAAAAATTTCACTCATTTTTCCACGCTATCATTGGTAGCAGACGTCACACAGGCGTTGGCGATTAAGTACAGTTCATTGATATCAAACTTAAAACTTGAGGTTGAAAACCGATTTCACGATTTCAAAAAACATCATATTATTTTATCTGCATTTTTGACGCCATTCTCCGTTTATATAAATTCATTGCCAGGAAATTTGCAAATGGAGTATTGTGAATTGCAGTGTAACGCACAACTCAAGGAGAAATTCCACCAGGTTGGTTTGGAAGAATTTTACAGAAAATATGTGAACAAGGAGAAAAATCCTTCATTTTACAAACATGCTTTGCGGATTATTTCCCTATTTGGAAACACTGTGTGAACAGCTTTTCAGCCGGATGAACAGTATCAAGTCTCAAAACAGAACACGAATCACCGATGTTCATTTGGAGAACTTTATGCGTGTAGCCACAACTTCTCTCGATATCAACATTGATGCCCTTAGTTCGGTAAAACAATATCAAAAGTCACATTAAAATAAGTGTATATTTAATACTTCATTAAATATCTAATTTCATTTTAAGTGTTTTTTTTCCTTCATGAAAATATTAATATTTTTCCAAGAAAATTATGCATGCGGCCCGGTAGAGAGTTGTATTTCTAAAATTTGGCCCGGCTGCTGAAAAGGTTGGCCACCTATGCTCTAAACCTTTCTGAACATAGAATGGAGAGACCTTCTCAAAAGATCCCTCCACCCTTGTCATAATTACAAAGGCATTCTCTATGAAAAAACCTTGTCCGTTACTATTATCTACATCCGGGGGAGGGCTTTCAACCCTAGCCCGTTTGTAAGAACTGGGTGTGTTTTTATTTACCTGCGACACACCCGGGCCGCAGGGGTTTTTTGTTGGTAGGCATTTTCGTCCCACGAGTGAAAACCATTTAAGAAAGAAATGCTATTACAACAGGGGTGCACAGGTGCTCCTGAGGTTGTACGTTAGCGAGTGATCTGCCTCTCACCCATGCACCTCCTCGGCACGTATCCGACCTTGAGGTTGAGGGGTTTTTTATAGAGGTTTTTACCATCCTCGCGATCCGGGCGATGAAGCCAAGATCCCCGTTCTCCTAGGCACACAACGTTCCACCGCCACGCCCTACGGTGGTCGTTGAAGCATGGTAGGAGTTTACGGTGTGGGAAACTTGCGGCGCTCACAAGTTTCCAGCTCGGGCACCGCGGGTTCGCCAAACCCGTACCTGGCACTTGCGTACCAGGCCCCTGCGGGGAATAATCTCAAGGCTCATATCTGAACAACATGGTCAATTTCTATGTAGACGCTTATCCATGCCTCTCTAAGACAATCTGTCCTTGTCTCACTGTTCGGCTGCACAGAGTGACTCTGAGGGTCACCCCGAAGGGTGGCAGCCAGGTCACTACACCTTCATAATCACACACAAAATTTGCTTTGCTATCTGTGAACCTAACAAGCCCACTCTCTTTCACATTTATCTTCAATCCAGGTTTACTTACACAACTAGATATCATGCCCAGACCCCCTTAGTTCTGATTTGTCAATGAAAATACCATGTCTTAACAACTGTTTCTTTTAAAAATAATAGTTCTTAAGATATCTATATTTTTTGCTTACGGCTTTACACCTCATCGATGTTGAGTTCATTAGAGGCAGGAAAGGATTGGGTCCCAGGAATGGGAAAGAATTTGGTTATGGCCTATTGAAGGAAGCATCCCTGGATTGATTTAGGGAAACCACGGTAAAACCAAATCTGGATGCCCAGACGGGGATTCGAACCCGCATCCTACAGAATGCAAGGCCAGATCATTGACCGCTCACCCATCACGCTCGGTAGACAAATCTTCAACAAACAACTGCTGAAGTATGTCCAATAACCAATTGATTCCCTTGTTTCTGTTCACAAATCTTTCTCATTTTCATCCCATTATATAATATTATGTCATCTGCAAACGACCTGACTTCTGACTGTAAACTACCGAAACAATCAATGATTAGTGTAATCAGGGCCGGATTAAGAGAGCGCGAGGCCCGTAGCAAATGTGAGGAAGAGGCCCTTGAATTTTGCCGTCTGGGGAAAAATTGTAGAGCTAAAAAAAAAAAAAAAGTTTGCCGGCTAGCCTAGAAGGCACGAGGCCTGTAGCATTTCCTACCTCCTGCTACGATGTGGTTAATCCGGTACTGAGTGTAATGAACAGCAATGGTTTCAAAATTCTACCTTGGTGACACTCCTGATTGCCTGTACTCATATGGTGTTTCCTACCTTAACTCATTGCTTCACATCTGTTAAGAAATCCTGCAAATCACTCACAATAATAACTTTAGCTGCAACTGAGTACACACCTACTTTCAACTTCATGACTCTTTAAATTCTATCATTGTTGTTCACCAAGCCCGTCAGTACCCCACTCCCACAACAGCTTAAGGCAAGAACATTTTAGAATCAATTCTTAATCTACTCAGTGGTAAATACTCTGCTTTCAAGAGTTTACCTTTGTCACACTATTTTCTTCCGTATGATCCAAGCAACCTTTGGAATGTAGACTAAATTAAGTTTTAGGTCACTATAAATTCTCCATTAGTCATCCTATCTCACAGCAAAGGTTTTAAAAAAGGTAATGTGTATACCCAAGGGCGTATCCAGGATCAGAACTAGAGGGGGGGACAGGATTTGAACTAGGGGGGGCAACTCATTTTGGTTTCGAGGAAGTGGGGTGGGGGACTGAAACATGAAATTACAAAATCAAACTCAAACCTATTCAGGAAACTATTTTTATCATTGATTAATATAGTAACCCAACTACTTAACCTAAGGACCTACTATGTAGTTAATTTAGATCGTAAGTCAGTTAGTTTTTTATGCAAACATTAATTGTCTCGGATTTTCAATTTCAATAATTTTGTTTGTCAATATCTCATGGTGTTCTTTCACGAAATTTCGATGCACACTCTTCAGGCATAATCCAGTCAATCTTTCTCTCCCAAAGTGCTACTGAACTAGTTCTTCACTCGTCGAAGCATACTGAAGGCAACTTAATTTTTCTTCTAGGGGGGGGGGGGGCAGCAGCCCCCCTCTGCCCCTCGCTGGATACGCCCATGTGTATACCTTCATGGTTCGTCGAGTCCATAAAAGATGCGATTCTTGAAGTTAGAGTATAGTAAATATATTCTGTTTACAAAATGATGAATTTGGTTCCAATGTTCCTCCACAACATTCAAGATCTTTTAAACTATCCACAATCTGTAATATCCTGTCTTTATAGAAGGAGTTGTTGATATAGATTCATTGAATTTTTTGTTGTTTTTTTTAACTTTAAATGAAAGGGTTCGGGAGAGACTATACTAGCCTTTTCCAACCAAATGTCAACCTCTCCTTCACGTGGTGCACCCTGTTAGCACGGATGAGGCTCTGGCGACTGAAAGATTCCCGGTATAAGGAGTCACCCACTGATTGCCAACGGCCTCCGAAAGGAGGACGGAAAAGCGGGGAGTGGTTCAGAGAACCCTCTTGCCCTTGGGGTTGGAAGCGGCCCTTAAAGGCGGATGAATCAGAAATGATCAACGGCATGGGGATGCAAAAGGCAACGGGAAACCACTGCATTAAAGACCCAAAGGGTATCCTGAGGACATGTAATCCTCTCAAATTACATATATCATGATAGCTTCAACCTGAGTAAAATATTCCGGAGGTAAAATCGTCCCCCAATCGGATCTCCAGATGGGGACTGCTCAGGAAGGAGTCATCAGAAGGGATACAAACATTCTATGAGTAGGAGTGTGGAATGTTAGAAGTCTGAATAGGGCAGGTGGGTTAGAAAACTTAAAAAGGGAGATGGAAGAACTTAAGTTAGATGTTGTTGGGATTACTGAGATTAAATGGAAGGACCCACAGGAATTCTTGTCTGGGGAACACAGGATAATTAGCACACAAGCTGTCAATGGAGCCACTAGTGTAGGATTTGTAATGAATAAGAAAGTAGGGAAACGGGTGAGTTATTATGAACAGTTTAGTGATAGGATTATCTTGATGAGGTTAGAAGCTAAGACTACCCCAACCATGTGAGTAGAAGGGTATATGCCAACATCGCAGGAAGATGACAAAGAAATACCGAAAACATATGCCAAAATTGAAGAATTAATCCAATATGTGAAGGGGGAAGAAAATTTAATAATCATGGGTGACTGGAATGCGGTAGTGGGAGAAGGAAAAAGAGGGGAATACTGTAGGAAGTTTTGGTGTAGGAGAAAGAAATTAGCGAGGAAGCAAGTTGTTCGAATTTTGTGAAAGATAAAAGCTAGTTGTGGCAAACGCACTGTTTAAAACCATGCAAGAAGGATATACACCTGGAAACGTCCTGGGGATACAGGCAGATATCAGCTAGATTATATCATGGTCAAATAGAGATTCAGGAATGAAGTTCTAGACTGTAAAGCGTACCCAGGAGCAGACACAGACTCTGACCTTAATTTGATAGTAATGAAGTGCAGGCTGAAATTCAAGTGAATAAGGAAGCAATATAAGCAGAACAGACTGGAAGTGAATAAACTGAAACAATGTAGAATGAGAGAAAAACTTGCAGAAATGGTAGAATTAGATCTAAGAACTAACTCTGATATGAGCTCAGCCGAGGACGAATGGAATGCTTTAATGACTGAAATAATGAAAGCAGGTAAAGAAACAATAGGCTTTAGGGAACAAGACGCCCAAAATCCTTGGATCACAGTCCAAATTTTGTAGCTGATGGATCAGAGGACAAGGTACAAAAAAGTTCACGATGAAGCAGGAGGAGGACAATACAGGCAATTTAGAAATCAAATAAACAAGAAATGCAAAAAAGCAAAAGAAAAATGGCTGCAAGGAAAGTGGGATAAAATTAAAAAGGAAATGGTCGTAGGTAAAGTAGATGTTGCATATAAGAAGATCAAACAGAATTTTGGAGAAATTAAGAAAAAAGGTGTGAACACTAAAGCTGTTATGGGAAACCTCTTTTAAACTCTGGAGATAGAGCTAACCGATGGATGGAATACATTCAGAAACTGTATGATGGGGATGACTAGAACAATAGCATAATGGAAAAGGAAGGCGATGTCGACACTGATGAATTAGGAGATCCTGTTTTGAGGACAGAATTTAATAGAGCTCTGAATGACTTGAAAGCAAATAAGGCAATTGGAATCAAAGAGATCCCTGCAGAACTGCTTAAATCCCTAGGAGAAGAAGGAATCCAAAGATTATTCAACCTTATATAAAAAAGTTATGAAACAGCAGATTTTCCAACTGATTTTAATAAAAGTATCATCTTCACACTTCCGCAGAAAGCACAAGAAGACATGTGAGAATTATCACACCATTAGCCTAACATCACATGCTTCAAAATTACTGACCAGAATAATTTACAGAAGGATGGAAAGGGTAGTAGAACAGATAGTAGGTGAAGATCAGTTTGGGTTTTGGAAAAAAACGCGGTACGAGGGAAGCAATTCTGGCTTTAAGATTAATACTTGAAGGGCGGATCAAGAAAAACAAAGATACTTTTATGGCATTTGTTGATTTAGAAAAAGCTTTTGATAATGTTAGGTAGGAGAAGATGTTCAAATTAAAAAAAAAAAAAAAAATGTCAGTTCTAAAGTATTGAGACTATATAAGAATCAAGTGACTATAATAAAAGTAGAGAATCATGGGAGACATGCAGCAGTTAAAAAGGGTGAGAGACAAGGTTGTAGTCTATCCCCGTTAATATTCAATTGGTATGTAGAAGAAGCAAATAAGGAAAGTAAAAGAAAAATTTCCATGTGGCATAAGTGCGTTTGTGGAAGAAGCGACAGGCTGGTAGGTCATATTTTGAGTCATGCTGGATTAGTTAATTTGCTGGTGGAGGGAAAAGTCGAGGGTAAGAACTGACAGATATTAGAATATATGAAGCAGATAATTGAGGACGTGGGTTGTAAGGGGTATGTAGAAATGAAGAGGTTAGCACAGGATAGGAAGGGATGGAGGATTTCATCAAACCAGTCGAAAGACTGACGACAGCAGAAAAAGAAAAAAAAGTATTATGAATGCTATGTTCCTGACATCAGTCCACCATCTATCACAATTTGGTTTAATTCGAGATGGCGATACCGCTGCGTCGCTACTGTTAACATGACGTCACGTTCACGTACAGTCGTAAAAACATATATTGTGACCAAGCGTAGCGAGGTCACAATAATTTCAAGCTGTACAATATCAACATAAACTGATATCCCGAAGGTGGATCAGATGCAGGCGGCCGCTGGTAAGCGGTCGCAGATATCCGATAACACAACCGGATGTTCAATGTTTCAGGTAAAGCTCGTATTTCATCATCATAGCAATATTTTCTAATATTTCTCTGATGAAATGCGAGCTTCACCTTGAAACATTTAACAACTGGTTGTGTTATCGGACATCTGCGGCCGCCTGCATCTGATCCACCTTCGGGATATCAGTTTATGTTGAATTTGTACAGCTTTAAATTACTGTGACCGAGCGTAGTGAGGTCTCAATATATGCTTTTACGACTGTACGTGAACGTGACGTCACGATGTCGTCATATTAACAGTAGCAACCGCAGCGGTATCGCCATCTCGAATTAAACCCACAACTTATATGGTCCACACCAGAATTCAGGCTGACCTAAGGTTTAATTACAGATTGTGGGACCAATAAGCCACCAGCAGTTTGAAATTAATATAAATCTCTTGAAATGCTAGTTACTTCCTATGTTGCAACGTGTTATTGATATTTCAGCTTTTCTCCATCACAAAAAGTAACAAGAAATTTCTGATGGCATAATATTTTCCACGGGGAATAGATTGGTTTCGCTGCACACAATTACCACTTTCCTACAGCTGTAAAGAAGGCTCTCCTCGCCCCCCCCCCCAACCTCCTCCTCCCAGAGGTCCTGGCCAAATTTGAAATGAACCATAACATATAGGAAGAAAACAGAACTATCGGTCGATACAATCCCTGTCTTGACAACCATATTGGCATAAGTGTACACAGTGTTATAGTGGTATCGCTATCTAGAATTGAACTGAAAATTCTAGCTTTTATTTACATTGCTTTCATCAGCGCCATTTTACCACAATTAATTAGGCCAAACATTATAGCTACAACTGTATTGCAACATGCAATTGTACCATAATAGTTTGATAACATAAATTTCCATGTGTCAATTCCTGAGCACTATGAATGCATAAAATGTTCCATGAAACCATATCCAATGGCAAGCATGATTTTTTTTACCATACTCATGGCTATGATAAATATCCACAGTTGAAATAGAATAAAATAACATGATTATTGGAAACTTATTTATTACAATACAACAATGCGACAGTTACTAAAACTGCCACATCATCACTAAGTGCAATTCTGGCCAATTTTACAATTTAAAATTTGTGGGAGTAAGCATGATTAGTTATTTCAGTTCAAAGTATTGCCAAGTGGTAGCGAAATATCAACCGGAAAGAGAAAAGAAGAATTAATCTATAAAACTGGGCATTTGTTAAATGTACAATAATCCAACGAGGATTACGTACCCATTCATCAGTTCAATTTCCTGTTGCATAGGTTACCTTCCTACACTAAACAATATAATATCACTGGAATATTGATACAGGTACAAACCAATCAAAACAAAAGTCACCCACGCATGAGGTGACACAATAACATTGTCCAATCTATACTTTCATTAAAAACTGAGATATGGAAGATAATATTTAAAGCACAATAAAGCGAATGACTAATTCAATTTCAACGTATCACCACAACAAAATTCTTACTTTGTATTTCGTGTACAAATCTTCAATATCCAAGTCATCTGAGGTGCATAGACCGATTCCACCAGCTTGTTTAACATCTGACAGGCCATCATCTTGCTGTAAAAATAAGGGTAATTAAAAGTTAAACTTAATAATAATTGCTAACTACCTAAAACATGACCACATCATTTAAACAAATCACCTTATCAGAAAGAATTATTCCAATTTCCTCCATTATTCAAACTTCGCTAAGTCACCAACTCACTACACAACACACCAGAGACGTTAGAGATTAGAAAAGAGAGTAACTGTATCACATCTAAGATAACTTTTAACAATTAGATGCTGTGGGCCATTTCCTTAATTGCAAGTCAATCCATTTTTTATAAAGATTAATGATACACGAATGCAATGAAACTTTATTTTATTTTTTGTTTCGTAAGCGTTTCACTCCATTTTTCAGAGCATTTTCAGCAATACATGTGATTTCTATTGCATATTCTCAGAGTCAGAGTTGGCTTTGTCGGGTAGTTTTCAGCAGGAATCATTGTGAATCTTCCCATGATTTCTCATCACTATGGGATGCAATAACATAACACTACTCTGACCTGACTACATAGTATCACCTTTAATTTTACTATTAATATCGATTTCAAAACCACATGTGAGTATAACACATGTAAGAACATAAAATAGATAACATATTTGACGAAGAAGATGTTCTGTAAAATGGAGTGAAACGCGTACGACACAAAAAATAAAATAAAATTCAATTGCGTTGGTGCATCATTAATCTTTATTTTTTTTAAAAGATAAATTTTTGTTTACGCCAGCACTCGAAGTGTCTTTACGTCATGGAGAGGGAAATTTAGAAAACTGGAGGTGTACGACGCGGGCAATATGAAAATCTTAAAAGATGACTGGCGTGGTAAATTTTGTGTTATGCTTCACGCATTGTAATTCCTGTTTTTCTAGCCCACACGTCAGTTAATTGCAATGACTGGAGTTTATTATTGCTTCAGTTATTAATACACAAATGCCAACTCACATTATACTGGATTTAAATATTCAACTGTTACTTTTCAAACATAAAAGACTAAGAATTTGGATTGACTACATCACCATCCATTTATTTAACAGTATTTAAGAAGAAGAAAAAAGATAGTACTAGGAGAGGATATAAACTCTGGTATATTACAAGATAAAACAAGTATATTCCTAAATAAAATTTTCTCTGGCTTCCCACCTGGGAAGAGCGTCATTTCGATGCTACGTTTCGAAATCGCTGTTCGATATTATCATCTAGCAAAGTATCGAGCTCCCGGGAGTCCTTCCCGATATGCAAGTACAGCGTAATCAAGGAGGCTCTGGAGATTTGTCTCACTGAAGACACCGTTAAAAGAGACACGAGGTATCAACTAAGCGTGACGTGGATCCCTGTTATCTGTCATTTAAGGAGGCAGAGACATGAGTATCAAGATAGTCGCAGATTATATTCTGACTTTCAGCCAACCCCTACCAATGCGATCGCAGGTGCAGAAGTCAGCCACACACAACAAGAAAACAGTCCACAAACAACACTAGTACAGTATCCGTCGTGGTAAGCACCGTGGGGGTGCTGGCAAGCGTGTCAGGCTAGCGCGATGCATCCTGCTCCAATATTGCCTGGAATGAGCTTGGTGGGGTTGTCTTATCCACGTGCTGGCGGGGGTGGTCATGGCAGTGGTGACCGTCATCGCCCTAAAGCCCTGGCATGTCGGGGGGGGGGGTTCATATAGCAGCACCGTGGCAGTCGCTGTCAGCGAAACCCTTACCGTTCCCGGAATGAGGAAAGGCTCTGTGGCTGTTACGCCTTGGCACCCTGGTGGTGCGAATCACGTCTCACCAACACGTACAACACCTGTTATATACATCTGTTATTAATTATAACGAATTGGAATGTTCCAGGACCATCTCAACAGCTGCGATGGCATACGGAACCATCTGACTATCTCAACGGCAGTGACGGTGCGTGGATCACTTGTAAGTTGTTGCATGATACCATATCCTAACAAATCTCTCACACATAGAGTCTTTCGCAGTACTGGCAAAATCTAAGCAACCCGCTCTTATTCCCTCACCTAACTATCGCAGAGGTTTTTTTCCCTCTGCCCTGTCTCTTCTATCAAAAGTTTCTGATGGATCCATATAATCGGGCGTACGCCTGATGCATGGAATACATCACAATCCCGTTCCTGTGATTACTTATAGATTTACTAACTTAATGAATGTGCAGAGGCGAGCAGTAGTTAACAGGCAGGCCGCCATGCTTGGAGGAGCGGGTTTTGGGTGCTCCCCCATTTAAAAAATCCTTTCATTGAGCGTGCCCCTACTAGGCCTCCCACCCCACTGCCAAACTCGCTCTACCAGGCTACCTACCCCACCACCACTGCACCGACAGACGCTCAGCGCACGTGACGTCACCGGTAGCCGTTACCAGGCGCATTCATATAACCGGAAGTTCGACACTTCGTCACGTCATGTAGCGGCTCAACCCGGGTCCTTCGCTTTCTTCAAGTTGTCGCTGCCTACTGGATTACGTTTACCACTGGACTTCACTTCTTGGTTTATCTCTTCGGAACTTCGCCTGCTCATTTTTGGATATCATCTGCTTGCCCCTGGACTTCTACTATCAGCTTCTGTAACTCACCTGCCTGCCTGCCTGCCTGATTTCGGACTACGCCTGCCTCCCTGCCTTCGAATTACACCTGCCTGCATGCTCTGGGACTACGCCTGCCTGCCGGCTTTCGACTGACTGCTTTTGAACTACGCCTGCCTGTTTGCTCTGGGACTACACCTGCCTGCTTTCGCCTCACTGCTTTTGGACTACGCCTGCATGCCTGCTACGGACTACGCCAGCCATTGGGCTGCGCCTGCCCTACCTGCCACCCGTCTACATCTGCTTGCTCACCAGCAACGCCTGCTGCCGCCGCTGTACACAAATGGACTCCCACCGACCTGCCTGCCTAGTGAGCCACACTCAGCAACAACACAGCGACGGTAACGCCGTAAACATTCCTGGCACAAGCCCTACCATCCTTCCACCCATTATTACTACCAGCACCTACCTTTATACCATAGCCACATCTTCAACTACAACTGCAATCACCACTACTACTATCACGTCATCAATCATCAGCCCCACTACTTCTGAAGTCATACAGCCTCATCTTCCACAAACAGTGCACCCCACCCCACCGGGGTACTAGCTAACTGCAAAGAGCCAGGAATAGTGCCGAACCTTATGACCAATCAAAATGTGATACCTCACCGTCTCCCCAAAACACCTCAACAAAAACTACATCTACCACATGTGAAGTCATGGAAACCACACCATCACCTCCTACCACTTCTCAGACAATTCACGCATATATATTGAAAGGAATTTTCCCTTAATACACCAGTAGTAAAACCTTAACCAAATTCCTAAAGCGCCACATACCGAACATATCAATCCATCAACTCATTCCCACATAAAGCGAATGTTTATCAAAAGCAACAATACCGACCTCATTAAGCTTATTAAAAACAAAATTGGCCTAACTTCCTTTCGCGACAATGCTACCATAACCCCACTCACCTCCTCCCCTAAACAACACCCCAACTAAAAGATCCCCAACATTCACAGCCGTCATCCGCGGGGTAGATCCATCTATCACCGAAGTAGAAGTAGTCACAGAGCTTAACTCTAATGAAGACCTACATGTACACAAAGCCCTCAGAATCAGAAATAATCCTGGGCCCACTTACATGATCAGAGTGCTAACAGAAGATCAATCAACAATAGGCATCTTGATACGCAATGGGGCCGCAATCTTCCACAAAAAACAAAGAGTGGAACATTCAAAAACTACCTCTCCCCAACCCACTAGATGTTCCCGCTGCATACAATACAACGGCCACCTCACGCAGAACTGCAAAAACCCTCCTATCTGTCCCCACTGCAAAGAGAATCACTTCCTAAAAAACTACCCTAACCTACAGAAAACACTAACCTGCAACACACGCAGTGAAAACCACCCTACATACTACACCAAATACTAATCCAAACCAGCCCCCATCAAAACTGAATCCACATCACCCACCAACCATAAAAGATATCCTACGATACAATACCATTACTTTACAAAATCTAAACCCCATCTTGCGAGATCACACACTCGCACAAATATCTATCGCAGCCCGAGCAGTTTTCTAAATTCACATAAATGCCACCTACTCCCACAACTATGCACACTTCCAATTTCTCTCGTTAGAAACCTTCGTATAAGCCCCACAACCCCACACCGAAATATCCAAATATGCCTTTTTTCATAACATTTTATTTAACACCATCCGTTCACCCTCCACCAACAAAACCCTCCTCTTACATACCCTCACCACACTTGTCATTCAATGCCTCATATTAAACAAAACCTTCCTCCAACCACATCATCAAATCCGTATGTCCCCTTATCAACTCACCAGATCCGACAACCCTACACAAGTAGCGCGAGGAGGCGTGGCCATTGGCTATAAAAATCATATCCCCACCAAATACACCCACCCCTCAATCATCAATCCGAACATGTCATTGTCACAGTATTCCTAAAATCCCTCACCGTCACAATCGTCACCATATACATCCGACCCCGCGTTCCACCTTCAATCAATTGCATATCCTACATTGATAATCACTACAACTCATAAATCATCATGGCAGACATATCCATAAGCAGAACCCAGCAAGAACTCCATCAACTCCATCACACCCTAGCAACCATAAGAGGTGACATCATTAACATTCCATCACCCACGCGCCCTGAATCAAACACAACTCTTGGTATAGTTATAGCCTCCTTAAATAACCTAACCCGCACAACCCTCCATGTTCGCGATCCCATTGGCAGTGACCAGATCCCGATCATGCTCTCCATCCAATACAATGCCCCTACTAACCCACACCCCACCGGTACATTCAGAACTACCACAATACTAAGTGGAATAACTACAGAAAATTCATCGATGACCAAAAAGACGCAGAAACACCAAATATCACCTCGCTGACAGCCTACTTGAAACCATCAAACACCTCTCACGCACCATCACAGGCGCTACTGACGCTCACATCCCCTTGACTCCTGTCACCCCTCACAAACCATCACTACCAAGACGAGCCCTCCAACTGCTTCATCTCTCACGTCGCCTCTTCTGCACTTATCAACGCACCCATGATCATTAGCTCCCTATCCTCAGCTCCAACGAACAGTAAGTAACTATATTACCACCCACAAACGAGGCACTTGGAGGGACACGTGCAACCAGCTAAATGAAAAGTATATACAGAGCTCCTCACAATACTGGTCCACCTTGCGACGCACGACTGGTCTCAAAACCGCACCCACCTACCCCCTCCTCTACAATAACCTTCATGTATCCGATAACACCCAAAAAGCAAATCTCTTCGCAGACCAACTCCAAACCATTCATACCACACTAACTGACCCCCGATTTGACTACACCGACTCCACCATAATCGAATAGCGTGCCGACCCCTCATTATCTCCACTGAAACCCGATTTCAACTACATCCAAACCGGCAACCGCAATGGGCTTAATACCCCCATCACTACTAACAATATCCTATCCGTCCTTCACACCAAGAAAAATACGGCTCCTTGACCTGACTCCATCACATACAGACACATCAAAGAAGCATCCTCTTTCTTCCATCAACTCCTAGCCCACCTGTATACAAATATCCTATACTCCGGCATCAACCCTCCCAAATGGAAATCCTCATGTTTCCCAAACCAAATAAGCCAAAATCAGACCCCAACACACATCGACCCATCAGCCTTACCTTCGTCTTAAGCAAAATATTTGAAACCATATTATCAAAAAGTATCCACCAACACCTATCCCAACACTCACTCCTGTCCCCAGCCCAGTGTGGCTTCCACCCAAAACTATTCCCTCAAAATTAACTCCTCAAACTAGTACACCTCCTGACCACCCACATCAACACCCACCGATTCGCAATTCTCATCCTGTATTATACATTGGTGCAGCCGTTAGAGGTTAATCATAAATCCCAACAAATCCCAAGCTATCATTTTCGGAAAGACAAGCAGAAGATACCGCCTTGCTTAATTCAACATTACCATCTACAATCATCCCATCCAGCAACAACCCACTGTTAAATACCTAGGCATCACCTTCGACCGACATCTAACCTGAACACCCGACCTCAAAACCATCACCTCCAAAGCAAATACCCGACTCAACCTTCTTAAAACTACTCACCGGCACATCCGGGGGACTCCGCAGCAACGTTATCATCAACTTCTACAAAGCCTTCCTACGCCCCATCTTCACCTATTGTCTCCTCTCATGGTTATCTGCTCCCGATCGCTTCTACAATAGACTTCAAATTATAGAATTCCACGCACTCCCAATCATCTACCGTATCCGACTGCCATCACCCACCCATCTATTGTACGCCTGAATAAAATTTCCCGCCAACCTGATCCACTTAGAATCCCTCCGCATAAAATACGCAATTAATAGTCTCCATAACAACAATTCTATAACTCTAAACCTAATCACCGAATTCAATCACCTCCCCACCTCCTACAAGCAGGAACCACCCACAATTTATATACTCCTGGAAATTGAAATAAGAACACCGTGAATTAATTGTCCCAGGAATGGGAAACTTATATACACATTCCAGGGGTCAGATACAACACATGATCACACAGACAGAACCATAGGCACATAGACACAGGCAACAGAGCATGCACAATGTCGGCACTAGTACCGTGTATATCCTCCTTTCGCAGCAATGCAGGCTGCAATTCTCCCATGGAGACGATCGTAGAGGTGCTGGATGTAGCCCTGTGGAACGGCATGCCAAGCCATTTCCACCTGGCGCCTCAGCTGGACCAGCGTTCGTGCTGGACGTGCAGACCGCGTGAGACGACGTTTCATCCAGTCCCAAACATGCTCAATGGGGGACAGATCCGGAGATCTCGCTGGCCAGGGTAGTTGACTTACACCTTCTAGAGCACGTTGGGTGGCACGGGATATATGTGGACGTGCATTGTCCTGTTGGAACAGCATGTTCCCTTGCCGGTCTAGGAATGGTAGAACGATGGGTTCGATGACGGTTTGAATGTACCGTGCACTATTCAGTGTCCCCTCAACGATCACCAGAGGTGTACGGCCAGTGTAGGAGATCGCTCCCCACACCATGATGTCGGGTGTTGGCCCTGTGTGCATCGGTCGTATGCAGTCCTGATTGTAGCGCTCACCTGCACGGCGCCAAACATGCATACGACCATCATTGGCACCAAGGCAGAAGCGACTCTCATCACTGAAGACGACACGTCTCCATTCGTCCCTCCATACACGCCTGTCGCGACACCACTGGAGGCGGGCTGCACGATGTTGGGGCGTGAGCGGAAGACGCCCTAACGGTGCGCGGGACCGTAGCCCAGCATCATGGAGACGGTTGCGAATGGTCCTCTCTGATACCCCAGGAGCAACAGTGTCCCTAATTTGCCGGGAAGTGGCGGTGCGGTCCCCTAAGGCACTGCGTAGGATGCGACGGTCTTGGAGTGCGTCCGTGCGTCGCTGCTGTCCGGACCCAGGTCGACGGGCACGTGCACCTTCCGCCGAACACTGGCGACAACATCGATGTACTGTGGAGACCTCGCGCCCCACAGGTTGAGCAATTCAGCGGTACGTCCACCCGGCCTCCCGCATGCCCACTATACGCCCTCGCTCAAAGTCCGTCAACTGCACATACGGTTCACGTACACGCTGTCGCGGCATGCTACCAGTGTTAAAGACTGAGATGCAGCTCCGTATGCCACGGCAAACTGACTGACACTGACTGCGGCGGTGCCCAACCGCTGCGCAGCTAGCGCCCTTCGACGGCCAACACTGCTGTTCCTGGTGTGTCTGCTGTGCCGTGCGTTTGATCATTGCTTGTACAGCCCTCTCGTAGCGTCCGGAGCAAGTATGGTGGTCTTACACACCGCGTCAATGTGTTTCTTATTTCAATTTCCAGGAGTGTACATCGGGAAACCCTTCATTCAAGTATTTTCACTTTTGGGGGCTGCATTTAGGATCTGTAGGCCCCTAGGCTATTCCTGTGGTGCGGGCTCTTTAGGATCTGTAGGCTCCTTGGCAATAACTGTGTGCGGGCCTTTATATGTATACAGAAACGTCGATTACAGTAAAACTCCTGTTATCCGAGTTCCGATTATCCGAGCCGCCGGGTTAACCGAGGCAAATGATGAAATTGTTAATATGGTTGTCAGCGGACTAGGAGAAGAAGACAAAGAAGATAAAAATGGAATTGTTCCAAAAATTTCCCATGCTGAAGATTTAAAAAGAATAGAAGCAGCACTTGAGTATATTGATCAATAGGAAGAAAGCACAGCAGCCGAATTAATGATGATACAGCTTTGGCGCTATGCTTCCGCTAAGAAGAGATACAAAATTATGACACAGAAGACAATTAAAGACTTTTTTAGCATGTGATCGTAATTAATGTACAAAAAACAATTTTGTTGCTTCACAAATTGGTTTTATACTATAAATAAACTGTATTATTTCAGTTTCAATACGTTTTTTGATTCCTTGTAACCTCTTTCCTTGACCTCAGTTTTGTCCGAGTTTTTCGTTATCCGAGGTGGTCCCGGTCCCGTTTACCTCGGATAATCGGACTTCTACTGTACTTATTATTACATTAAGAAATCTTTAAAAGCAAAATATTGGATAGTGTAATGATAGTATAAATATGCGAGAATAACTACTGAAGAATCGAATGTTCGAAACATGCTTTCTGTATCGTTTCCAAGACTGAAGTGAACGAGGTTACTAAGTGTTGCTCGCACGTTCAATTTTTCGACCAACTAATGATCGACAGATAAGTTGCTGTCTATTGAAGATGTGTTGTTACAACCAAACACTCACAGCAAAACCCTGCCGAATTAGAAACTCAAAAGTTTTGACGGCAATATAAAATAATAGGCCTGCATATGAAGATAAAATAAACAATAAAAGATGATTAAGAACAACAAAGCACGCAATAGAGAAAGATTAAAAACACAATACTGATTATTCACACACGCATGTCAACAGGAAGAAAGGGACTAAACTGTCATCAGACAGCGCTGCACTAATCAGAGTCTTCGCATGCGATCAAGATTCTTGAATACTGAAATAAAGTTTTAAAAGAAATATAAAGTGACTTAAAACAACAAATTAAATAAAAAAATAGAATTAATGTTGACTTCAAAAATACACCTATATCAATTATAGACGAATATTTTTTTTATATATAAACTTTCAAACAAAGGATTAAAACTTGGACCACTCGCCAGTACTCGTTTCTTTACATCGTATACAAAATGAATTTATTTTACCTACCCTTCCGGACATAAAGGCTAGGGAATTTTAGTTCATATTGCAGGTGTACGACAGCGGCTTCAATCTATATTCATACCGCCGACCATACTGCAATCTTATGTTACAAGAATTATACAAGTCATCGATGAGCCGCATAACTGCAGGAATAGGTATGTCAAATGTAACTGACTTTAATTTAGCTTCTCATTATTGTAGAACGAACTTGGAGAAAGGAGGAGTTGTCACTTATGTTAGAAATGGTTATAGTTTTGAGGATATAAGTATTAGCAAATATTGTGTTGACCAACATTTTGAAGCCTGTGCTACACAGCTAAGTTTCAATAATGAAATTTTCATAATAGTAACAGTATATAGAGCACCATCGGGAAAACTTTTTCTGTTTTTATGAACCAGTTTGAACTCTTATTAACCATTTTTTAAGCAGAAAAGAAGTCAACATAGTCGTATGTGGTGATTTTAATGTAGATTTTCTAAATAACTTACCCTGTAAAGTCATGTTAGAATCATTAGTCAGTTCATTCAATTTAACTCAGGTAGTTAATTTTCCAACTAGAATAATGAATAATAGTCACTCAGCTATAGACAATGTTTTCCTAGATACCTCAAAATTCAGTTATACCATCAAGCCATCCATCAATGGACTTTCGGATCACGATGCCCAGCTATTAACCATCAACACTTCAAAAGGAACTAGCACTAAGAGTAATGTCTTTAAACTTCAGCGTGTAATAAATGATGAGTAAGTTACTTGTTTTAGAAAGTGCCTGAATGCCACAAACTGGGAACAGGTATACAGTGCTCAAGGTATGGATGAAAATTACAACATTTTTAGTAACATTGTATTAAATTTCTTTGAAAGTTGCTTCCCCTTGAAAAAGTGTCATGCTTCTCAAAAAGAACAAAAGCCTTGGATAACTATTGGCATTAGAACATCATGCGTTAATAAAAGGAAGTTGTATATTGCCTCTAGGAACACTGAGAATGCTAATGTTAAAACACATTACAAACAGTACTGCAAAATACTGAAAAAGGTTATTAAAGAATCTAAAAGTATGTACTACAAACATAAAATTCATGATTCTGAAAATAAAATTAAAACAATATGGGACATTGTAAAAAAGGAAACAGGAAAGAGTAATCAAACAAGTAATGATATTTTTGTCAAAGAAAATTCAGTAGAATCTAATTTCTCAATTGCTGATAATTTTAATAAACATTTTTTATCTGTTGCTGATAAGTTGACTGCTAATAGCTCAGTGACACACAGTATGGATTTTGTCTAAAAAGGCTTCCAAGAAAAATTTAACTCTATGTCTATAAAATTAGCTACTCCAGAAGAAATAAGAAAAATTATCAAATCCCTTAAGAGCAAATACTCAAGTGGATATGATGGGATTTCCAGCAGATTAATTAAATTGTGCTCCACAGAATTAAGTAATATACTAAGTTATCTATTCAATATATCTCAACTTGAGGGGACTTTTCCAGAAAGGCTTAAGTATGCTGTAGTTAAACCACTCTATAAAAAGGGAGATACGGCAGCCGTATCGAATTACCGACCAATTTCATTACTAACAGCCTTCTCCAAAGTTTTTGAGAAAGCAATGTACATTAGAGTTTATGAACATCTAAAAAATAATAATATTCTAACTAAATCACAATTTGGTTTTCAAAAGGGTCATTCAACAGAACAAGCTATATTTGCATTCACTGACAATATTTTAGAAGGAATAAATGATAAATTAATTCCTGTGGGAATTTTTTGTGACTTATCTAAGGTATTTGATTGTGTAAATCATAAAATTCTGATACAGAAACTTAAGTATTATGGTATAGATGGCATTATTAATAAATGGCTTAGTTCTTACCTTCTAAATAGAAAACAGAAAGTGTCAATGGAGAATTTTAAGGCTGCCTTAAGAGGTCCACTGTTTTCTGAGTGGAAATTAATCAGATGTGGAGTACCTCAGGGTTCTATATTGGGGCCACTATTGTTTTTAATATATATAAATGATCTACCCTGTGTTTCATCTAAAAACTCAAAATTTGTCCAATTTGCAGATGACACAAACATAGGAATTAAAAACACTCCAGATTTATCTACAGAATATATTTCAAATTATGTCTTTGAACTGATTAATAAATGGTTTACAGCTAATGGCTTGTCTTTAAACTTTGATAAAACTCAGTATATACAATTCAGTACATCACACAGATTAACACCTGACATAGACATAAAATTTGCAGGCCAGTCCATTCAAGAGGTAGATAGTGTGAAATTTCTAGGTTTGTATATTGATCATAATTTAAATTGGAAAGTACATGTTTTTGACTTACTAAAGCGATTGGGAGCAGCCACATTTGCAATTCGTACAATTTCAGCTTTAGGTGATTTCCGTATGAGGCAGCTAGTTTATTTTGCTTATTTTCACTCCTTATTGTCATATGGAATAATATTTTGGGGCAATTCTACCCATAGAGATAAAGTGTTCAGAGCCCAAAAGCGTGTAATAAGAATTATGTGTGGGGTTAGCAATAGAACTTCATGTAGAGAGCTGTTCAAGAAGTTAGGGATTTTAACATTAGCATCTGAATATATATACACATTAATGTCCTTTGTGGTCACAAATTATACTTTGTTTGAAACAAATAGTAAAATACACAATTACGGCACTAGAAGTAAAAATGATCTTCACAAGACTTACAAGTCATTATCATTTGTTCAAAAAGGGGTCCGATATTCAGGGATACATATCTTCAATATGCTCCCAACACATATTAAATTTCTAGTAGATGATAAGATTAAATTCAGGAAAAAATTGAAAGAATTTTTAATTGACAACTCCTTCTACTCTGTCGAAGAATTTATTTCTAAGGCATCTTAAAAATAACTGCCAGTATCTTGTGTAAATATAGTTCACATAATTAATTTACCATGTATGGTATGACTGTACATCTCCTGGTGTATGTAGTTAGTTTCTTACGTAATTGTTTACGGTACCATATATGTTATGACTGTACATCTTGTGGTGTATGTATTATTTTGCTACGGATTTTTTTTTAATGTACCATATATGCTATGACTGTACATCTTCTGGTGTATGTATTATTTTGTAATGGAAGTGTTTAATGTACCATGTATACTATGACTGTACATCTAGTGGTGTACTTATTATATTGTTATGCAACTGTTTATCTGTAAATTGACAACTTTCCACATCCCACAGAGCCAGTCTCTTATATTGGGATCAATTGAAAATGAATGTATTGTATTGTATTGTATTCTTACTTTTCGGTATGTGTGTACTGAAATGTTTTATGTTATTTTACAATACACCCGTACTTCAAGGAATTGCGCATGCGCGAACATCGTTTTCGGTTTTCACGAGCATTTCAGGACTTTCGGTGCTAAAACTGTTTCGAAATAGTTTTTTTGTTATTATTATAATTATTTCATGTTGCGCGGGTTCCTAGGCTACAGAGTATGGTTGTTGTGGTGTCATCTTTACGGATGCGAATCCGGATGTGGATAAATAAATTTATAATTATTTAGATTTTAATATTTTATCAAAAATAAATTTGAAATCAATATTTTCATAAGTAAATTTTATTTACATGTAATACAGCCTTAGTAATTTATTTTTGCCTCATCTTTCAACAATAAAAAATGTGGGATGATTTCACAAGTGAATTAAATTATGTACATAATTACGCACCCGTCTAGAAACCAATCTTTGTCATATGTACTTTGCGGAGTTGGGGGCTAGACTAATTCAAGCGTCAAGAACAAGGCCACGCCACCACGCATCTCCGCGATCTTAGAGGCGTGAAAAGATCGGGGCAAGGAACGGGGAGGAATTCGGCCATTGTCTTTTAAAGGAAGCATTCGCCTGCAGTGATCTGGGGCAGCCCTGGATTCCCGGACGGGGATTCGAACCGGCGTCCTCCAAAATGTGAGGCCAGGACGTTACCACCTAACCCCCACGCTCAGTTCCGTGCTCGCCACCCGCCTTCCCACTGCTCTAGTGGCGCATTCACAGTACAACTTGTAGGACCTACGAGATCCGATTTTCGATAAAAGAACTCTTAATGGGCCGTTAAAGCGGTTAGAGGAATAAATGTAGTAAGTGTTAGATGTTGTTGGACTCCCAGGCTACCAAAAAGGATCCTTGCTGTCCAACAAGCTATAGATATTGGAGGAAGCTATTGGAGTAAACATCCTATGAGTGTGCGATAAGGACACCTGGTGTGCCGCGAGAAAGTACGAGTGGAATGGATTGCTTGGAACATCCAGAGTAGCGTGAATGGGTGAGCGCATCCTATGGTAGTTCTACACGGATGTCCTATAAGTTGGACCGTGAATAGGCCACTTTAAGGTCGAGCCACATTAGATCGCACCGAACCCGCACCGTCAACGCACCGACATTCGGAGGAGTGACTCCTTGCCCCCCTCGCATCCACATAGGTCCCTACTCCCTAGTTCGTCCGTGTGACGGACGGGTTCCTACTCTGTCTTCATTCTCCTTTTTGTTGATTCACGGAATTAATGTTAAAAAATTACATTAAAAGTGACTTGGTGGTCGCTGCTAGGGTTACCACCCGTACTTTATTATAGAGTACTGTACTTTATTTTGTGTAGGCGTACTTTATAATCTACGAAAGCAATAAAGTTAGTTAAAATACATTTTTTTTTGTTTTTTGTTTTTGTTTTTGCCTGACTCCTGTTATCACTCACTGTTTGATCTCTTATGCACGAAAATAGTATCCCAACGCAGTTTTGACAAATGATCATCACTGTACTGGATTGAAAGATTCTTGTGTAAATCAACATAGTCACAATGAAATGTCAAGCGTCACTCACTTCACATTTAACGTGTTTGTTTTGGTTGAGGTTCCTTTCGATTCACTCAATAATTTTTTTAACAATAAATAATAATATTATTATACATTTTAATTTAAATGCAGACTGCAAAGATTTTTTAAAATAATAATAATTTCATGTGATCTAAAAATTCCAGTCACAGTTTCTTAACGGTACACCTCTATCGTTATCACCTATTTTTAAAAGGAAACCTACAGATTAACGTGAAATTCGAACCACGGAGCGTCCCAGCATCTTAGCATTAACAAATCAAAGGTTTGCGAGAGGTGACTGTCAATTTTAAGACCCATGAAAATTACAGCTTAGACAATGATTTGAACAAGGAACTTTCAGTACCCCAATCGCACGCCGTATCCATCTGAGTCAAGAGACAAATCTGGACGTAATAACCAATGAATATTCAAACATAATAAAATCAACGTACTTTTTTCTATATAATTTATCTTTGTTATTCCAAAACACAAATGTACTGCCATATTATTGTATAGACCTACATATTTTTCAGTACTTGTAAATTCAGATGCTTGTGGCGTGTGATTCGGGTATGGAAGGTCCCAGGTTCAAAATCCCGGTCTCGGATGCAATTTTTACAGGCATTAAAATCGACCTTCACCTCTGGCAAAGCTTTGATTTGTTAATGCGAACATGCAAGGACTCTACCTACATTTTACGAACATCTGATGAACCTAAAGGAAGGCTGAAAAAGACACTTTTCTAAAGCAATCAGTAACGCTAAAACAACATTTAGTCGAACTCTTTGTATACGCTTCTCTATATCTACCAGCCTGACACATGCCCGCACCGTCAAAAATTAAACCAAACTAATGACAGCCGACACACTGTGCGGTGTCGTTTGACCTTACTTCAAACGAGTGAGCAACAACAATAAGAAAAGGGTTGGTCGGTGACAGAGTGGGCTCGGTGCGGTCTATTGTAGCCAGACCTTTATTTTACATGCAAGTTCAAACTTGTAAATTCGTCACTTAGGTAATAACACCGTTTAGTTCATTGTTACTTTTATTACAAGATCGTCAGAAAGAAGCCACTTTTTTGCTAGCTAAGCGATGATGGGCAGAATCTCGAATAAAGAGAAAAGAATAATATATAGACAAAACATCCAGTAAACATCCGCATTAAAAATTGCTGATGCAGATGCGAAAGCGGATGTAGTTTATGGACGCTCCCTTAGTAGGGTAACCTATAACGAGTTGGAGTGTTACATGTCAGATAGGAATGATTGATTTTAAATAAAATAATAGGGACCTAAATGTGTTTGGGATTAGTAAGTTTAAGAGGAAGGATGCACAAGAATTCTGGTCTGGGGAAAATACAATAGTTAGCACACAAGCTGTCATTTGAGTTAGTGTTGTGGGATTTGTAGCGAACAAGAGAGTAGGGAAACGAGTGAATAATTATGAACAGTTTATTGCCGAGATTATTTTGATAAGTGTAGTAACTAAGCTTGCTTCAACCACGTTAATACCGATACAAGTTCAAATGCCAACAAAACAGGAAGATTATGAAGAACTAAAGAAAAAATATGATGAAATTCAGGAGTTAATCCATTGTGTAAATTCTAATAATCATGGATGATTGAATGCGGTAATGGGAGAAGGTAAAGAAGGGACTGATTTAGAAAGTTTTTTTTTTCGAGAAGAAAGAAATTAACGAGGAAGCAGGCAGTTAGAATTTTGTGAAAAATATAAACTGATCTTAGCGAACACACTATTTAAGAATCATCCGTGGTTACATACAGTACCTGAAAACATCCAGGGGATACAGCTAAATGACAGCTAGTTTAAATCATAGTCCAATTGACATTCAAAAACCAAGTTCTAGGCTGTAAAGTAACCCAGGAGCGACGACGTTAGGAATACCAGAAAGAGGGAAAACTGAAGCATTTGAAATGTGGTACTATAGAAGGTTGCTGAAAATTAAGTGGACAGATAAACTACGAAATTAACCTGTTTTGAAAATGATATGTAAGGAAAGAAGTTTTGGGGAAAGAGTTACAGAAAGAAGATACATGACGGTGGGTAACATTTTCAGACATGCAGGATTGGTTAATTTGTTAGTCGAGGGAATAACTGAAGGAAAGAAAATTAGATGTAGACAAAGCGTGAATATATGGGGCAGATAATTGAGGACTCAAGTTTTAAGGGGTTTGTAGGGATGTAGATGTTAGTGCAAGATAGGAAGAGAGGGAGGAATGCAATATATAAATCGAGTGACTGTTGACCATACGATATAAAAAATGTAGTTTACTTAACCGATTCTCAAAGTTCTGATGTCTCTGCTAGCGTCTGTGATATGTTTGTATATATAGCTTGTCTCTGGTGTATACTGTCGCTACTCGCTTGTTTAGGGATTGCTGTTTACAAACTCTAACCTAAATTAGTGTAAGTAATTGTATTATTAGATGCTTTGGAGGTTATCAGGCAAAATAAAAAAATAAATTTCCAGCAGCCAACGAAATAATTTGTTTACTTTAGCTAGAGTGTCGACTTTACTTACTTAGGTGTTAAATTTGGGATTACTGGAGATCGCGATTCCGCCAGGGGTTGTCATCATAATACTGCAGTGGTCAAACGCAATACTCCACTAGAAATTCTTTCCGAAGGACATTTAATGGTTTCATGATTGTCTAGGCTGTATTACAACATAATTTGTGCTTGAAAATAATGGTCCAGGCTGTATTACAACGGAATTACTGCTTGTGACTGACTACATCAGTATTCCAACGATATTACTATTTGTTGTTGTAGCGGAATCGCGATCTCCAGTAGACCCGAAATGGAATTCTCAACAGTTGGTGTGTGATGGTGGCCAGCATTAACAAGTACGCATTGCAAATATTGGCTTTTCTTTGATATTCTTTAAATGTATTCATTACTCATTAAACCTATCGAATGCCACATTCTATTTTCAAAAGTATTTGATGATAACTGCATGTTAATTGGTTTCCCTTAAGCTGTGGGGAAAGTGTACCATCAAGCCATCAATCAATGGACTTTCGGATCACGATGCCCAGCTATTAACCATCAACACTTCAATAGGAACTAGCACTAAGAGTAATGTCTTTAAACTTCAGCGTGTAATAAATGATGAGTCAGTTACTTGTTTTAGAAAGTGCCTGAATACCACAAACTGGGAACAGGTATACAGTGCTCAAGGTATGGATGAAAAATACAACATTTTTATTAACATTGTATTAAATTTTTTGAAAGTTGCTTCCCCTTGAAAAAGTTTCGTGCTTCTCAAAAAGAACAAAAGCCTTGGATAACTATTGGCATTAGAACATCATGCGTTAATAAAAGGAAGTTGTATATTGCCTCTAGGAACACTGAGAATGCTAATGTTAAAACACATTACAAACAGTACTGCAAAATACTGAAAAAGGTTATTAAAGAATCTAAAAGTATGTACTACAAACATAAAATTCATGATTCTGAAAATAAAATTAAAACAATATGGGACATTGTAAAAAAGGAAACAGGAAAGAGTAATCAAACAAGTAATGATATTTTTGTCAAAGAAAATTCAGTAGAATCTAATTTCTCAATTGCTGATAATTTTAATAAACATTTTTTATCTGTTGCTGATAAGTTGACTGCTAATAGCTCAGTGACACACAGTATGGATTTTGTCTAAAAAGGCTTCCAAGAAAAATTTAACTCTATGTCTATAAAATTAGCTACTCCAGAAGAAATAAGAAAAATTATCAAATCCCTTAAGAGCAAATACTCAAGTGGATATGATGGGATTTCCAGCAGATTAATTAAATTGTGCTCCACAGAATTAAGTAATATACTAAGTTATCTATTCAATATATCTCAACTTGAGGGGACTTTTCCAGAAAGGCTTAAGTATGCTGTAGTTAAACCACTCTATAAAAAGGGAGATACGGCAGCCGTATCGAATTACCGACCAATTTCATTACTAACAGCCTTCTCCAAAGTTTTTGAGAAAGCAATGTACATTAGAGTTTATGAACATCTAAAAAATAATAATATTCTAACTAAATCACAATTTGGTTTTCAAAAGGGTCATTCAACAGAACAAGCTATATTTGCATTCACTGACAATATTTTAGAAGGAATAAATGATAAATTAATTCCTGTGGGAATTTTTTGTGACTTATCTAAGGTATTTGATTGTGTAAATCATAAAATTCTGATACAGAAACTTAAGTATTATGGTATAGATGGCATTATTAATAAATGGCTTAGTTCTTACCTTCTAAATAGAAAACAGAAAGTGTCAATGGAGAATTTTAAGGCTGCCTTAAGAGGTCCACTGTTTTCTGAGTGGAAATTAATCAGATGTGGAGTACCTCAGGGTTCTATATTGGGGCCACTATTGTTTTTAATATATATAAATGATCTACCCTGTGTTTCATCTAAAAACTCAAAATTTGTCCAATTTGCAGATGACACAAACATAGGAATTAAAAACACTCCAGATTTATCTACAGAATATATTTCAAATTATGTCTTTGAACTGATTAATAAATGGTTTACAGCTAATGGCTTGTCTTTAAACTTTGATAAAACTCAGTATATACAATTCAGTACATCACACAGATTAACACCTGACATAGACATAAAATTTGCAGGCCAGTCCATTCAAGAGGTAGATAGTGTGAAATTTCTAGGTTTGTATATTGATCATAATTTAAATTGGAAAGTACATGTTTTTGACTTACTAAAGCGATTGGGAGCAGCCACATTTGCAATTCGTACAATTTCAGCTTTAGGTGATTTCCGTATGAGGCAGCTAGTTTATTTTGCTTATTTTCACTCCTTATTGTCATATGGAATAATATTTTGGGGCAATTCTACCCATAGAGATAAAGTGTTCAGAGCCCAAAAGCGTGTAATAAGAATTATGTGTGGGGTTAGCAATAGAACTTCATGTAGAGAGCTGTTCAAGAAGTTAGGGATTTTAACATTAGCATCTGAATATATATACACATTAATGTCCTTTGTGGTCACAAATTATACTTTGTTTGAAACAAATAGTAAAATACACAATTACGGCACTAGAAGTAAAAATGATCTTCACAAGACTTACAAGTCATTATCATTTGTTCAAAAAGGGGTCCGATATTCAGGGATACATATCTTCAATATGCTCCCAACACATATTAAATTTCTAGTAGATGATAAGATTAAATTCAGGAAAAAATTGAAAGAATTTTTAATTGACAACTCCTTCTACTCTGTCGAAGAATTTATTTCTAAGGTATCTTAAAAAATAACTGCCAGTATCTTGTGTAAATATAGTTCACATAATTAATTTACCATGTATGGTATGACTGTACATCTCCTGGTGTATGTAGTTAGTTTCTTACGTAATTGTTTACGGTACCATATATGTTATGACTGTACATCTTGTGGTGTATGTATTATTTTGCTACGGATTTTTTTTTTTTTTTTTTTTTTTTAATGTACCATATTTTCTATGACTGTACATCTTCTGGTGTATGTATTATTTTGTAATGGAAGTGTTTAATGTACCATGTATACTATGACTGTACATCTAGTGGTGTACTTATTATTTTGTTATGCGACTGTTTATCTGTAAATTGACAACTTTCCACATCCCACAGAGGCAGTCTCTTATATTGGGATCAATGGAAAATGAATGTATTGTATTGCATTGTACTGTTCTGTTCTGTACTGTGTTGTATTGGTATTGCGCCCTAGAATCAAACTGTACCAGCTATATCAATAGTGACAGCAGAGACATTAGAAGTAACTTTTACATTATTTGTGGTGTATCAGGCATTTTTATTTTAGCAATGAGAGAGAAACACTATTGGGGACTACTGGAAGATCACGTTTCTGCTAGGAATAGGCGACATAATACTGCAGTAGTCAAACGCAAGACACCGTATTTACCGAAGAACATTTAACAGTGTCATCCTAGTCCAGGGTGTATAAAACCTAATTTCTGCTTGAAAATAATGGTACCAGGTGTATTACAACAGAATTACTGCTTAAGAATAATATGTCTAGCTATTGACTACAGCAGTATTATGATGTCATTATTGTATATTGTTGTAGCGGCATCGCGATCTCCAGTAGACCCCACTTTTGAGTGGTCTGAAATGTGACCAGATTAAATCAAGTATATATCATTTCCAACTATTTAAATTTCCAGCACAAAAATTATTAGTCTGTTAAAAACAAATATATGTGGTGACCTAAATATTAAGATATTAAACTCCCAGTAAGTAAACAGTTTAGTGACAGATGCCACAGTAACATTTAAGTTAATCCCTCCTGCAGAATATGCAGGTTAAATTACACCTCAAACAAAAACTGTTCCAGACCAGAATGATTATTGCAATATCCTGGGTAATATCTAGATTGCGATACCGCTGCAATCACTTACCGCCTCGCGATGTAAACACTTCTTGATGCAGAGAGTATGACATCACCACATTGCTGAATGTGACGTATACATTCTATGCACAGCTTTAAATGTCGCTAATGGGACCTACCACGGAAACTAGTCCATCACTAATACATCTCATATAGTAAAATCGTTAAGTTTGCACCAGTAGTGCAGGAATAAATTAATTAGTGATGAGGTTTTGTTGCAGCCTGGACCACACTGAAACGTAACTATTGAACACCTTATTGCAGATACCTATGTCGTATCTATCGCTGTTACTGTCGTTTGTGTCTTAATGCAGCCTGGACCATAGTGAAACGTAACCATCGCACACGTTATTGCTGATACACAATTTCCAAATCGCATCTATCTCTGTTAATATGATTCAGGATGTGTTATAACCTAAACGCAATTGGTTATTGATGAAATCTTTTTTTATATATATAAATATTTTATGTCGCATGAATGATTTTAATAGAAATTTCAGCCACGCGAGGAAATACAGAAGAACGGAATCAAATACAAATCAATGGAATTGTGGCTAATAATGTTAACATTACAGGAACCGACATTATGGAATGTTGCTAATGAATGATATCAATTATCAGTTTAGAATGTTTTTGGTATTTTAATAATATTATTAATTGTGCAAGTAATAATTTTCTGTAACTTTTTCAATCTATATTTTTTTATTATTATTACTATTGGTTACGTTCTATGGCCTAACGTGTATTCACAAATCAATCAAAGCCTGAACACGTCACATTCTGCAATGTAGTAATGTCATAATCTCTCCATCCAGAAGTGTTTATATCGCGAGGCGGTAAGTGGTTGCAGTGGTATCGCAATCCAGATATTACCCAAATCTTCTGGGTGTGCATCTGGATGGTGTCATAGAAACACGTCATTTTGACAGCTGGCTCTTTTGTCTTCATCAGGTGCCTTGTAGCTCCCAGATGTTACAAGCTGGCTCTGACTGTCTAGAGAGCTTAACCAATATCATGCTCCTTTTTATATGCTCAAAAAAGGAGCACAAAAACTTAGCTCTCTAGAATGCCCACTTCTTGGCCGCTCAGATTTTCCTCGCAGTCCGTGATGCTGGCAGGCCCGTTCTGATTGGTCACACATGCTGGCTTAATCTGTGGCTTGCTGTGATGGCATCATTGCTCCTGATGAAGCCAGCTGTCGAAACGTTGTGTTTCTGTTACACCATCTGGCTGCACACCCAAGAAGATTATATTGCATAATTATGCTGGGAAAGTCTCCACTCACACGATTATTGCAGTCATATTCCTCTTATTATTTAGAATACCAATACTGATTTCATTGACTAAAGTCTCTATTTTTATCAATAGAAATAAAAAGAAAAGCCTAGGAAAAATACAAAATAATACACATCAAAGCTGATAACAATGGAAACTTGTGGTTTTCCACAAACTGCTCAAATATTAGTCCTAAGATACTGTTCAATGTTAATAATTCAGTTTTAAAACTTTTCTAATTAAGTGTTCCTAACAGAAAACAATCACAGAAACTAGTAGTATGTGATATTTATTTAAAATAAAACAGAAAGTCAGCCAAGGAGTCATACAGACCATTGTTCAATGTAATTCAACTCTCTTCATGTGACTTGTTAGTTAATGAATTGGTACTCTTTGAAAGAATTATAATGATTTATGGCGTATTAAAAAGTATAAAAAATACATAATGTTCAACAGAAAGGGGGGAAAAATGATTTGTATTTACACTCAAGAAAATTGACAACACAACATAGAAGGTCTTATCATTCGGTTATTTAGTGGAACTATACACTACTAAGTAATGCAAAACATTCAAAGAAAGATTCAGGAAATGAGCAAAGTTATTTCTGTTAATTGGTTTACTTAACTGGTAATTCTTTGAACTTCTGTCATGAAATATCTTCAGCGTGTAACATGCATTGAATGTAACATGGCAATCTTTGTATACATACACACATAGAGAGAGACACCACATTCTCCCTGTTGGTGTCTGGTTCCTCCAGATGTTACTATATTGTGTTTTTCCCCCCTAATTACTGTGGTGTACACTTATGTCCTACATAGTCTAAACCCTGATGTTACTATATTATAGAATTAATTCATAAATAGTGCATAACCTTAAATCATGATTGATCATTCTGTATCTATTCACACCACTTGGTATTGGATAACACTAGACTCATTACATTTGGTTAAATTTAATAATTTGGCTTCTTTACTAGTAGATTTGAAAGTGGTGTTAAAGTTCTTTAGCAATGTCATAAAGAACTGACATAATTATACCTGTGACACCCTATGTCAAATGTGAGATAAAAGTATCACCTTTCTTCTGACCAACACGGAATCATAAGCAATGATTGGTCAAGTGACAGATTTACTTTATTTCAGTATTATGACAAGTTTGAAATTAGTTACTCACTGCTTTTGATGCCGGGATGCTTCCTTGAAAAGGCCATTGCCAAATTCCTTCCTGTTCCTTGTCCCTTTCCCACCACTAATGACCTCGATGTCAATGACGTGTAAAACCCTAAGCAAAAAAAAAAAAAAAAAAAAGTTTCATTTCGTTGGTTACTACTTACTTACCGAATGATTTGCATTTTGTTTTGATAGGTGTTTTATATTTTTAAATGTTGTGAAGCCTCATTTATGCTCCTACAGTTTTGTGATGGTCAGCTAGACTACTGTTAGTCAAGCCCATATGTTATATTCATACCATCATTAGTGAGTTCTAAATCTAGTTCTTAAACAGTACTACAATTAGCAGTGTTTTATATCATAATATTAGCTGTACTGATGTTTCTGTTTGCTATTTAAGAGATCTGTGAAATGTTTTAAATGTTAATGAATATCAAATAATGCTATTTTTCTATTTCGGGATAAGGTTAGACTTCAGTGACATGTATGAAACCTATTAATCAAAGCAACAGATAATACCATGTCTGACTCAAATCACTGCCAGTATTTTCTGGAAAAGAAAAATAGACTTTGCAGAATGCTTGTGAAGAAAGGTTGTGTATACTGTGGAGAGCACCAGAGTACAACAGTGGATTGTGGTGTGAGTACCTGCAAATACAATTTATTTCTATACTTAATTTTGTTACTGTTGAAATGTTTTACTTTTTCTTCCTCTGTCTTTCCTGGGTGTAGTCACCCTCTCATCACCTGTGTTCCAGCACAAATTCTCAGTAACAATATTCTTTTAAATTGTCTGTGTGTGGAAGGGGGGGGGGGGAGGGGAGCAGATGTTATGCGGTAAGAAAACAGTGTACCGCATTGTGTTTTTTATTGGATTTCACATTTCTAAAGATGTCTGTCAGATTTTGTACTTGCTTGGAATCAAAGGTTTTTTTTTTTTTGGTGAACTAAGATAAATGCTAGGTTAGTTCAAGTCTTTTGAAACTTTTGCTCGATTATTCATCTGATGGAAGTTAATTTGAGGATTGTTGCAAGTTTTTATACAGTTTTTTCTGCTTGCAATAGTGATCCACCATTAATTTTTTTCCTGGAAGTATCTTGATAAATTCTGTACCAGTTTGTTATGTAGGCTTTTTGCAGTGATGCTGCTAACCATCTCTTTCTTCTCAGAAATGGTAGCCACAGATCATGTAGTGATATTATTCACATTGCAGCTCACATTCAAGACAACACAAAGTGTATTTCATAAATTTCTTATTCTGTTACAAATTATGTAAATGAAAAGTCATTTACAGTATGAGGGTATATCAAATATAAACGAGACTTACTTTTTTTTAAAAAAAATTATTTACCATAACAAATGAATCACATACATACTATTTCTTGACATAATCTCCTTCTTTAGAAACATATTTTTCCCAGCGTATCGGAAGCTTTTTTATGCCATCACCATAAAAGGTAGGGAATTGCGTCAGTAACCAATTGTGCATGTAGCCCTCCATCGTGTTATTGTCTTCAAATTGTCAGGCTCCCAATGCTTCTTTCAGTGGTCGATATAGATGAAAATCACAGGGCAATAGGTTAGGGCTACAAGGAGGATAGTCAAGTAATGTCCAATTCATTTTCTCCTATTTTATTTGAGTGAGAGTTGCAGTGTGGGGCCGACCGTTGTAATGGAGAAGAATCATTTCTCTTATTGGCTGTTCACATCTTTTTCAGTGATAAGCAAGCTTAACTTCGTCCAAAGGGTTTCAGTAGTCTGCGCTATTGATGTTAATGTTCATGCAAAAAATCGATGTGCATAATGCGAAGAGAGTAGAAAAGAAGAAGAAGAAGAAGAAGAAAAAAAAAACCACACACAATTGCAATCACCTTGCAAGCTGATCACTGTGTCTTGGTCTTTAATGGGGCAGCTCAGTCTTATTTTATCACTCCATACTCGCTTGTTTTGACTCTTGTGTATAGTGGTGGATCCAAGTTTCATCAAAGGTTATGACACAATTAAAAAATGTGTCCCCACCTTTTGGAAAGCGTGCCAAGAGGCATTCACAGATCTGCAAATGTGACAGCTTCTGTTCCACAGTCAAAAAGCGAGGTCCCCGTCATGCAGATTCTGTACGGAACCCTAAGTCCTTTGTGATGATAGCTTGAAGGCTGCCATAACTTATACAATCTCTCAAGAAATTTTTGACTCTCAAATGTTAGTCACCCTCAGTAGAGTCACAAATTGTGTGAATGTTGTGCTCTGTAACGCTCGTCTATGGACGACATTTATGACTCATTTGTGACCTCTTCACGGCTTTTCAGGAATTACTTATGTGAGGCAAACATATAAGCCTTTGACTGTATATGTTTCCTGAACTGTTTCTCTCCGCAGAATTTCGGTTAATTTCACACCTTCACAAGGGAGTAATTTAATAATTACATGTTGCACAATTGAGGGGTGCATGTCTTTCTCTGACATTGTTTGCTGTACTACTTACTGCACCTGGCAAGGACAACAATGACTCTCCTCACTCCTGACATCCCCAACAAACGTGAGTAGAAGCGGTCCATTATTGTGCACTCAGTTAAAAAAGTCTCACTTATGTTTGATCCACCCTTGTAATTATTTAATATTGATATCTACATCTGCATATTGCTCTTTTATTTTTTACTATCATGTACCACAAGTGCAGAAAAACTTAATTATTTATATATTATCATTTATAAAATAAAATAATATAAATAATTGGGCTGGGGGAGTTACACAGATTTTTATTCTAAATGATGGCGCTTTTCCACATTTGAAAAATCCTTTCAATTCAAAAGTTGTTGTGTGGAGTAAAATGAATGTTATTAGTTCAAGTTAACTGTATGAAATTCTTGTATTATGTCATTTGTACACGGTAAACATACAGTTATAATTGTTCTGCAATTTAGTAAATATAAATATTTTTTTTTTAATTTTCATAACAAGTAATTTTTTTATCTTAAGGAATCTGCTAAGAGTGAATGTTTTAGCATTGTATGATTATTTTCCCCCATTATTACAGGATTCAGATGACAAATATGCCCGGATAACTTGCCCCCTAGATAACAGCCAGTGAGTATAACAAAATTAGTCCCTAACAAATGATAGAAATAAAGTACAAACATTTTTTGATAAAAATTTCAGTTATCAGGGCCAAATAGTTTCTTAGCATTGTTTTTAAACCTTGCAAAGCTGCAAGTGACCATTAAATTTTATTTTTCTGTAGTTACACAAGGTATGTACCAAAAGCATCTATTCTTGTAATTGTGGGGAATCTACTTGCTTTTTTTCTCTTCCAAAGTTGGAATGTTCTGTTAAGGTCTGGCGCTAGGATACTCAGACACTGGGTAAACGTACTTAGCCCCCCCCCCCCACGTCCCCTGTCAAAATTGTTTAAAGTAAACTTTGGTTTTACGCATAAAGTTGGAAAATATTAATGCAAAAATGTTCAAAATCGTGTTCAGATTTTAAAATTTGCATTTGATTTCTATTTAGCTTGGAACCCTTGCTACCAGGCACTCTTCAGAGGTCTGGGCCCTGGGTACATTTGCCCTACTTACCCCTCCCTAATGCCGGCCCTGATCCTGTCCCCTTGGGTCAGCATCCCATCAGTACTTGGAAGAGAAGTTTTCTTTTGGGATGTTACTGTCAGAGGAATAAATTTTCTTTGAGCTGTTAAGTGACAGAGATTAGGTAGAATTCTGTAAGAGAGTATGGATATTGAGAGGTAAGCATTTACAAGGAAATTTTTTCACAAAATAATTTCATTTTGGCTGTTACAAAAATGCAGCCAGTACCTACAACACCACCTTAAACCGTGTCTGCCTACCAGTGACTTGAAAAATTGGAAATCTATCAAAATTCACACATGCATATGTAGATTTGATGAACCATTCATTAAAAGTTTGTTATTTTTGTTTTGCATGAAAAAAAAAAAAAAAAAAAAAAAAAAAATCAGATTCTTTTGGACCTGTTAGGTCATACACCTATAAAAACTTTGCTGAAGAAAGTGATATGAAATGCCATCATCTATTTTATTTTATTTATCAATCTTGTTTCATGGATCCCTGCTGAGGAAGGACCTCTGGGATGTGAAACATGTCATGGTTAATACACATACATACAATATGAGTCATAATCATAATAAAAACAATTATACATTCCAAAGACAAATAAAGAGAATAACAATAAACATTAATTTTTACAATTGAATTTTGCAAAAGTCATATTGAATACAATTAATTAATTTGTTCAAATTCTTGAATGGAGTAGAAGGAGTTTTTCTTTAAATATATCTTTATTATCTGCAAACTGTTTTATACTCTCGGGAAGTTTATTAAACAGATGTATACCAGAATAATTATCTCCTCTTTGTACTAATGATAGAGATGTTTGTGTTTTGTACAAGTTATTTCTGTTTCTTATACTGAAATTGTGTACCTGTGAATTAGAAGTAGACAGGTTAAAATGATCTATGACAAAGCACATGAGAGAATATGTTGGGTTTTCTTCTCCGTCTAGTGCAGCCAGTGGCGTAGCTAGGTCAACAAAGGCCCCGGTGCAAAAAATTTATTTTGGGCCCTCGGGCCAGACGGGCGACCTTTTTCTTGCTTTGTGTGCTGGTAGGGGCACCCTGAACTGAGGATGGGGGCCCTTGAATTGTTCTTTAGGGGCCCCTGAGCACAGCGAGGGCCTTTAGTGAGGGGCTCCTGTGTTCTCAGGGGCCCTTTAGACGACGGTAGAGCTAAAAAAAAAAAAGGGTCGCCATTTTGCCGTGAAGGCTCGTGGGCGCTCTAAACTGCGCTTGAGGGCCCCCAAGAGGTGCGCTTAGGGGCCCCTTGAGGTATGCTTGGGGGCCCCTGAGCGTGAGGGCCCCGGTGCACTGCACTGCCTAGCCCCATAGTAGCTATACCCCTGAGTGCAGCTAAGTATTCAAATGAGAGAATATGTGTACTGAGAAGTCATTGTAAGAATAATGAGTTTTTTAAAAACGTTGTCTGCTAGAAGTTCTTGGTTTTACCCTACACAACATCCTAATAGCTCTTTTCTGTGATATGAAAACTTGTTTACTTTGTGAAGAGTTTCCCCAAAAAATTATGCCATATGACATCACGGAATGAAAATATGAAGAGTACACCTGTTTCGTTAATTCTAGATCTGATGTTAGGGAAGGTGTTCGTATTGCACAGGTAGCACTACTTAACTTCTTCAGTAGTGAAGTGAAATGTTTGTGCCAACATAGTTTCTCATCTATTTTATATTGTTTCTGATATTGTGTTATTTTTATCACTTACTTGTAAATCTGGCTGTGCATAATTTTTTGTTTTGAACCTAAAATAATGTGTTTTTTTTTTTAAATTTTAATGAATTTGCCTTAAACCAATTTGCTACATCACTAAGTACTTCATTTACATTAAATTCTAGATTGCTGTTTGGTGTTTTTCTCACTGTCAAGTTAGTGTCATCTGCAGATAAAACACTCTTAACTTTGTCAGATCAGTTTCCAGTTAGGTCATTGATGTACAACAAAAAGAGGAGGACAGAAACTTGTGGAATTCCATGTTTTATTTTCTCCCAGTCTGATGAAGCATCTTTACTTATTTTAGAATAAAAAATTGAAGCTTTTTGCATTCGATTTTCCATGATTGATAGAATCTGAACATCTTTTCAGTAATTTACATGAAATATTGTCACAGCTGGAAGAATTTTTAGGTTTTAATTGTTTCATGAGTTTATTTATTTCTGGTATTGTTACTGGTGACAAATCTATTTGGGAAAGCAGTCTGGAGAAGTCTTAGGGCACTATGTGGGGATTGATTTTCTATGCCTAATTCCTCTACAGCTGAAGTAAAATGTTTGTTAAATATTTCACTAACTTCCTCTACTTCACTATGCACAGATCCATTTTGTTCTAGTTTTATATCTTTAGAGTGATTTACAGATTTTCCTGTTTCAGTTTTTACTGTATTCCATATAGTTTTCATCGTGTGGCATGAATTCTCTATTTTCTCTGATATATACCTATTCTTGGTCTTTATTATTACATTTCTTAGTATTTTAGAATAAAGTTTATAATGAACTTTTAATGTATAAGTATCTGATTCTCTTACTTTTAAGTAAAGGTCCCTTTTTGTTTTACTAGAAACTTTAATACCCTTTGTTATCCATCCCTTACCCAATTTACTGTTTGGAGTGTTAACAACTTTCCTTTTTTTTGAAACTTCCTTCGAAATGTGTTAGAAATATATTAAGAAAGGAATCAAATTTTGCATTAATACCCTGTGCAGTGTACACTTCTGACTAGTGTTCTTTATTTAAGGGATCTATGAAATGTTTTAATATTGTTTTCATTAATATTTCATCTATATACCCAGCTTTTCTTTACCTGTTTAATATTGTTTCTGGACTTGATACATAACAGCTGGGCATCATGATCTGAGATTCCATTTATTACTGGAAGTTTGTTGTAATTACTGTACTGAGAAATATCCATAAAAAAATTTCAATTGCAGTTCTGCTACTATTTTGTATTCTAGTAGGGAAATTTACAAGCACCGTTAAGTTAAAAGACAACATCAAGGCTTCCATATCTAGCCCCTCATTGCTGTGCTTGAGAAAGTCAACATTAAAATCTCCACATAAAACTATTTCTTTGTTATTTGTGAAATATAGTAGCAAAGACTCTAACTGAGATAAAAGCAGTCTAAAATTTACTTAGGGGGGCCCCCGTAAATTGCTATTACTATGAGCTCTTCCTTACAATATTCTAGTTTAGTAACAGCATTCAAAGTGTTGTTCTATACAATACTTACTTAAACCTACACTGTTGCATTGAATATAATTTTTAACAAAAATGGCAACTGCCCCTTTCTCCATTTTACATCTACAGAAATGAGAGCTTAGTTTATAATTTGGGATGGACAGCTGAGATATTCCTGTGTCAGACAAATGATGTTCAGATATGCACAAAACACCTACATTGAAATTTTGGATCTCTTCTGTCATCAGTTTTACTAAATATTCCCCTTATATTTTGATGGAGAATAGTGGTCTGAACACTTTTGATTCAATTAATTTAACTTGTTTACTTTATTAGTACATACTGGTATGTCAGTTGGAATTTTTTAATTTCAATAAGTTTTGATCAGGAGAGACTTTAATTTTAGATATCTTAATACATTTATTTTATTTACCCTAAAAAAGGCCACTACTTAAAACCACTTATAACAGGAATACCTCTTTCACTCACCTGGCATCCCTTGATCTCATCAGCAATAAGATGTGAAAGCTTCCTTTTACCTCTGAAATTCAGATGGAGTCCATGGCGAGTATAATTGTCCCTACCAATGCAGGCCACATCTATCAAACCAATGTGTGAATTTGCTGGCTGCCAGAGAACCCTTTCCAATGATGCATTTTATGCCTAATGATATGCCACATCCAGGGTTTATTATAATCCTCAAGCAAACCCACAAATCCCACATTCATCTGACATGTGTTCCTGGAAATGTGAGCAATGTCTTCCTCAATTGAATAATTGAGGTCCTTATCAAGACTATATCCTGGTCCCCCCACAATTACAATACGATCCTCCTTTGAGAAATCTTTCTCTAAGCCTTCCACATTTGCTACAACACTTCCAAGATCTGCATTTGGTTTGATAATACTGCAGACTTCACAATCTGGCCCCAAGTCAGACTGAACCATCTCACTGATTCCCCTCCCATGACTGCTTCCAGGTAACAGTACCTTCCTAAATTTAGATACCCCTTGAAAAGTTCTCCTTTTTACTTTACAAGATCTCAGATCATTCAGTCCAACCTGTCGGTCCTTAAAGTCACCATCTAGATCCTCCAATGGTCGATGTCTTGGATGTCTCCAGCTGGAAACCATCAGACAGACAGCGTCTCCTACCTCTCCTGCCAGAGCTGACTTCTCTCAACTTACTGTCCTGCCTAAGTCTAAGAACAGAGTTTTCTGCCTTCAGGGCATTTAAATCCCTCTCTGCAGATGCCAGATCTGACTGTAGCATCAGAATCCGCTGCTCCTAATCATTAATTCTGCAGGAGTGACGATAGTTCCAGGCAATACTGACACAAGAGTCACTGTTAGCAACATCGCTGCACCTCCAGTGAAACCAGCACCAGCAGTTCCAGCCCGTCACTCCTCCTCTTACCGGTCTTTGGCAATTTCCAAACTTAGTACCCATTATGATAGTTTCAGAAAAACTTAAGAACTTAGAAGAATAAAAAGTTTAAAACGTTTACTTTTCGGACTATTTTAAAAACTTAAGAACTTAGGAGAAAACTTTTTAAAAATGTTTACTTTTAATTAATTACTTGTGTTTCAGTTACCAAAGAAAAGATACGCTAAAAAATACTATGTAAACCACTAAAACTTTTCCGAAATGTGAATTAAAACACTTATCAACTAAAACACTTCCAAAAAAACAAACAAATGTTATCAAAAGAACTTTTCAAACAATTCCAATGAAATTAGACACCCTAGAACTCTGATTCTGACCTAACCTCAAATGTAAACAAATAAAACTTGTTTACACTGTACTGATTTTCTATTTGAATAAAGATTCACTATCACAATCAGTGAAGATTTGTTTAAAGAAAGTTTCACGAACACAAAAAATACACAATATTTCGTTCTTAAACCTTCTTCATGTTAAAAAGAATGAGTCATGTGGTATGGGAAGTGTGCACAAGCCGAAGTATTCTACATGATTGAGTGGATTATCAATATGGCGGTGGGACTAAGATGTTATATATAAATATGTATACCACAGACGGTGATAGAAGTAGTAATAAATATATTGAAACGGTACAGAATGGAAAGACGAAAACAAAAATAAATATAGATATATAAATTTAGTGGGGGGGGGGGGAAACATGTAGTTGGTTAAATGACAATAATGCTAATACTGATAATACTGAGTGATGCGTCAAGGAAAGGAATTTTATCAGTGGTTGAGGCCGGGTGGGCTGTCTTGTATCTAGGATATTTTTTTAAGCAAGTTCCCATCTCCGAAGTTCTGAGGTGGCGGTGGTTACAGGTAAACTCTGATTGCTCTCACGGTAAAACATTCATTGAAATTGTTGGAATTGTGGTAGTTAGCATGTTCAGATATTGGCAGATATAAACTGCGGGTGTGGACTGTTTGTTTGTGGCCATTCATTCTGGTCGAAAGTTGTTGTGTAGTCAGGCCTATATAGGAACTTATGCAGTGGCGGCAAGTTAGCTGGTATATGATGTGGGTTGAGGAGCATGTGGCATGTCCAGTGATGGGGAAGGTTTCCCTGTGACAGGGTTGCAATGTGTAGTAGTGGGAGGATGCATGTTGCAGGTTTTGCAGCGAGGCCTATTGCACGGAAAAGATCCATAACGTGTTTTAGGAGAGTCAGATGGAGGGTATTGTGAACCATGATGTTTTTGAGGTTATGTGATCTGCTGAAACAGGTACGGGGGACAGTTGGCAGAATTTTTAGCAAGAGTGTGCACATTTCTGGAAAGGAGCGAAGGAAATCATGCTCCTGTTGTAGGATCTGATTGATGGATTCGAGGCCAGGTGAGTACTGGGTGACAAAGACAGGGCTGTGGTTGGATTCTAGAGGTGCCGGGTGAGAGTGGTTACATGGAGGGTGGGTGATTGCACGCGTGATTTGTTTATGTACAAGGTCTGCTGGGTAGGAGTGGAAAATAAGGGCTTGGGATAGGTTCTGGGAGTACTTGGAGAGGGATTCAGAATGTTTCAGCAGATCACATAACCTCAAAACATCTTGGTTCACAAATACCCTCCATCTGACTCTCCTAAAACATGTTATGGATCTTTTCCGTGCAATAGGCCTCGCTGCAAAACCTGCAACATGCATCCTCCAACTACTACAAATCACAACCCTGTCACATGGAAAACCTTCCCCATCACTGGACATGCCATATGCTCCACAACCCACATCATATACCAGCTAACTTGCCGCCACTGCACAAGTTCCTATATAAGCCTGACTACACAACAACTTTCAACCAGAATGATTGGCCACAAACAAACAGTCCACACCTGCAATTTATATCTGCCAATACCTGAACATGCTAACTACCACAATCCCAACAACTTCAATGAATGTTTCACCATGAGAGCAATCAGAGTTTTCCCCGAGACCACCGCCGCCTCAGAACTTCGGAGATGTGAACTTGCTTATCAAAATATCCTAGATACCAGACAGCCCACCTGGCCTCAACCACCGAAAAAATTCCTTTCTTTGACGCATCACTCAGTATTATCATAATTGGCATTATTGTCATTTAACCAACTACATGTTTTTGTTTTTTCCCTGAATTTATATATCTATATTTATTTTTGTTTTCGTCTTCCCATTCTGTACCCTTTCGATATATTACTACTTCTATCCACCGTCTGCGATATACATATTTATCTATAACATTTTAGTCCTAGCGCCATATTGATAATCCACTCAGTCATACTGCGGCATGTTCACACCTCCCGAACCTCATGACTCATTCTCTTTAACATGAAGAAGGTTTAAGACCGAAATATTTTGTATTTTTTGTGTTCGCAATATATGTGCTTCTCCTGTCGCTGCCTTCAACTTTGGTGAGTGACGAGTCATTTTCCCTTGTGATTTATATTGTGTAATGAGTTTTGGTTTTTGTGCTTGGAATTCCTTTGATCCCATTTCACTGAGAAAAGCAGATTCCTTCTTTCTGGTCTACATCACTTTGAAAATGTGTTCCTCCCAAAAAGTGTTAGAATTTTGTAAAAAGATGACAATTTGGAAGGAGCCAGATCTGGGCTGTATTGTGGGTGTTTGAAAACTGCTCATTTATATTCGCTCATAAGTTGAGTTTTTCCAGCAGTATGAAGTCTCACATTGTCATGGAAAAGCACGACACTACCAGATAACAGCTCTCTCAGATGATTTTAAATTGCCCGTCACAATTTATGGGAAGTTTCAGAATATTCATCGATGTTAATAGTGGATCCTGCAGGGATGAAATCAATTAAAAACACCATATAGTTTCTAGAAGATATTAAATATGAGTTCTAAAGCTGATGGTTGCTTCTGTACCTTTTTGGGTTTGATTATGAATGAGTGTGATGCTGCTCTAGGGACTGACATTTGCTCTCAGTTGTAGAATAAGAAACCCACGTTTCGTCCCCAGTAACAGTATGTATCAGGAATGAGTCTCCTTCACTACAGTAGCACTCCAGAAAATTCAACACTGCACCTATACACTTCATTTTGTATTTATCATTAAGCATATGAGGGACCCATATTGCACAATTTTTTTTCTGTAATTCGAATGATCTTTGACAATTTCATGAAGAATGGCACATGGAACATGAAAATTGCTTTCTGATTTCATCCAGTATGTTATACCATTTGTTCTTCATTAATTCGTCTACTGAATTCAGCAAGTCATTTGTAATGTCTAGTGGACATCCTGTTCACTCATTATTCTGGAACTTTTCTCTTCGTGAGTTAAAATTATGTTACCATTGTTAAACAGATGATTTATCCATTGCATTGTCTGTGTAAACCTTTTTGATTTGGTGGTGAATACCGCATGGTTACACATTTCTTGCATTAAGGAATCAAATAAAAGATCTTATTTCACAATTGGCAGTGTTCTAATTTTTTTAAAAACATTTTTTATACTCACAGAAAGAAGAAAAGTGTCAGAAATAGATCATAGCCTCACACATACTAAACAGACTGTAGACCTAACCCAGTTAACACTGAATGGCGGCTACCTAAGATGTCAGCACTGTTCCCAACACAAATGGGTACTATTTTCCAGTCAACCCTTGTACTTCTTTGATAGAAGTAGAAGTGTCAGATGCCAGTTTCTAGTGAATTTTGATAATTTATTTTAATAATAATAAATACGGTGAAATAAGGGTAGAACTTAAAACATTGATTACTACTGTACTGTGAAACAGAAATTTGTAAATGTTATTTCTAAACATTCTGATATTTTTGAGTACAAAAGGTAATTATTATTGTAAGTTTAAGATCATTTTTATATTAAATCTGTAATAACCCTATCATGTTGCTGTTTGTAAAACATTACCTTTTTTCCAGCACATGTTATGTTCGACATTTGAATAAACATCTACAGAAATGTAATGCCAACAGAAGTGATCCTTCATTTATTGTATATGGTATGAATAGAGGAACTGAGTTGTCTGGGGCTGCAAAGGAAACTATCACACTCTCCACTATTGATAATGAATCTTTATTAAAATTAATCCATCAAATAGAATCTGTAGCAGAGGGTAAGAGTCATTTGTGTTATATTTATAGATAGAAAGAGGTAAATACTATTATTACCAAGAAGTGAAGGGCATCTTTAATTCAAAGCATATGTTGATACTATTTAACATTAAGCTTTATTCATAAAAAATGTTAATAATTTATCTTTTTTTTTTTTTGTATTGTGTGTAACTTAAGAATGAAACAAAATCAGAAGCTTAAGTGTATAAAATTTTCAGTAATGGTTTTATTGAAGTTGAAGGGCAGGAAGGCTGTTATGAACACACAAAACATAAGATGAATGTAATTGTTCAAAGTTTCAGTTCAGTACTTTATTTATGAAGAGAGATACAAGCCATTTGGCAAATGAGGTGTGTGTAACATGTGGTCGACTGTATGACTGGGTATGCCATGGAGAACAGGGTGGGAGATGTGGGGTGTAGGGGGTTGAGTGAAACGGGGTAAACTATAGATAACTATGGCAAAATAATATCGCTGGTGGATTGAGAACACACAAATAGATGCAATAAAATTAAGTAATAATTATGAATAAATGCGTAAATAAGGGAACATTAGTGGAAAAATGCATAGAGTAAATAAATAAACAATAAATGAAGAGATTGTTGCTACATTCTTGTCAGAGGTTGAGGCTTAGTAGATGCTTAGTGTCCAGGATATAATGGTAAGCTAGTTCCCATCTACGGAGATCAGAAGCATAGTAGTTTCTGGGAAAACACTCAACAGCTCTTACTGTTGAGGTTGTGAAAGTTGTGAGAACTGGCATGGTCTGCCAGTGGATGGTATAGTCTGTTTGCTTGTGGCCATTCATTCTTAATTGAAAGCTGGTTTGTGGTGAGGCCTATGTAAAAACAAGTGAAGTGTGTACAGGTCAGTTGGTTTATGATGTGCAAAGTTGAACATATAGTATGTGCTATATGGGGAAGATTTCTCCTGTGGTTGGATTAGAATAGGGCTTGCAGACCGGATGCATGTTGCAAGTTTTGCAGTGAGGTCTGTTGTATGAATAGGATCCATGTAGTGGATTGTGAGAGTCCAATGGTGTTTGTGGACAAAGATGTTCTTCAGATTGGATGGTATGCTGAAGCATATGTAGGGGGCAATGGATAGAGTTTTAGGAAGAATGGTGTACACCAGTCAAGGTGAATACTACTATCTTTGCTTGTTTTTATTGGCCTTCACTTACCCTTGTTCCAAAGGTTTGCTGTTCCTCAACTCAGTTTTCACAACTTGCTGTATTGATTTCTTTTTGCCATCCAGCCATTCACTAATCTTACCCAAAGTCAGTCATTGTTATTTAATGATTAGGTAACTGATATTTATATATTAACTTGTTGATTTTTATTTTGTAAATTTTTGTTTTATCATCATTATAATTATCTTTTGATTGGTTTTTCTTTCTTTCAACTTGGTCCCAGTTCATAACTACATCTCTGCTTACAGATACTGTCCCCTTCAGTAGGATAAATTGCAGACCCATATTCTTTTCCTGCAAACATGTGTTTCCAAAAACTTTCCCCAAATGGCCTTACCATAAAACTTCTTGCACCTGGTTGTGACTCACTCATTCATTTCATCCTCAATTTCTTTTTGCAAAAACAATCACTGGTCTGAATGCGCCTCCTTCTTCACCAGTACACTGCTCTAGCAACACTTCATGCACCTTATATCCCATCATAAAATACTCTTGATTTCATCTGCACAATATAGTCCCTGCTACAACCTGTAAAGTTATCCCAATTGCACAAGTTCCACATTATAGCTGGTACCTTCTTTCCCTGCCACTTTTTTTCTCCTCATCACAAATCCACATTGCAACCTCCCCTTACTTCTTCCAAACAATTGTCCACCTATTAAATATTTCTCATCCTTCTGCTGTAAAACTTGCACTCAAGTGCCTAGTTTCAATATGTCACTGCAACCAACATTAACAGTTACAAATCTGCCCACCATCCTTTTCTCAGAAGCCTAACATTGAGTCAAGTCTTCAGAAACTCCAGCCAAACTCCTAACTAATGCCTTTCCCACTCCTCCCTTTTTTTTTTACTTATGGCTTTATACCTTGTCGACGTCGAGGTTATTAGAGGTGGGATGGTACTGTGGACAGGGAACGGGAAGGAATTCGGCCATGACCTTTTTGAAGGAAGCATCCCAGAATTCCCCTGGAGTGATTTGGGGACACCATGGAAAACCTAAATCTGGATGCCTGGACTGGGATTCGAACCGGCATCCTCTCGAATGGGAGGCCAGAATGTTAACTGTTCACCCACCACGCTCGGTCCCTTTACTAGAATTATTCTCCTCAACTGGTTTAGGATTCCATATCCACCAGCCTTATCTTACCCAGTTTCTTGAAAGTCTCACCCCAGAGCAATAGCCTCATCCATTGTGAAACCTATGCCATAACAGACGTCTCTACCAACACCAACGTAACCATCCTAGTAACATAAATGTGTTCATCCATGGTAGCTAGAAATTGTAATGACTTTGTGGCTGGATCCTGTATTCAGTTACCAAATAAGACTACCTGCCCTATTTTTACCAATAATCCCACTCTCTCTGTCTGCAAAGGGATTAGAAAATTCATTAGTAGGGGAAAGTCGGATAAAACCGGGTAGGTGGACAAAACAGGGATTCGGGTTTTATAGCTTGATTTGTAGTGATATCTAGCGAAAACTTCTAGAACTACTTCCCGACGAGTGCCATGACAGCGTGCAGTGAACAGAAGTCGTATAAACCAACCCATTTCGTAGTGGTAATTTTTTTTAAAGTTTCACCTGAAAAGGTTAACAATCCCGCGTCTGCAATATTACGCTACCAATCATAAATACCTAAGGATTTAGTTCTGGTAAGCACAACGTATGATAGCTCATTATTTACTTGTTATTTTGACGATTTATCTTCGTGTCTATGACTTGTTTGAACAATGCTAGAATAACAATACTTCAAAATGGCGTAGTCGGACAAAACCGGGATGCGGGTAGTCGGACATAAGCGGGAAGTTCCCGGTTTTGGACAACTGAATTTTTTGCGTGATTAAAGTGGAATTTACTTGTTTAGTTATTGTTTGAAGATCTATAAATATTTTAAAACTATACAAAAAGTATTATTTAAATTAAGTTGTTATATAGAAAACTGTTTTTTAATTATTTACATTAAAAATGAAGCCGATTTTTTTTAAAAAATCATCCTAGTCGTGCTGTTTCAATCAACTAAATTGAAAAGTTGTTTAGATATGCATATTTAAGGGCACCAGTTGCACAAACTGCTATAAAAGGGTTTGAAAAGACTGGTATCTACCCGTTCAACAGTGAAATGTTCCCAGACCACCTATTTGCTCCCGCTGAGACAACCGGGAGGCCCCTGGAAGTGGAAGAGAAGCTTTTAGCTGCACCTCAAACATTCCCTGAACAACATGAACCTGATGTAGATGTGCCTGTAGGAATCCATAAGCCTCAGCCTGAGAAAAAGAATGGGTCTATAGAGAAACAGGCTCCAGTCCCTGTACAACTTTCTACGTCTTCTTAAGGTCTGAGCCAGATATGAAGTGTCCTTTTGCAGTCTCGCCACAGGATATAAAACCTATTCCAGTACAAACCGGCCCTAGGGCATCAGGTAATCCGATAAGAGGCGAGGGAAAACAGCTATTATTATTTCATCTCCCTACAAATTAGAACTCGAACTAGAAGATAAAGACAGGATCAAAAAAAACAAGACGAGAGACTTAGCCATGAAGTGAAGTATTTTCAAGAAGACAGAAAAAAACTAAAAAAGTGAGGTTAAAAAGAAGAAGCCAAAGAAAAAAAGAATCCTTTGCGGCAGTTTATATGAACATTCTACATCTAAGGAGAGTTGGATACAGTGCATTCACTGCAAATGGTGGGCGCATGAAGCATGCAGCAATGCAGATGAATAAAACCAAACTTTCATTTGTGATGTTTGTGCCTAAAAATGTTTAACTCTTAGAGAGTAACATAAAACATTGTTATTTGATGTAGCTTTGATATATTTTCAAATTCTATATGTATAATACGTCATATCTTGCTGTTTTTCCTTTAATAAATAGTGTAATTGCAAACTTACAATATGGTTTTTTATTACTCTTTACAGTTCCCGGTTTTGTCCAACCAAGTCGGACAAAACCGGGACATTGCAAACTTCTAAAAAAATGTGTTTTTATGATCTTAATTGCTGTTGTTCACGACTAGTTTATTATTTTTTTCTTCACAAGGGATCAGTTTATCGTTTTAACACAAATTTTGACTATTTTGTTCACAAGATGAATATTAGAAGGAAAAAACCCGGTAGGATCCCGATTTTGTACGACTTTCCCCTATATATAGATATGTCCAGTGCCTCACCACAAATTTCTTTTCATCTTAAACTCTTGAGAAGTTATGCACCCAGACTCTACAAAATGCAAAAACCTTGTAACACAGGACATTGTATAACAACTGCTTTTGGTTCCTCTCTTGAACATATATATCTACCCATACAAACCACAGTTAGTTTCCTCTCAATATCGCACATCCCACATCACAACCTACTGACTTACTTCATTCTTGTGACAGTTGATGTCACTACTGCACTTAGAATATTGGTAGGATGCGGGCTCAAATACCTGTCTGGCCTTCCAGATTTTGATTTTCCATGGTTTCTCAAAATCACTACAGGTAAAGATTGAGATGGTTCCTTCAGAAGGACATGGCTGAAATCCTTCCCATTACTTGACCTCATCATCTCCCAGTTCTGATGAACTCATTGTCAATGTGCCATAAATCCCAAGGCAAAATAATAATAATAATTTAACATTTTTACTAATATAATGCCACTTTTTAGTTTGTGTTGGTTTAGTGTTAGTTAGTGAAATAAATGAAATTGACATTCGTTACATCATTACATCATGGAAAATTAAGATCTAGAGACTGTTAGTGAAAGCAGCAACACTAGCAATAGCAACGAGAAAATTAAAACTCTTTGGTCACATTTATGCGATTATATTGCATTTAAATCAAAATTGAGAGAACAGTTGATTTATGAATTTGAACTGTATTTGCCTAAACTTTCTGCAATCACGTTTCTTGCCTTAATAATCTTAAACAACACATGAGTAGGAAGCAAAGATCCAAATATTTACAATTTGGAAAAAAAAAAAGTGACAGGAGGATCAACTCGTTGGAAAAGGAAAAACAATACAAAGCCATCTTCAACTGCTGTGTATTCTTCTGTTGTAGATAGTAGGAGAAGCATTTTTTTCCATCACCATCACCTAACAAAGTTATTTCAACAAACCATTGGTGAATCTTTTGGCATCATAGTTAACCGATAGCAGCCTATCTCAAGCTAATGTAGACCATTGCATTATAAACTTTTTCGTTGCCAACATCATTCCACTACATGTTGTAGAATAAGATACATTTGAGAACCCGAGTAAAATGTTAAATTTCAGTAAGAATTCAGTTTCCAGAGGGACATTGGGTAGATATGTTGTTCATGGTTAACTTGTTGTGGATAACAGTTTCCAGAGAGACATTGGGTAGATATGTTGTTCATGGTTAACTTGTAGTGGATAACTGTAACTTGCATTAAATTTGCAAAAATGCAATGCTTTAACGATTATCAATGTTAACTTTTTAAGTAGCGGATTAACAATTGACGACCCCAATCTGGATGCCCGGACGGGGATTCGAACCGTCGTCTGCCCAAATGCGAGGCCAGAACGCTAGCCATTACACCACCACGCTCGGTGCGAGAAACTTAATTCCCACAGTTGAAGATGTAGGTTGTAAGAGGTTTGTTGAGCTGAAGAGGTTAGTGCAAGAAAGGAAGAGATGGAGGATTGCATCAAACCAATTGAGAGACTGATGATGGCAAAAAAAGTTCATATAAATATTAACTAGAGGTCTAAATAGAAAGGATTGAAATAAGTTTTGTGAGGCGTCATTCAGAGCTGTTTCAAATGCTGAATCAATGAAATAATGTAAATTGATGTGCTTGTGTCTTTGACTTGCACCTAAAAAACTGCCGCCTAGGCGAGTGGCACTCGCAAGATGCCATGTGAAATGAGCTTACTCGAGTGCACTGTTTACACTCTAGTTTCATGCCTTCTTGCATCGACCTGTGGTAGCTCGAACGAAAGTGTAAACACAGCTTCAGAATAAATTAAACATTGAACAAAAGAAGCTACAATAACTGAATTAGAAGATTTGAAAAGAAAAGTGTAGCAAATGAAAAAATTGTTATAAAAAAGTTAAACTTTTAGCTAAGATTCATATTATTGATGATCACTTTAAAATTTTTGAATAGTTTAAACTACCAAATATTAGAAGTTTAATTTTTTCTAGTTCATACTAGGCATTAGCTTATTTTTCTCTACTCATTTTAAATTACGTTTTATAAGAATATTAAATTAGTTATAAAATACAAGCTATGACAATGTACTAGAAATGAATGAAGTAAAAAAAATAAATTATTCAAAAAAACATAGATAAATGTGTCTTTTTAATTTTTGTGAGTTTAATGCCATATTTAATTATTACAGTTAAAATATGACCAGAACTTTAAATGTCTTAATAAGAGAATAAAATTTCTATATCAGGGAAAAGTTTGACAAACTTTACAGGAAAACTGGGAAATATCAGAATTTTTATGTCATTACTTTGCGGCTACCGAGGCCCATCAAAATAGGATCTTCTTATAGTTTTCATGATGTCAGGTTAACATGACGTGAATGATATGTCTTATTTTCATAGTTCAAACATGATGGGTTCAACTTCAGAATACTTCTACCCAGCTCGTAACTGTTCAGTTTGCTGTTGTATCATTTGCCAAAACTTTCAAAAGTTGAATATGAAATTATCTTGCGTAATTTTCATGAAGATTTTTTATTCTTGTGTTAGGATGCTATTTAAGATGAGTCACATTCATTCTCTATATTAATCAAATCAATATCACTTGTGTACATTTGATATCACTACCATTAAGTGGCGTCACAATGTAGCAGAGGTTACAGTGTTTCAGCTGGATGGTCTTGTAAAACACAGCATTTCAATGATTTGCTCTGTTGCCTTAATTAAGTTGACTACATATGCCATTTTAAAAAATTAGGAAAACACTGCTAATGTTTCCGATGTAGATGTACTTATGTAATATTGTGTTTTTACAGCACACATTACATTGACATGTTGAGAAAGCATCCATTCAAGTATATATCATGCAACTCAGTATATAAAAAGATGAGTAATGACTTGAGTGATAATTTTCTCCAGGTATCATGAATATGTTGTAACATCCATTCAGAGGACTAATAATGGGAGGCTCGAATTTGTGTTCCACCAGTTTCATTGAATTTTGTTATGCTGGTTGTGTAACACTAAAAACTGAGCCTGAAAAGAGGGTTTAGGTCAACTGTCAATAGTTATTGATATAATTAAGGTCAAAGGTCATGATTTTGAATCACTAAAGGGATAAACAGATTATCAAATAAGAGATACTTTTATAGTATGCAAGAGGTCTGTGAATTAATAGTTTTTGAGAAATCACAGAATTCATGACATGCAAGTGGCACTTCATGTACCTTAAAAGTTAACACTCTTGACTTACGCAGTTGCCTAGTGGATAACTGGTTAGACTACGAAAGATTCATGCTCAGTTTCAAATCTACTCTTGTAATTTTTTTTCCAATCTTTGTTGTGAATTTTTGAAATTCGACACATTTGTGTGAATCCTTATTTAATTGTGAACACGTTTTCCATAAAGGTACTTGGAGATTGGAAAATGGTGAGTCACAGTAAATGTTCGGTTGCCTCCGTGATACTTGGAAAAGCACCCTAACCACTTTGAGTTATGTATTCAGCAAAATGATTCATCAACACAAATTCAAGTAAAGGTTCGATATAGGTAGCTGTACTTTTCCAATTATAATGGAACGATTTGAATATCTGCTGTTATTTACCACTTATAACTTCCACTTATCATTACAAAGAATGTGTTCATGATGAAAAAGGATTAAAACAAATATGTACATTAAAAAAAAAAAAGTCAGCAGACTAAAAAAATAAGATATTGACACAACAAGAGCAGCAATCAGTAAAAGTCAAACCCATTATCCATGCACTCAGAAGTGTTTAAACTTTATGATGCATGAAGTCACAAGTTCTGTGTTGTGCTAATCTCATAAATATTATAAAAAATGTTATTTAATAATCCATCAATTTTCCTTAGTCTGAAAGTAATCCAACGCCAAGACTTGATTTTGTAGTAAAGTATTGACAGTTGTTGACCTTGTTCCCTACAAGGGATCTCAGTTTCAAGTGGTATTCAACCAAAATGCTAAAATTCATTGCATTTGGTAGGTCAGAATTTCTAGCTTCACCTTGTCAGATTCAAATCTTCCTTTCATTTCCAATCATCCAAATTTTGGTTTTCTGCTTTCTAGAACTCAATCCTGGTGAATGGCGGAATGATTCACATATTGACAAAAGCTTATCTTCCAAATAATTGTTCAAGATGCAGTTCTATTAATGTTACAATTAACAACCTTCAAAGTCCTAATTGGGAAAAAAAATAATTTCAGGTTTCAAAATGCCCTTTGTAAGGAAAGTAATATTTTACTCCATAATGTGTGCAAAGCTCACTCTTACCTAAAATACTTTTTCAGGAATTATTCCAGTACTTCAGGAACAAATATCATCACATAGTGTCCTGCAGAATGAAATTGAGACATCAGAATGTGGAAACAATGTCATGAAACATCTTTTACAAGTATCATCATTGTTATGCTTATGTGAAAAATATAATAGAATTCAACCTGATACATGTTTCATTGAATTTGGAGCAGGTAGAGGTGAGTTCTTCCTCCTTAATGTTGCACATTTGTTTGCATCCTTGGATTTTATCAGTTATTACTATTTGTATCAAAATTACTTCTTATATACATGTTATTAGATATAGCCATAAACTTGATAAAGTCTTAAAACAGATTTTTACTTGCTTAAATTATAATGTAGAATACATTATTGTTTAGGATAATTAATGATTTTAATATATTTACCAATTGATTATTTACATCAGATGTATTTTCAGTTATCAGTTGCTCGATGTTCACATTGTTACACTTTTACTTCTAAATTGTTGAATTTTTGAACACAGTCCTGAAGATAGAAAAATATTTGTTGTTTATATTTACCTTTTGTCAGCTTAGAACATTATACAATACACATTCAAGTCATGCCAAAAATGACTTTTGTATCCCATTCTTTAACCTTTTTCTGCATCCTAAAATCTGTAATCCATTATAAATGAAGGGTCATGTTATAATAGATTGTGTTTATTATAGTATTTTGTAGCATGTGAACAGTGGCACTTTCTTGTCTTTGGAAACTGTTTTGTATATTGATATGAGGGTTATTTTTTAAATAAGGTCTTGTAAGACCCAAGGCTGACACCGGGGTTATAGTATCGCCTTGGTGACTTAACTAACAGTTCACGTGCTTAAAGTTCTGTGGAAATTTTCATAAAACAATTTGACCTTGACCATGTAGCCTTTCTGGATCTCAACTGAAATGCTTAGAGGTCGCCACTAAATTTGTTTAGACCACAAACTTAGAAAAGGTTTCAAGTCTACTATGAAATCACAAAGTCCACTTTGCTCGGAAAATTTGAAGTTTATTTAAAAAAAGTCACAATTTCAAAATTAACATTATTCAGTTGAGTAAGCGATCTAACCAACGTTTCCAAAATATTGCAGATTGTGGAGAGAAAGTATTACCGAACCGAACCACTATTGAAAATTTAAAGTTCTAACAGACATTAACCTCGCAGGCTATCACACCAAAGTCTCAACATGGCCGACTCGGTAGCGCCAAATTTCAACAGACTTCCTCCCGCTCCGACACAAGACTTGCGCAGGCTCACTCACATAATGCTCCCAGGATACAGACAGAGCATGATGGCGGCGGGGGTCTTTTTATAGGAATCACCAAAATCAGTGACGTAAGCAACTGTATCACATCTTTTCGCTTCCGCGAGACCAAAAGTGTGTGTAATTTATTAGATAACCCAGATTATAAAAAGTGTTTAAACTTTGACAGTGTCTAAACTTATCTACTGGAAGTCCAACGGCAGTTTAGTGAGAAATTTAGAGTAATTAGTTTTAAAGTTTTATTTAATTCCGCATGGTGATACAAAGCTCTGAAGTGAGGGGATTAACCCGAACGTTTGAATTTTTACAGCGACAATCAACAACAATCTATCTTCAAAAACTTAAATACCAGACAAATGCTAAAACTTTTTACTAAAGCCATTATATATTCAGAATCGTCTTAATTAGGGCTGTCTACTGATATAAATTTCAAATTAATATTCCTTTTAATTAAAAAGTTAATTATTTTCTCTAAATTAAAATTGCTAATTAAACTTTGCAAAATTATTTAATTTTACTGCCAAAATATCCGGAACAATACTGACTATAGCTGGTGATAAAAGTTCAGCTGTCGCTTTACTTGATTTAAAGATATTACAAATCTTAGAATTTTACTATTCTGATTGCGTGTTTCAAAACATGAACAAACCAGAATATCTCTTAAAATAACCGTTTCTCGATAGGATCAATACACTTTAAAATGATTTTTATGGTGAATTGTAACTGCAGGAATGATTACAGGGAAATTACTTAAAGTTGAAAACTACTCTTCTCGAAATTTCTAAGTCCAACATAAGCAACTTTACAATCAATCTATAGAACATTTTACTACTATGAAAACTAGAATTTTCCAAAATTCTAAGGTTCTTACAGTCTATTGTTTAGTAAGAAGGAAAATACTGTAAATAACATTAAAATATATTTATTTCCACATTCTACATATTTTCACCTACTTTTCTACATAATTTCTATTTTTGTTCAAACGTTTCTCATACTGTTCAACAGTTTTTGAATTCCAACATAAAAAAAACTGCTGATTGTGAAGAAGCCCAATCCATGACTGCAGTTGTGACTTCTAGTTTGTTGTTGAACCGTTGACCACCAAGGAGCTCCATTAAGTACCAAAACAGGTGTAAATCACTGTGTGCAAGTTATGGACTGTAAGGTGGATGATCCAGTTGTTCCCATCCAAAAGACCTTATTAGACCTTGTGTTTGTGTCCTTGCATTGTTATGGAACAACATCGCACAATTCACTTTGTATGGCACACCAGGATGTTCTCAATGTCACACTGTATGCATCAGAACTGATTGTTGTGCCTCTCACCATAAAATCCACAAAAAAACCCTTTCATGTCCCAAAAGACCATAGTCATGCTCTTCCATGCTGAAATTTTCTGTTTGGCTTTCATTTTATCCAGTTACACTTGGACTCAAGAATCGTGAGCCACACAATTCTCATCTCCTGTAATGATGTCCAAAAAATTCTTCTCCTTCCTGAGAAATTTCAGCCTAGTCTTTTGTTTTGTAATCATCAGAAACCATTCTTGGAATCCACTGACAACATAATTTTCGATTGTTCAGTTTCTCTTAAACAATAGTGTACAAAAACTGAGCTTGAAACCTGTGGAAAATCAATTGATAACTGTGAAATCATGAATAATTGGTCATCTCGAATTTCGTTGTTCATATCATGAAACAAATCTTAAGACATCAGAGAACGTTGGCTTGGGCAGGACTCATCATGCAAATTAACCCACCCGTCCTTGAACATTCCCATCCACTTTTGAACTTGACTATCACTCATAGCATTTTCACCACACGCTTCACAAATCTAGACAGTTCATTTCTGCTGCTGCCAAGTTTCTTGTACTTAAGAATCAAATAACAGATTTTATCTCACAGTCAGTGGGTGAATCAATCTTCTTAAACATTATAAACTTCTACAGCCCAACACACAGACAGATGATATGGCTGTAGTAGGCATCAAAACATGCACAAGGCATGCTGGCAGCAGATGCGCACACACTGTGGTGATCATGTTCACTCTCATTCACAAATTAACCTTGTTTAAGAAATAACCTTTGTATTTGTGCATTCAAACTTTGCTATTATGCCAATAAAATTTTTTGCATCATAGTTTAATGCTGATTTTATTGTTAATTGTGCAACACTTGTTTCATGTTTTAATCACACTGACCAAGCGTGGTGGGTGAGCGGTTAACGCTCTGGCCTTATATTCTGGAGGACGCTGGTTTGAATCCTTGTCAGGGCATCCAGATTTGGCTTTTCCATGGTTTCCCCAAATCACTCCAGGTGATTGTTGGGATGCTTCCTTCAAAAAGACCATGGTCAATTTCCTTCCTGTTCCTTGTCCCTATTCTCATCCTGCTTCTAATGACCTCTACATCGGTCAGGTGTAAAGCCATAAGTGAATAAAAAAATTAATCACACTGAAGTGCCAAAATTCATGTTATACCTCCTAAAATCGTGTGAGATCCTCTTTTGCTCGGCCAAGTGCAGCAAACCCATGGTTCAGTGACTGAACATGTTGTCAGATGTTCCCTGCTGAAATGTTCAGCCATGCTTCCTCTACAGACACTCATAATTGCAAAAGTGTTGCTGGTTCAGAACGTGTGCATGAACTGATCTTTCAATTATGTCTCAGATATGTTCAATTTGATTCATGTCTGGTGATCTAGTTGGCCAAATCATTCACTGGTATTGTCCAGAGTGTTTCTCAAACCAATCGTGAACTATTTTGGCCCAGAGACATGGTGCATTGTCATCCTGGAAAGTCCATCATTGTTTGCAAATGTGAAAACCATGACTGCCTGCAAATATTCTCCAAGTAACTGAACATACCGATTTCCAGTCAATGGTGAGTTCAGTTTGACCAGAAGTTTCAGCCCATGTCATGTAAACACAGCCCATACCAGGATGGAGCCATCATCAGCTTCTACAGTACCTTCCTGACAGTCTGGGTCCATGGTCTTGTGGGGTCTGCACTACACTTGAAACCTTACCAACTGGAATCACGACTCATCTGACCACACAATGTTTTTACAATCCTAATAAGGTCCAACTTATGTGTTTACGAGACCAGGGGAGACACTGCAGCTGATGGCATTTTGTTAGCAGAGGCACTCGCATTGATATTCTGCTGATATGTTCCATCAATACCAAATTTCGTTGTACTTTTCACTCAGAGAAATCTAATATGTCTCACATTGAGTGTTGCTACTCTTTAATGCAGTGTGGCCGATCTGTTAATACCGACACCTCAGTGCAGATATTACTGGTTGTGGTCATGCGGTCATTAAGTAGATGTGATTGGTTACTCCATTGTCCATGGTAGTAGGTAATGCCGAAAATTACATATTTATGGCACACTCTTGACACTGTGGATCAAAAATTGTTGAATTAATTCTGAAATTAAATGCCCCATGGGTCTAGCACCAACTGCCATTCCATGTTCAAAGCCTGTTAATTCATGTTGTGGAGCCTTAATATAGTCAGAAAACATTTCACATGACCCACAAGAGTACAGATGGAAACCCTGACACTGCACAGCACATCTACACGTTTCTTCTGTGATGATGCTGCCATCTGGATATTTGAAAATTCCTATCCCATGCATTTTTGCACTTCAGTGTATTTATAATGATTCCATACATTTGAAAATTGTGCTTGAGTGAAGGTTTTGTTCTAATTCTGATGATGTAGTGCAATACCGGCCACTCTTAGTTTTCATAACACTGACAACACTTTCTAGATAGTAGTGCTAGATATTACGTCAGTCTCAGTGTGACACAATATTGTGAAACTCTTCACTCTTGTGATTTCTCAGCTTCTTGAAGGAATTGCATTACACCATTTTCCCCCTTTTAAGTTTTGCTTATTATGGTTTCTATTCTGTTGCTGTCATGACTATTTTAGTAACCAGTTATTCAACAACTACCTATATTCTGTTATTTATGCAGTGTGATATAAGAAGATGTGAAAAATATTTCTTCAGGTTGGCTTAAGAAATGTATGTTACAAAATTTATTAAGGAATAGTTTCTCTTGTGTTTAAAATATCTTGTGTGTCCTCAGGGCCGCCGCTAGCTGTTTGAGCGCCCGCGTGCAATACCGATTATGCCGCCCCCTATCTAACTACAGCCAGTGGTGGATCTAGAGAATTTTCCGAACCGGGTCAAAAGAATGTGAGATTGCCGCCCCTTCAAACATTATTTGCCGCCCCCATTGTTGCCACACCGAGTGTTGCCGGCTGCCTGAAGCAGCTGTTGAGCTAAAAAAAAAAGGTCGCCCGCTCCATAATAGGCTTCAAATTTCGTCGCGGCGACAATGGAATGACAACTATCCCGGGGCGGCGACTTTCGATCACTCGATTTGCCGCCCCCCCTAGACCTGCCGCCCGCGTGCGGTGCACGCCTTGCACGCCCGCTTACGGCGGCCCTGTGTGTCCTTGTTGGGTGAAGTATAATTTACCTTTCACACTTGTAAAATTCTTTTGCACTGTTTTTGTAGTTTTTACATATGAACATATTCTGTTTTTGCTAATTTTGAACCACATCAGTTGTTTTATCTGCAGTCTCACTTTACTGTGTTTTAGGGGGATCATATTAAATTACTTATTTTGTCATTCATGCTTGTTGAAGACTTGAAATGTAAATATTTAGCATTACATTTGACAGCAAGCTTAACTGGGTAGGACACATTGGACAGGTAGTAGGAAAAGGTTTCAAAATTCTGCACTTGTTGGAGAAAGTAATGAGGGGATGTACTGGAGATGTAAAGGAATTGGGTTACAAAACTTTGGTCAGACCATTGCTTGAATATGGTAGTACCCATTTTGAGTATAAAATACAGGAATAGGAGAGGGTGCAAAAAAGGGCTGCTAGATTTGTTTCTGGAAATTATCACAGAGTGCAATCAGTAACAGATATGACAAAGGAGCTAGAAATGGATTTGTTGGAAGACAGGAGGAAGTCGAAGAGAGTCATGGGAGTGTAGAAGGCATATATTGGTGATGAGGCATGGAAAGATATTAGTGTAAGAATTAAAAGTAAAGCATGGGAGCGAAAAGATGACCATGACCACAAGCTAGCACTTGATTTCAGGCACAAGGTTGTAGGAAGATTCTCTTCTTTTAGGTAAAGGTGTCAGGGATTGGAATAAGTTACCAGAGAAATGATGAATAATTTACCAAAAACGTTGAGAGAATTTAAAGTTAAAATTTGTAGAGTGTGAATGTAGGTGGGCGCAGGAAAGGGAGAAGATGGGTTTGTAGGGAAATTGCCACCGGAGTGTGCACTCCATTGCAATTTTAATTAAATATTATTATACATATTTTTATATTTCTTGGTTTTTCAAAATTTTTAAATAGGAATAATGGGATGAACCTTTTATATAGGCAATTTTTTATTTCCTTTAGGGTTCTTTAACTAAGTCCTGTGAGTGAGTGGTAATGCCCAGGCCTAGCATTCAGAAGGATGTGGGTTCAAACACTTGTCCTGTTTTTGGCTTTCCATGGTTTCCGGAAATCACTCCTAGTGAATTTCATTAATGTTCCTTCAAAAGGATATGGTCAAATTCCTGACCATTCCTTGTCTACAATCCTTTCCTGTCTAATGATCTCAATGTTGTCAAGGTGTAAAGCCCCAAGAAAGGAAAGCACAACAATCCATTGAGGTCCTGTCACATATCTACAGATTTAACTCCCTCTCTGATGATAAGCTAAAAAGCTTCAAACTATTACTTATTATTATATTTTTAGATGTTTTAATTGGATTTGTTTTCTGCCAGAAATTCTGAAATGTTTATAATTATGTAATTATTTAGGAAAGTTGACTTACTGGTTGGGAGAAGTGACTGCTATGGAAAAAGGAAATTCTTTTGTGCTGGTGGAAAGAGCATCATATCGACACAAGTTTGATGGCCAGCTCAGCAGTAAATGGGGCTCTACTGTTAAAAGAATCAAAGCTGACATTGGTGATCTTAGCTTAGATGGAATTGATTTGTTGAAACAACATACCCATCTAGTTGGTATCAGCAAGCATCTATGTGGAGCAGCTACCGGTGAGTTTCCATTTCTTAAAATGACTTATGACCTGATGTGTGGTGTTACTGGCCAGTATTTTTGGGATTTTCTTTGATAAATTAAGGGTGCATAATGTGTACATTTATTTTGATTTGTCACACAGTGGGATGTTAAATATTTTTTTCCTTGTGTCCTTTTGTAAAGTTGCCATATCTGCTATCTATTTTTATTATCATCTGAAATTAAAATTCTGATTTTTTCCTACTGTTTTGACTGAAATTTTTACATGAGCATAATTTTATTTTATTGAATAGCTTATTAAATTTTTTGGTACTACTGTTTTATACAGAGTACTATCATTCGTAGTCTGCACCTGTTTGGGGCATTTAAAAAAGGATGTCTAAGTAGCATTCCTGTATGGTGTCTGAAACTTAACTCTTCATATAAGAGTCTGTGTGCTGGAAGTGTGTATTTTTTCTCATCTGTGTTCTGTCTTTATCATCTCTGACAAATTGTGATATATTTTCTGTCGCTCTAAATTTTTATCTATATTTTTGCTTCACATGCCTAAGCTGCTGACACTACATTTGAAAAGATTTGACTCTAATTCTGACCCAGTATCTAGAGTTAAGTTTCCCATGGCTTATGGAAGTCAGTCCAGTTGATTACAAGAATGGTTCAATAATGTAGGCTACAGGCAGCTCCTTTCTAATTACTTAAAAATCAACTAGTTTCATCTGATCTATGGGAGCAGTATTGAAAAGCTGTTGTAGCGTGAAAGGAGTGGAGCTGGGGGATATTGATGCAATGTCATACAGAATGAACTTTAAATGTAAGACTTCATTCATGCATGGGAAAGAAACATTATGGCTAGAAAACGCCATGCAGAACCTTCGTGCAAGTTATTTTCCCCACTATTTCACATGTGGGACATTATGTGGACCTAGAAGAAATGAGAGATTGAAAGATGGTTTTATATAATTTGCTGTATTGTGTTGGCATAAATATAGCTGCCCAAATTTTTCAATCTTTTGAACAAAGAAAAAGTTAAGTTCCACGGAACCAAGCGTGGTGGTGTAACGGCTAGCGTTCTGGCCTCGCATTCAGGAGGACGGCTGTTCGAATCCCCGTCCGGGCATCCAGATTTGGGGTTTCCATGGTTTCCCAAATCACTCCAGGCAAATGCCGGGATGCTTCCTTCAAAAGGCCATGGCCGAATTCCTTCCCATTCCTTACCCCCCATCCTTTCCCGTCTCTAAAGACCTCGCTGTTAGAGAAAAAAAAAGTTCCACGGATATTAGGTTGTCACTTGATGTCACGTTATAAATTTTTAAAATGTTTACTGAGAAAATTATTGATATTTGAATTGATTTTTACTAATATTTGTGTTAAAATAGACAGAGTTATAATTTTCTTCAATCATTGTATTAGTAGGTTAATTAGATTCTACAATACATTTTGTGTACCATTTAGAAATACTGTACACAGAAAGGGAAAATATGTTGTACCTGTAACGTGATGAAATTTGGTGCATTTACAAGTAGCAAAAGCCCTTCAGAAACAGATGTTAAAAAAAAAAAACCTTTAGTCTACAACCTAAAGGTTGGTTGAATCCTCCCGAAGGAGGCATACCAAGCCATTTTGTCAGAGGTAGGACGGCCAGTTCCTTTCCTCTGGGACCTACAATTTAACGTGGAATCTGAACCACAAAATGACCTGGCGTAGCTCATGTGATCAAATACAACTCTTAAAATTAGAGCTGTATTAAATATTTTAAATGAAATGAATTTTCGTTTTTTTTTTTTTTTATGATGTATCACATAGAAAAAAAGAGGCCTTTAATTTGTTATTCAAAAAATGAGAGGATCCTTGCTACAGCAACCAACCACACTTGCTGATTTTGAGAGGAACAGGGGGCAATATAAAAACTTTCTTGGGGAAACTAGCTGAGTGAATCCAGTGATAATAAGCTGTGTTCTATCATTGTACTCACTTAGCTGGTTTCTCGAGAAAGTTTTATTCAAATACAATACCAAGAAAATCTTCTTTCCTATATGGATATAGAAAGTTAATCGAGTTAAGGGGATGAATAAAAAATGCAATGCATTAGGCATTTAACGATCTTCGTTGGAATTTGCTTTCTTATAGCTTCACAGAAAGCTAAAAAAAAATTACTTTTACAAAAGAAAAATCAGTTGTAATGCCAGCAATATGCCATCTTTAATACAAAAAAGTTGAGAGATTGGCGAAGGCTGTGACAAATCTAACAGTTTTATCACTAAATTTAAAAATTCATTCACAAATGAGATGTAGACTCTCTTGGTAACATAAAGAAACTGGAAAGTTTATAACGGGGAGAAAGCACTGGGTTCTTATGGTATCCCATTAAGAGTATTTACAGAGTATGTGACTAAAACCAAATCCTTTCTGACTGAAATTTCCCATAACTCATTTGAAGAGGAAAAAATAGCTTCTTACTTGAAAATTGGACAGGTTACTGCTACTTTCAAGATAGGAGATGGCAGAGACCCTATGAACTATAGCTTGATCATTCTTACATGTATTTGTAGTAGTGTTCTGGATCATGTTATGTTCTTGAGCAGTACAAAATTCTTAGTTGAAAACAAACTGATTCTGCTAAATCAACACACATCTTGAAAAAATTGATCATGTGAAACTGGCTTATTTTACCCTAGCACACTGAAAGTTATTGATACAGCTTCACAAGTCAATGATTTTTATTTACAGAAAGATTTCTACACTGTACCTCACAGTTGCCTCTTAATGAAGATTTGAACTACATAGTGTTAACAAATTTGTGAGTTGGCACATGATTTCACAATTGGATTGATGCAGAATGTCGTAGAAGGTGAAGCATCTATTAATCTAGGTGTTATATTGGACATCCCATGAGAAAGCACAACAGGACCACTGCTATTGCTGATTTTTATAGTTGGCCTTGAAGTGATGTAAGATATTTTACTTATGCTGCTGTTGTTTTGATGGAAGTAAAGACTTCTGCTGATTGTTAAGATATGAACTGACCTCAGTGTTATTTCATTATGGTGTGGTAAATTGAAGCCTAATATAAATAACAAAAGTGCAAGTTAGTGCATATAATGAATAAAAAGAAGCCATTTCCCTATGAGTTCAAAGTAAGTTGTTTAATCCTTGGAAATGTTGGTTCCCTTAAGTTCTTAGGTATGACAATACAAAGCAATATGAAGCAAGAACTGCACATAACTTTGGTTGTAGGTAAACTAAAATTTGGAAGATTTGAAATGTAGTTGTAAATGAAATAGCAGATAAAACATTGGTATGTTCTCATCTACATCCATACTCTGCAATTCACAAGAATTTGGGTGGCAGAGGGTGCTAAGTACCAATCCTAATTCTGTGCATTCCAGTTCCGAATAGCACGAGGAAACAAAGAATACATAAACGCATCAGTATAGCATCTTTTTTCTCAAATCTTATCCCTCCAGTCTTTGCAATCTAAATAGGTTGGCGGAAGAAGTATTTCATTGCTCTCGTAAATTAAAGATTTTTGCATATTCTCCAATAAATTCAAATGCAAATGATGTCATCAGTCTTCCAAACGATCCCAGCCCAGTCTATGTATCAATTCTACGATGCTTTCATAAGGGCTGTAGCAACCAGTCACGAATCAAGTGGCTCTGTACCCTCTCCACTGAGTCAATCAAGCCCTTGTGATATGGATCCCAAACTCCATAACAGTAATCCATATGCAGATGAACTAGTGTTTTATATGCTATTTCCTTTGTATGAGCATTACAATTCCTTAAAATATGACCTATGAATCGTAATTTAGAATTAGCTTTGCAGACAACGGAAGTTATGTGCATGTTACCCCCAGATACTTCAGGGAATCAACCATGTTAACAACTGAATTGTTTACTTTGTACTTATGAACAAACTGATTCTTTTTGTTACTTACTCGCATTGCCTTGCACTTTGCAGTTAAGAGTAAGCTGCCATTTATGACACCATTCCGAAATAGCATCCAAATAGCGCTGAATTTTTAAGCAATTGTCATAGCACCTTATTTCCCTATAGATAACTGCATCATCGGAAAACAATCGCAAACAGCATTTAATGTTGTCACCTAGATCATTTATAAAAATTAAGAAAAGAAGTAGTCCTATTACACTTCCTCGAGGAATGCCCGAAGTAACATCTAACATAGAAGAGGATTCCCTATCAAGTTTGACATACTGTGATCGACCAGTTAGAAAATCACGTATCTGTTCGCAAATCTGATCCAATATACCGTATGTTCGAATCTTCACTAAAAGTCGGTTGTGTGGTACAGAATCAAAAGCTTTCTGAAAATCCAAGAAAATTGTATCAACTTGTGAGAACCTGCATTGATAGCTTTGATTACATCATGGGAAAATAGGTCCAATTGTGTTTCACACGTTCTATTCTTCCAAAATCCGTGTTGACACGGTGTAAGTAACTCATTCTCATCTAGAAACTTCATTATGTTAGAGCATATGACATGCTCTAGAATTCTACTGCAGACAGATGTTAGAGATATGGGTCAATAATGCCTAGAATCACTCCGATCTCCTTTCGAAAACAGGAATTACCTGTGCAATTTTCTGGTCAGGAGGTACTTTTTTCTCTTCTGATGATTTACGGAATATATCTGACAGAAATGGTTCAATTTCCTCTGTGTATTCTGAAAATACTCTTACCGGTATACCATCGGGACCCAGCGCTTTACCCCACTTTAGGAGCTTTAATTGCTTTACAATACCTACGCTATCAATTTCAACCATATCCATCTCCAATTCTACACGATGTGGTAAAGTGGGAATGTTTTCCATGTTTTTGCACATGAATGAATTTTTAAATTCGGCCTTGTTATGGCTGTCATCAACTTTCCGACTGTCTTGTATTAGAACTGGCTTATTGCTGCCACTACAACTAACTGGAGTCCTGGAGTGCTGGTATCTGCATGGAAGCTATTTATTAATAATATCGAGAATGTACAAAGAAGAGACGTGTTTCATGATCTGTTTTCACAGTCTTACAAAAGTGTCACAGACTTAATATTAGTGGATTTATTTATTTATTATTTATTTATTTATCAGTTCTTGAATGGAGTAGAAGGAGTTGCTAATAAGATAATCTCTCAGTTTTTCTTCAAATATATCTTTATTATCTGCAAACTGTTTTATACTCTTGGGAAGTTTATTAAACAGATGTATACCAGAATAATTAACTCCTCTTTGTACTAATGACAGAGATGTTTGTGTTTTGTGCAAGTTATTTCTGTTTCTTGTATTGAAATTGTATACCTGTGATTTTGAAGTAAACAGGTTACAATGATCTATGACAAAGCACATGAGAGAATATGTATACTGAGAAGTCATTGTTATTAAGAATATTGAGTTTTTAAAAAAGTTGTCTGCAAGAAGTTCTTGGTTTTACCCTACACAACATCCTAATAGCTCTTTCTGTGGTATGAGAACTTTTTTGCTTTGTGAAGAGTTTCCCCAAAAAATTATCCCATATGACATCACTGAATGAAAATATGGAGTACACCTGTTTCGTTAAGTCTAGATCTGCTGTTGGGGAAGGTGTTCGTATTGCATAGGTGGCACTACTTAACTTCTTCAGTAGTGATTGTGCCAACAGAGTTTCTTATCTATTTTAATATCAAGGAATTTTATATTGTTTCTAATATTGTGTTATTTTTATAGCTTACTTGTAAATCTGGCTGTGCATAATTTTTTGTTTTAAACTTAATATAATGTGTTTTTTTTTTCAATTTTTAATTTTAATGAATTTGCCTTAAACCAATTTGCTGCGTCACTAAGTACTTCATTTACATTAAATTCTAGATTGCTGTTTGGTGTTTTTCTCACAGTCAGGTTAGTGTTATCTGCAAATAAAACACTCTTAACTTTGTCAGATCAGTTTCCAGGTAGGTCATTGATGTACAACAAAAATAGGAGGGGTCCTGAGAAAAAAGCTTGTGGAATTCCATGTTTTATTTTCTCCCAGTCTGATGAAGCATCTTTACTTATTTTTGAATCAAAAATGGAAACTTTTTGTATTCGACTTTCCGTGTATGATTTAAACCATTTACTTGTGGTTTCATAAATACCATAGTATTCCATTTTCTTCAAAAGTAATTCATGATTTAAACAGTCAAATGCTTTTACAAGATCACAAAATATTGCTACAGGGCTGATTTTATTATTCAGTTCCTCAAATGTGTTATTTAAAAATGAATAAAGCTATTTCTAACGATGATCCTTTTTGGAACCCAAATTGTGATTTAGTAAGGATATTATTTTGTGTAACATGTTTTATTACTCTACAATACATGAATTTTTCAAAAATCGTTGAGAATCCTAAAAGTAATGAAATGGGACGATAGTTATCTACACATGTTGCTTCTCGTTTTTTTTAAACAACGGTTTTACAACTGCATATTTTAGTCTATTTAGAAACACAGCTTGCATTAAGGATTAATTACAAATGTGGACAAGTACACAATTGATATAATCTGTTCAGTAATTTGCTAGAAATATTGTCATAGCTAGAAGAATTTTTAGGTTTTAATTGTTTCATGAGTTTATTTATTTCTGAGACTATTACTGGTGGCAATTGCATTTCGACAAGTCTATTTGGGAAAGCAGTCTGAAGAAGCCTTAGGGCACTATGTGGGGATTGCTTTCTGTACCTAATTTCTCTACAACTGAAGTAAAATGTTTGTTAAATATTTCACAAACTTACTATGAACAGATCTATTTTGTTCTATTTTTATTTCTTTAGAGTGATTTACAGATTTCCTGTTACAGTTTTTATTGTATGCCATATAGTTCTCATCTTATTGCCTGAATTCTCTATTTTCTCTGATATATACCTGTTCTTGGCCTTTCTTATAACTTTTCTTAGTATTTTAGAATAAAGTTTATAATGAGATTTCAGTGTATAGTTATCTGATTCTCTTACTTTTATGTACAGGTCCCTTTTTGTTTTACAAGATACTCAAATACCCTTTGTTATCCATCCCTTACCCAGTTCATTGTTTTGAGTATTGACAACTTTCATTTTTTTTTAAATTTCCTTTGAAAAATATTAGAAATATATTGAGAAAGGAATCAATTTTTTCATTAACACCTTGTGCATTGTACACTTCTTACCATTGTTCATTATTTAAGGAATCTATGAAATGTTTTATATTGTTTTAATTAATATTTCTTCTATATACCCAGCTTTTCTTTATCTGTTTAATAGTGTTTCTGGATTTGATACATAACAGCTGGGCATCATGATCTGAGTATGATGTAATTACTGTACTGAGAAATATCAATTAAAAAAATATCAATTGCAGTCCTGCTATTATTTTGTATACTAGTAGGGAAAAGTTACACACACCGTTAAGTTAAAAGACAACATCAAGGTTCTCATTGATATGATTGAGGAAGTCAACATTAAAATCCCCACATAAAACTATTTGTTTGTTATTTTTGAAACATAGTAGCAAAGGCTCTAACTGAGATAAAAATTCTAAAATTTTCTGAGAGGGCCCTGTAAATTGCTATTACTATGAGCTCTTCCATACCATATTCTAGTTTAGTAACACAGCATTCAAAGTGTTGTTCTATACAATACTTACTTACACTTAGACTGTTGCATTTAATAATATTTTTACAAAAATGGCAACTCCCCTTTTCTCCATTTTACTTCTACAGAAATGAGAACTTAGTTTATAATTTGGGATGGACAGCTGAGATATTCCTGTGTCAGACAAATTATGTTCAGATATGCACAAAACATCTATGTTGAAATTTCTGGAATTTTGGATCTCTTCTAGTCATAAGGTAATGTCATCAGTTTTACTAAATATTCCCCTTATATTTTGATGGAGAATATTGGTCTGAACACTTTGGTTCAATGAATTTGTTTACTTTATTAGTACATTCAGGTATGTCAGATGGAATTTCTAATTTCAATAAGTTTTGATCAGGAGAGACGTTAGTTTCTTTTCCTGTATTCTGCTGACATAATTGATTTGTTCTCTTTCTTCCCTTAACGGATTGAAAGGCTGTGGACATGTATTCTTCTTTTATTTCTTAATTTGACAATTTAAGATTGATTTGTGTATACCTTCAGTGTGAACTTTCTTTACACAACTTAGAATATTTACTCTTTCTTATAGAATTGGTAGATACACAGAATAAATTTGTTGTTATGCATAATCAATGTGACAAAAGTTTGAGTAAAATCACCCACACACACACACACAGACACACACCCACACAGGCACAAAACAGATTAGCATAATCTTCCAGCTGCAAATAACTGATAATGGATGTACCTGCATCACCTCAAAGATTTAGGTTGGATGTTGAAGATATTAACATGTATTAGTAATGGAATGCTTCATTTCCAGTTTAATTTGTTTGGATTTGGCTTTTAACCTATGGGTTGTGGGAGGGTAAGTCAAAAACTAGTGCCTCCTATTTTTTTTCTCCTTAAATAATTTGGACGGAATGGTCATGGCCTTGCGGGATCCCGGCACGTGTGTGGGCACTTCCTTGAGGCCGTGGCCGCACCCCAGTGCGGACAAATCCTCACCGAAAAGCAATTCTTATTTCCTCAAAGGCCGGGAGGGAGGGTGAGAATCTTAGCGTGTGAGTCCTGCGGTCAGTTGGCCTTCGAAGATTTCTTGCGAGTGCCAGTATGTGTTGCGATTTTGTTTCTCTGTTTTGTTTCTAATGTTCCGTTTCGTGATGTTCCGTGTTTATAAATATGTATGATAGTGAGCCTTGTCTATAGGAATTGAAGTACCAGAAATACAACGACACAAACAAACGAGAAGCTACCTACGCCAAGCTGGCATAAATATTGAAGGAGAATGAACCAAATGCAAAAAAATAAAAAGAATCAATACTAAAACAAATCAGCAATATTAAACCACCAGGAAATGAATCTTTGCGAAGTGATGTGCTGAAGAACATTAAAAAAAAACCGGCTGCAAGAAGATCACTTTGACGTTGTTAGCAAAACCGTTGCCATAAAATTACGTGGCCTTCTGACCAATCAAATGCTAATAGCAGAAAAAATAATTAATGACACCCTGTTTCAAGTCGAAATGGGCTGTTTAGGAATGTCTTACAGTGAGCAACGGTTACCTACTTCTGGCCTGTACTATTTTGCAGGCAGCAGTTCTGGATTTTTTTTTTTTCTTCAGGAACCTCATCGAATAGTCTCAGCCCACAACCTTTTCAAGCAACACGCGCAAGATCATTATAAACCACCAGCAGATTTTGATTAATTACCTCAAAACAATGACACAGCAGCAGTTTTTCTATCAAATTATAATGCAAATGATGTCATGTGATTTGAATTTGAGTTTACATCACATGATCAACTATATTAATAACAACATTATTTTAAACTAATATTATTTTAATTTAATTTTTATGTCATTTAAACTTAATTTTATGTTCTTGACGTATTTACGAATGGGAATAAATCAATTACCGTAAAAGTCTGGTTATCCGAGTTCCGATTATCCAAGTCGCCTGGTTAACCGAGGCAAATTTTTAAATATGATAGGAAGCTTTTATGAAGATATGGAACTACAGAAAAAGCTGCTTCAAGTTTTACTAGGCAACTTAGATCGAGGTAGCACTGTGACAGATTCAATAAAGAAAATAGTATCAGTGAAAGATGCAGTTTATTGGTCAGCCATGGCGTGGGATGAAGTAAAAAAGGAAACGCCTCAACTATCATGGAGGAAATGTTTGGTATGGAAAATCCTAAGAAGGACGATCTAGCTCAACAAGATGTCAATGAACTGACACAGTTATCCAACGAACTTCCAGTCGTAAAAGAAATTAAAAATGAAGCTATAAAGAGTGGTTGTTAGATGATGATGAAGATCAGCTTAATGATGATGAAATTGTTAATATGGTTGTCAGCGGACAAGGAGAAGAAAACGAAGAAGATAAAAATGAAACTGTTCCAAAAATTTCTCATGCTGAAGGTTTAAAAAGATTAGAAGCAGCACTTGAGTATATTCAGCAACAGGAAGAAAGCACACCAGCCGACATAATGATGCTCGTTGGTGCTCGTACTTCCGCTAAGAAGAGAAACAAAATTATGACACAGAAGACAATTAAAAACTTTTTTGGTAAGTGTACAAAAAACAACTTTATTGCTTCACAAATTAGTTTTACACTATAAATAAATTGTATTATTTCAGTTTCAATACGTTTTTTTGATTCATTGTAACCTCTTTCCTTGACCTCTGGTTATCCGAATTTTTCGATATCCGAGGTGGTCCCGGTTCCGTTTACATCAGATAATCAGACTTCTACTGTACATTAAATAATATCAGTGTGTCAAAGAGAAATCGTCATATAATCTTTGTCAAGAACTTTATAAATGGCCTCGCATGTTCCTGGTGTGACTGTAGCCAAGGGCTAGAGGAGAAATTTTTGTTGAAGACTTGAGATCTTCATAGCTTCTTCCCGCTGCCAAAAACCACAGCGTAGCGGTAAGTCTTTCGTGGTGCGAAATTGCTTCGTCCACCCTCAAATAATTATGAAAATCTTTGTGAAAATACTTCAATTCCGAAAGAAGATTTGTGTAAGAATATTTTCCTCTTTTGAGTAGCCACTCTTTGCACCATACACTTCTTCTGATGCGCTGTTTTGCACGAGTTTTAGCGCTACTTGCCGCGATTAACAAATTAACAGCAGACAATGTGTGCACATCATCGGATGCTGCCATCGTTAAGCCAACTCTGAGACTGAGAAGCCCTTGAGGATTTTAACGCCCCTTGTGTGTGCAGCGCCACTTCGATGAAATCCCTGCGGTCCGGCCCGCTGGAGTTTCCCTGCGGCCCGGCCTTAGACAGTGTTCTGTGACTGAAAGTGTTCTTGGATACAGAGAGTGTGATTAGGGTTGATTTTTTGGAGCAAGGATACATGATCAATTCTGTCCAATACATCACAACCTTGAAAATGCTTAAAGCACATCTTCGGCAAGTTCTTCCAACAAAGGCTACAGCCATTGTTCTTCTTTTGCATGACAAAGCAGGACCACTCACCAGTCACCAAACCACTGAAGAGACTGTGAAAATTTGATGGGAAGTGTTGCCTCATCCCCCGTACATTCCTGACCTAACACCATCAGACTTCCATCCCTACTGGCCGCTAAAGGAATCTCATTATGAGGTTCGCTTTGAAGTTGAAGAGGCCATGAAAACATCCATGCAACAATGGCTTAGGAAGCAAGACCGTGGCCTTGTTAAAAGGTGGACCAAAACTGTGCAAATGGATGGAGATTATATTGAAAAGAGACATATTAATAATTGATGTTATGGTTTTCAAGCTATGTAATTACATTTGAATTTCTTGATAGTTAAAAGGAGAAAAAAATAGGAGGCATTACTTTTTAACTGACCCTGATTTATCAGAGAAATATGGAGATCAATTGATATGTTCATGCCCACATGTTTATTTTGTAGATATCAGTGAGTGCATATGGAAAACGTGGCTGAAATATGAAAAAAAATTATTTGCCCATAGTTTTTCATGGTGAAAATTTGTGATTATTATGTCTCAAATCATGACTGATTCATGGACAGCACAGAGAAAATTAACTACTTAACCCAGTGGCGGAAACTCTTTGGCTTGGAATTCAGAAGGACATGGTGCAAATTCCCTTCCCCAACTTACTCCAGGTGAATGCCAGGATGGTCCCTTCAAAAGTCAATGGCCATATTCCTTCCTTTCTTTGTCATCAATATTCTCTGCCTCTAATGACTTCAACATTGAAGAGATGTAACAACCCCCCCCCCTAAAAAAAAAATTTCACTGCACAATGAATGTCTGATTAAAACCATCAACAGTGACTTAATTTTATCATGTCGTATTACTCCAATGACTGCCATGTGGAAATATTGTAAGAGGTTGTGTTACTAATATTAATCTAACAAACATAACATTAAACCCATTACTAGATGAATCAGCAGTCATATAAACTAAATTCTAACAAACAATTCAAAATTCTGATGCAAATGTAAAGAGAAACCAAACCATCAAAACTGTACTTCCTACTTTTTATGAGTGGATCATACTTCAGTTGCTTAGCTTGGATAAATAGCCCTGTGTGGAGATAAGTTATAATTTTGGGGGAAAATTTTTACTTGCGGATTTTCTGTAACTGCTTTTTTTTATGGAAAGATCTAAAGAAGTTGTAACAATGGTGTACTTCCAGCAACGCTAAGCAGATATTTATTTAATGTTGGAAAGAAATATGATATTAGTCAAAGGACTACATGAGTTCTTAATGTATGAGTACTAGGCAGTAGAGGATATAATCCACAATTGCTGAACATAGTTTAGTAATAAAATTATAAATACAGGTTGTCTGTAAAGGCACCAAATTTGGGAAGCATCGTGAGATAGTCTGGTCCCACATAATATCTCTAGGACCCTGACTGGTACGTATCAAACTCTGAAGTCCCAAACCCAAGAAAATTTTGTATGTACAACAAATGATTGAGGCAATCATTTCAAGATTGCATGTTATCTTACCATGCACTGATATGAAAGAAGGCTATTCGTTATATTTTGTATGTCACCTAGACAATCCATTATGGTGACAGAGGTTTTTATTTGTTATGGAGCAAAGGTGAATAGCTTTGGCTGTCATTGCCATCTTGTTAATGCTTTCAACTCTCCAGTATTAGAGTAAAAAACACTCAGGACATTTCATCATTTGTCAACTTTTGGTTTTATGACAGGGTCTGAGTAAAGGATGAGGTCCACTATGAAACGGTTATGTGGAATGGACCGGTTGAAATCTTTCACTATGTGGTTTGAATGGTTGACTACATTGTAAGATATAACTGTTCATGGGGTTGCGATAAACTGTTAATCACCTCAACTATAACTGTGTTTGTTATGTGCCTTTGGATATTAGATTGTTCTTAATTTTACGGGTGCCACCATCTTGATTCCCTCAAAATGGAAAAGGAAGGTTCATCAAGTAAATAAAAAATCACTGCTGCTAACTTAAAGGTCAAAGCTTCACTGTATTCTCAAGAAATTTTTTTACAAGTCTGAACAATCTATAGGCAATTGGAAATTCTTCACAAAAATAATTGACTGCAAGTTATGATAAGTGATCAGACCAGACCAAACCCCATTGCAAAATTAAAGTCACATTGAAAATATTTGAAACTGTCCTGCCACACTCCAAAATCTTAAGAAGGCTGCCCGTAACCACACAGCACTGTGCTTCACGTCCCGCCTTTCAGCACTAAGCGCTCCTCAAACTGACAACCGTTCTGCTCCAGTGGTTTCCAGCAACAGACAGCAATTAGTTCCCATCGCTCCTATCAGTAAACTCGTGCGGTATAGCTAAAATCCTTCCACCGGGCTAGTCATGTGACCTCCCGAAGTGTGAAAAATAAGTTTCCTTACGCCTTTATTTCGTCATCCGTTTTACTTTTTTGACTCCAAATACTCCTACTGATCTGAAATTTTAGCAGTAGCTAGGTTGATTAAAAAGTGTTAATTTCGATCCTTATAAAAAATTTTGTAACTTTAATAGTTTGGCTGTAAAAAATTATTTTCTGTTTAGTTAAAAAACTGCTTAATTTCCACAGTTTTGCAGCTATGAGGCTGAACAACTTTTGTTTTGCTGCTAATTTAATGCTCTTTCATTTGGTACCAAGAACGCTGTGTTTAATATTTTCTAACAGTTTGATCGAAAGTGTTGTGCAATTACGAATTTCGACCCCGCAAATAACTTTCTGACATCTGTGAACCTACTTTATATGATTCTACGTGTTCAAAAATGACTGTTGAGCGAATTTGAGGTCGCTACCTGTTTTCTTCGATTTACTATGAATTTTTATAGTAAACGCTATCTCCGGATGATGCAACAAGCAATGCCAGCTTTTTCAGACTTGTTCTCAAAACTGTGAAAACCTCTACTTTGTTCTATCCCAATCGAAATACTACATATATCTTAGTGATACTTATTGAGAACTGTTTCTACCAGATTATAGTGTGTTTTGAATACAGTTTACTCAAATGAATCTACATGTATTTCTAAACTGATTAGTTTTACCTTCTCCCATGTGTTTAAAGTTTTTACATAATGCTCGAAAATCAACCTTCATACTTTAGTGAGTTTTTCCAACTTGTGTAAGCCAATATTACGCTTTTTTTAACCGTAAACTGACTTTCTCTCTATCAAAATACGACTTCTAGAATTTAAAGTAAGCAATTATGTCTTAAAGCTTTCATACTGGCTTTTAACTTTTAAGGTACTCAAACTTTTTAGTAGGATTCTCCAGCTCCATAATTTCTATCGTCTTTTTACTAGTTATTATTCTAAATGCCTCTAAAAATGAAGGAAATGTTTGCTTTTACGAAAATATTCTAAAATCAAATATTAAATATGCTGATCTTATTTTCAGTCTTTCTATAGCTATTTAGTTAGATTTATAACTTGAATTGACTATTTAGTTTGATTTATTGCCTGAATTGTCTATGTAAATGACTCTCAAACTGATGTACCATGTTATTCAGTTAAATCCACTGTTCTGTAAATAAATTTCATTACACAGTTTGCGAAATTCTAGGTTAGCTTACAACATGTGTGGCCAAGAAACCTGAAACTTCCTACAAGTGCTTCCTTTGGAATTTAGTGACTGTGATCATTTTGTGATAATGGACCAAATGTAAAACAATTACATAAATAAATTGTAACTTTACATTTACCCGCCCTCAGAAAATGAGTAGTCCTGAGTCGATAGCTAATAATGGGAAGGCTTTTAAATACCTATTAAAAGTTCTTTTGGTAACTGTGCTACTTTCTCAGTCAGTTAAAAGTATCTAAACATTCATACAAATCATTTAACAATTTTGCTTATAAATTCAAATTTACGTACGTGTAAAGTATAATTTTGTCATCAGCTTCAAGAATTAGTCTCCATAAAACTGGTCTTCAATATTAAAAAGGACAAATGGTTGTTCCATCTTTTTTGTGGGTGTCCCTTGTCCTTTTTCCCAAACAGCTTTGTACTGGTGTAAAATTTTTGACATTCTGTTATTGCCCGTTCTTTGGATTCTTTTGATTTTATTTATTCAAACTGTTATCTTACTTTAAACAATTTGTGAGACTTAGATTTGCACTGGGGTTTGTGCAAACACCTCTTGTCTCAGCTATGACCATGGATAACCGTGGATGTTTCAGTTCTAGCTTTGCAAATGTACTTGGTCGCCACTTGGTTTAAATAATCTTAAACTAAGAAAAGGCAAATAATGTTCACAAGTCTATTGATGGTATACATGATTATATTTTTGAAAAGTTTTGCAAAGTTACAAACTGAAACGGCGTCAGACAAATTCTCTGAAGATATAGTTGCAAGTTCGATTAACCGATTCAAGCCAGACCACACCCCATAGTTCAAAGTACAATTTACTAATTTGTGAAAGCTAATAAAAGTTCAACACACGCTTATCCAGATTAAATTATTCATTGATTATCGACACTTAAGTAATACCAACGCACCACATAGCATAATACTACTTCAAAACTGCATACTTGCTATGCAGACTGAAACTTTAAAACTTTGCAATGCCTACATTGTGACACTAAGCAGCATAGCTGCGCTCAAAGTGAAATAGGCTAGTCGACTGAGGGAGAGGAAAATTCCGGGCTAGTATTTATCGAATCTGACCGTGGGAACGCCGGACGCTTCCGCGTTTACATGAGTATATACTGGAAACTTCTCAGATTCGCATCTAACGCCTGAAAGGATTGCATCAGCCTTCTTGACCAGCTAAAATAATCCTATCACTCTGAAATTTTGAGAATCGCTAGATTTTGTGAAAAACATCAACTTGAATCCTTATAAAAATGTTTGTAACTTTAATAGTTTTGCCGTAAAAAAATCATTTTAATGCAATTCGCAAAATCTGTTAATAACTTTCTTAATTTTCTTGTTACGAAACTGAAATAAATTTTATTTTACTCCCAAAGGGCTGTTCTATCATTTACTATCAAGCAAAATATGTTTACTAATGTCAAAAGGGTGAAATAAAATTTGTAATCTAAAACCAGAAGCTAACTAATTCATATTTCAGAAGTTATTAAAGTTATCAATTTGAAAATAGCTTTAATCAAATCTACATATTCAAAAAATGGTTGCTGTGTAAATTTGTAGCCTCTAAGTGCCTTCTTTGATTTATTAAGAATTTACGAAATATTACTCCAGGCGAATGCTTGAGAATGTTGAAATTGAAAGTACTATCTTACCAACTGTAAAAATGTGATTTATAGCTTGAATTAACATAGAAACTGACTTTAAAAATGATATGCAATACTATTCAATCTAATTTGTGGTTCTATGAACAAATTTTATCATGCAGTTACAAAATTTATAAGATACCTCACCAAGTTATTTTGCAGTATTATTTGAAATGTTTCTAAATGCAATCAGTTACATTTAAAAAGTTGGTGGCACATATTTTAAAGACTAGCCCAAATATATGAGGTGCATTCAAGTTCCAAGGCCTCCAATTTTTTTTCTAACTAACCACTCACCCGTGTCAGGGGCTGATTGGCCAAGGCTAGTGGGCGTGTGTGTGGATAGGTGTGCTGACGAACTAACCTTAGGGAATTACAGTTCTGCTTGAAGCGTCTCTTCTGTTCTTCTGGCAGCGCCACTAGAATCTGACCGTTGGGCTGTTTGGGCTAATGCTTGACACCACTGTGGTTTGACGGCCACAGACCGAAGGTTAGAAATTGAGTTAAGTTCTTACTACATGAAATAATGCGATACTTGCAATGGAACATTTTATTGGCTTCTAACACGGAGTAGTACAGTTTATAGCTTGCCGCAAAGTGGATTCCAACTATCACCAACTTATCTAAGCCCTGAACTGTAATAGTTAATTGTTAGGCAGATGGTCGCCCCGGAACGAGATGCATGGGAGGGTGGCAGGCTCCTAACAGGTGGCTATCAAAGTATGCTCGACTACTCTCGCCGACTGCCCAACAGTAAAAGACCTTACTTCATCGCTTGTACTGCCCAAGCCGACTCGGTTGACCTACAATTACGAAGGGGACTGCACTCTAAGGTGCTGACTGCAAGCGTGCAGATTCCTGGCTGGTCAATGCTCGACCGCGCTCAGCATTGTCAATGATTGCCGATTGCCAGTAGCTCCACGACTGAATATTCCTATAATTCCCCAAATAGTAATGGTCTTCAAAATGACCTCTTACACTCCTCCCCCATTAGAACAAGGCATTTTCCACAATGCCGGAAAGTACAATATGCGACATAGTTGGATTTCCACTTTGAAGCTCACAAAAATGTTGGCAACAATTTTTAATTTTTATTTTTCAATTTTGTTGTAGGTGGTCGGCCAAGCCTGAAGATAAACAAAGTCAATTAGAATTTTATAACATAGGAACAATAAAACAGTCATACAAATGACATTAAAAAAATATAATTTATGGAGTAGATGGGATATAGTCATTCTCGACATGTGCCATTTAATTTGAGTTCGGAATAGCTGCTACTATCTGCGTAACTATTCGGTATCGTGATATTAGCAGTGCTTTGTTCAAGTCTGGCTTATTATTTCCGGTACAAACTGATTACAATAGGTCATACTTAAAACTATGATCGTCATAATGATTCGATACTTGGTTAAATTTAATCACATCTTGCTCAGTTTGCAAATATTTTGTTCTGCTTTCTAAGGTATTCTAATTATGAACTATGGTATACTGATTCTGATAGATTAAATTCATTATTCAGCTTAGGAATGATCGATAAAATCTTTGTTTACTATTTTACGCATTATCGCATTCTTCAGGGTGCCTCAATTTGAAAGAATTATGTTTCTAGTATGAAGTCTTGCATGAATCGTAAGACAGGTAATTGTGTCTATGATGGGATGCAACAAAGTAATAAGTTAATTATTACGGATTCTCCTATATATATGCTTACTAGTTCTCTTCACAAGTGTCCAGCAAAGTTTCTGTAACACATGATTGTTAGAGAAGTAGATGAAAAGAACAAGTGATTACCGCAAATTTTTACAGTTGCTTATATTACTACGTTTAATTTAACACTTAAGACCTATGGTCCCTACTGAGTAGTATGATTCAAAGTAATCCACAATTGACATATTGCTCTACCCCGAATTAGATGAGTCTATGATAACGTTAACAATTTTAAAGATTTTAGACTACCAGACAACACTTACGTGAATAGTATATAAAACTTAGATAGGTGTCGTGTGAACATTGAATTAACACATGGTTCTCTCATCCACCTGCTTATAATTAGTAGTAGTACAATAAATATAGTCTAGGACATTGTAAAACATCATTCCGTTAACAATTCATTATTTTTACTGCTCACTATCCCTCCAACCTTATATTAAGGCTTGAATCTCATTTGTTTTATTAGTATCTGTATTAGCTAATCATCAAGAAGTGAATTTAAGCTGACAATACGTTACAAGTGTCAAAATTGTCACGATTTACTAATTTGGTATTTCTTCTTTTTAATTTTGGAAAATCATAATTTTATAATGAATCTACTACAGTAATATACCACTCCTTAGTAAAGATAACTCCATTTTTTAAACTGCTTAGTCTGCCGTGACTGTGATTGTATGGTAGTTCTAAGTCTCATGAACAGAAATATATTTTGTGCAAAAGAAATACATTAGATGTAAATTACTATTTGTCATATACTGCTGATATATTTTAGTGACAAACTGATTGATTCCCGTTCTTATTACTAAATTGGTTCTACACTAAAATTATTAACTGTTCTGTTTACGATACTTATGTGTTCGGAGCGTTGTGCCAGTCTTGCAGTTTCACCAGTTGAGTCGGCATATCAATATCAGGTTACGCTGCGCGTCACTGGCCGTGGTCTGGCCGCTCGCCGTAACAGATATCTGCAAAATTACACTTCCAACAGTACCTTGCCTTAAAACTAAACTATACCTAATTTTGACAAAGGGGATAGGTGGCCTCAATGGGGGATCTACGACAGCGAATTATTTAATTTTATGATTGAATTCATATCCATGTCTCTGTATACAATTCATAAGCACATATACTTCCTCGCATATGATATGAATGAATTTATTAACGGTTTAAGCCGTTGCTGGGCTGCGGAGATTATAATGTGAGTTATGTATTTCCCTTATTTTGACGATTGAATTCCCTTTAAGTTCTAATTTACTGAGTTTACCCTCTTCTTGATTGTTGCGTATAATAATTTATTTAACTGGAAACAGCAATTTTTTGATTCACCAGTAAAGCTTGAAAAATATTAGTGACCATTTCCGCGAGTCGATCAGTTAGTAATCACTCAACTGCTATTGATAATACAGAATTTACGCGATTTTTCCTTAGATTGGTGAACTACCTTTCAATAGTCTAGGTTTGACAGTATTTATCACTGCAAAACTTGATAATGTACAAATAATTCCCAATAGTTAGCAACAAATTTTCAAACTTAGGTTGTTCATGCAAGGTAAATACTACAATTTATCTCTGAAACAAATAGATGTATTCTCCTTAGTAGTGCAATCTGCTTATTATCTAACAACTAATCAGACTTACTTAGTACAATACTTATGCTGTGATTACGCTCTGTGTGTTTAATCACCCCGATTAGTGACAATTTTAAAATGAGAAGAATATTCACACAACCCTTGATATTTTCCTTTAAATATTATTCCGTTATAATTTTTGTGGAGTTCCGTACTTCCTAATACTATCTCCTATTTATAGACTTATTTTTATTAGCTGTTGGAGTTACTTACGTTACAGTTATGTTACTCTTACGCGCTCTTATATCATACAACAATTACCAATAGTCAAAACTTAATTCTGAAACATTTGCACTGCATATAACAGCTGTTATAGAGACAAGAAGTTGATATATTTTGCATATTTTGATGTATGATTCACTTATGGCATCTCATTTTGGTGAAACTCCTCACAAGTACAAAAGGTATTTAAATGAGGAAAACATGCTCCATGAATTATTTGTGGAGTTAGCACACATACGTAGTTTTTATATAGAAAGTGATTAGCTTTTCTATTCAGTGACATACTTCAAGAAATGTTATTTACGAAAACTTATCGACTTAAAACCAAACAAAGAGTGTTTTTTGCTCCAGATCCCTTTTTTGTTGTTGTTATGTTAGATAAGTATTGTTTGATTTACCGATATCTTGTTACAGATTACGTTCTCCGCTTCCGATGAATTATTAATTTGGAATTGCACATCGTATTACTGGCTCCTAACTCACCAGTCTCTCTCGGATTGAAATTTCATTTCCTTTCTGTTCGTTATATGTAGTTTCTCAATTTTCTAATTCTTAACTAACCAAACTCCAGTGATGACTTCCCAATACTACAATCTTATCTGCAATTACACATCGAATATGACTGATTCACCAAACTATTTTCAATGTACAGATTTTAAAAGACATACAACATGGATGTAGGTTTGACAAAATGATTAGGTTTGTAAACCGATTGTATTTATGACTAATGAAGTTCACATAATGGTTATGTCTGTAACTTGGATCTGTTGGTAAGGGATGAATGTAAGTTTGTTTCCATAAGCGTATGGAGTTGACGGTAGGCTTTTGAGTACGTATTGTGTCATAAGAAAAGGTTCATGACTCCTTTTCCCAAAGACTGCACTCGTATTTTGCCTTTTTAACTCGATTGACGAGTGTACACCTTGATGTTGCCCAGACAATCAGAGTTCGCCAATTTCCAACGCTGTCCGGATTTTTTTTTTTTTTTTTACATCAGCCATTTTTAATATACTTGGTGCTCCAATATTTCTAACATGTGGCACACAGTTTGACTCCTTACATTAAGTGAGTACGTATTATTACTGTGGACACATGAAAGACAAGCCACTGAGGCTATATTTTCCCTAACTGAAACACCATATTTGTACAGTATTACTAATCATTTAAAATTATTCTTATTCTTCAAAATTATGAACGCCGATTCCGTTGTAGTTACTGTACTTTAGGATTTTATCCGTGGATATCTTCAGACTCGCGTTCGATTACGTATTGTTTTTCTAATTTGATATAGCAATTACGTTTTTTATTCATTCCTGTCTAATTCAACCATTCCGTGCATCGCGATAAATGTTAAATTTGATGTAGCAGATACGTCGATATACATTTACTCTTTTTAGTTCATCCATCTCATGTATTATGTTTTAATTTGCTATGGCAAATACTTCCGTTTTATATACACTCTACTTGCGTCTACCAGTCCCGTGTCATTGCGCGTATCACTTAACACAAATAAATCTTCTGCAAAAATTCTCGTTAGAGGTATTTGGATGATCTCACGAATGATTTTAGAATATACTATGCAATGTTAGCACGTACGATTGACTTATGGGTATTCGTATAGCGGTGGGAACACGTCTGCTCCTCAACCTGAACACGTGAGAAGTCTTAGAACGTCAGCCGAAAGTGTCCACTCGCGTGGTCCTATTAACAGCTGTACGTTACGCACGTCTACTACTGCACCATATTTCTATAGAAAATGTAATCCTATATCCTACTGTAAGCTCTGATCAAATAACTAACCGCCTGAACGGTTGCTCTGAACATCCTGGAGCTTATACTAATCCAGCAGTAGATACCCCTAACACTTTAACTTTTCCCCGGCCTAGACCGGTAATTTTTCCACTGCAAACAACATTACAACAGTGAAGAATTGCGCACCAGAACCCACTAAGAGATATTACTCTCTCTTTTCCCCAATATTTATCATTAATCCAGGCTTTTAGCCATAACAACCCACCCCATTCTGCTTGTCCCGGCTTCAAGTTACCGGCATTACTTAAATGCAAATGGGTGGAATGGAGCGCCTACATCCTCACCAGGTTAACTTCTTGGGCTATACCTGTGAGTTATTTCAGAAATGTTGGCCCCCAAAATGACGCAACTCGCCACACATTTATATATCGGGTCTGGATCGGTCGGTCCCTTGCCGCCTTTTACCGCAAAATATTCCGCTTCACTTTAACATATAGGCTTTCCTGCCACACTTACATTGACACGACGCCCAACCGGTTTCACTTTTCCCCGGTAATAGTCATTCTCATAATTCTTAAATTCATCCATACTAATTTGACTAGTATTTGCCTAGCACCCTCTTTCTAAATTTCATATCCCGCTCAGTAGCATCTGGATGTTTCTTAACATTAATATCTGCCTTCTAGATTTAATTCTAAACTCACCTGGAGAACTCGTTTCAATCTGTTCATAAACACCGCCGCTGCTATGGCCTCTGAAAATATTTTTGTTCCACTTAAAGATATATCTGGCAGAAAACGTGCCTTTACAAGCAATAAACAACCCCGCTTAACTCACCATTATAACTCCGCTCACCCGCGTCTCCAAATCCAAGATCCTCGCGTTCAATGTCTGATAACTGTTGAAGATTTAATCGCTGTCATAGTTACAATAAAAATTGAGGTCCACTCACCCCTAATGTCTTGTTCTCGTCGCCGTCGTCGCCGCCACCGCCACCGTCGCTGTCGACGTCTGAAGTCCGTCCCATGGCTCCTGCAGCAACGTGTTGACTCGCGCCGCCGCGATCCGCTCCGCGTGTTGATCCACGCTGCGCTCCGCCGTCGCTCGTGCGTTGAACCCGCCGTCCGATGTCTCCAGCCGCGTGCTGACGCCGCGCCTCCCGCGTTCATCTTCCAAGCCATGTGTTGATCCAGCCACCTGTCTTCCTGCCACCCCCCGTCTTCCTCTTCAGACGGTGATCGCTTACTTCTTGCTAATTCGTCAGACTCTATCCACACTTTCCAAAACATCGGTACTACGCCGAAATCCCACGATGACGCCACTTTGTCAGGGGCTGATTGGCCAAGGCTAGTGGGCGTGTGTGTGGATAGGTGTGCTGACGAACTAACCTTAGGGAATTACAGTTCTGCTTGAAGCGTCTCTTCTGTTCTTCTGGCAGCACCACTAGAATCTTACCGTTGGGCTGTTTGGGCTAATGCTTGACACCACTGTGGTTTGACGGCCACAGACCGAAGGTTAGAAATTGATATAAAGTTCTTACTACATGAAATAATGCGAGACTTGCAATGGAACAGTTTATTGGCTTCTAACACGGAGTAGTACAGTTTATAGCGTGCCGCAAAGTGGATTCCAACTATCACCAACTTATCTAAGCCCTGAACTGTAATAGTTAATTGTTAGGCAGATGGTCGCCCCGGAACGAGATGCATGGGAGGGTGGCAGGCTCCTAACAGGTGGCTATCAAAGTATGCTCGACTACTCTCGCCGACTGCCCGACAGTAAAAGACACTACTTCATCGCTTGTACTGCCCAAGCCGACTCGGTTGACCTACAATTACGAAGGGGACTGCACTCTAAGGTGCTGACTGCAAGCGTGCAGATTCCTGGCTGGTCAATGCTCGACCGCGCTCAGCATTGTCAATGATCGCCGATTGCCAGTAGCTCCACGACTGAATATTCCTATAATTCCCCAAATAGTAATGGTCTTCAAAATGACCTCTTACACCCGAAAACTATGAAACTGGTGTTACTTCTTGACTATATCTCCCTGCAGACCTACACATTTTTCATAGTGTCGATGGCATGATTCCATGGGTGCGGCGAAGGCTTCCTTAGGAGTCTGTTTTGACCACTGGAAAATCGCTGAAGCAATAGCAGCACGGCTGGTGAATGTGTGGCCATGGAGAGTGTGTTTCATTGTTGGAAACAGCCAAAAGTCACTTGAAGTCAGGTCAGGTGAGAAGAGAGCATGAGAAATCACTTCAAAGTTGTTTTCATGAAGAAAATATTGCGTAACATTAGCCCGATGTGTGGGTGCATTGTCTTGGTGAAACAGAACACGCGCAGCCTTTCCTGGACGTTTTTGTTGCAGTGCAGGAAGGAACTTGTTCTACAAAACATTTTCGTAGGATGCACCTGTCATTGTAGTGCCCTTTGGAATGCAATGGGTGAGTATTACGCCCTCGCTGTCCCAGAACATGGCCACCATCATTTTTTCAGCACTGGCAATTACCCGAAATTTTTTTGGTGATTGTGAATCTGTGTGCTTCCATTGAGCTGACTGGCGCTTTGTTTCTGGATTGAAAAATGGCATCCACGTCTCATCCATTGTCACAATCTACAAAAAGAAAGTCCCATTCATGCCTTCGTTGTGCGTCAACATTGCTTGGCAACATGCCACATGACAGCGTTGTGGTCGTCGGTCAGCATTCGTGGCACCAACCTGGAGGACACTTTTCGCATTTTCAGGTTGTCATGCAGGATTGTGTGCACAGAACCCACGGAAATGCTAACATTGGATGTGATCTGTTCAACAGTCATTTGGCGATCCCCCAAAACAAGTCTGTCCACTTGCTCGGTCATGTCGTCAGACCGGCTAGTGAGAGGCCGAGGTTGTTTTGGTTTGTTGTCACACAATGTTCTGCCTTCATGAAACTGTCACATTTTTGAACGCACCTTCGACACATCCATAACTCCACTACCACATGTCTCCTTCAACTGTCGACAAATTTCAGTTGGTGTCACACCACGCAAATTTAGAAAATGAATGATTGCACGCTGTTTAAGTAAGGAAAACATTGCCATTTTAAGTATCTAAAACAGTTTTCATTCTCGACGCTGCCGCTAGAGTTCCATCTGTTGTACAGTGCTGCCATCTCTGTCACGTATTAACAACGAGTGCACACTCACCTTAAAACAGTGCACATGTTCTTATTTCTTTCCAGTCTGGGCAAAAAAATTGGAGGCCTTAGAAGTTGAATACACCTCGTAAATTTTCTCTATATACGATGTCACACGTAAACATCATGTGATAGTAGTATCCTTAAAGCTATCACATGACAAACCTTTAACGACTTTAATTTTCTTTAATTAAGCTCCAGTGCATTAAAATATCAGTAGACAGAAGTGATAGCTCAAACTATAGTGGGCTAGCCCAAAAAACTTTAATTTTTACTCTAAGTGAGAGCTATTATATTCAATATTGATTGAAGGAAACATCAAATCTGACTTAGAAAGCCAACCTCAAATCACACAAAAGACATCACACTACAAAAAAACATATGCATATCCAAAAAACTATTCAAACTTGTAAATATATTGAATCATGCCTATTAACAATATAAATTACTTCAAATTCACTTAGAAGAAGCTTGATGTATAACACCTAGTAATTGTTACAAATTATCAATGGTATCATTGAATATTCATTGCCCCTCTACCAAACTGCTGGAAGTGTGAATTAATTGTTTTGTATTTGTGTTATTTCTTTTCTGACTATAATTTTATTATATTAACATTCAAGTAATCTTCCTAGAAGTTCAGTTTCTTTTGTCTGTTATGAGTTTTCACTTTATATCTATAAATAATATTCCATCTCTTGAATGCAAAAAATGTCAAACCAGCTTACATTCATCACCAAATTCATGAGGTGTATGGTGAAGGTATCATGAGTGACGGAATGGTCAGGAGATGGGTAAGGAAGTCCAGTGAGGGCCGCCACTTTGTGCATGATGAACAGTGTAACAGTCGGTCATCTCTGGTCAATGAAGATTTGGTGAGTGCAGTTGAAAAAAAATCGTTAATACAGGAGGTTCACAATTTCTGCATTTTCCACAAATTTCATGGTGTGTTCTTTACAACATTGTGACAGATTGTTTACAATTTGAAAATTGTGCTCATGATGGGTGCCAATGATGCTTACCAAGGAACACAAAACAAAATGGGCTTCCAGCGCATTGGCCTTTTTCACATGTGAGAAAGACAAGCAGTTCATGGACCATATCGTGACCATAACGAGACTTTTTTGTGTCACGTGACACCTTAATCGAAGCAGCAGTCCATCCAATGGAGGCACACTTCATTGCCAGCGAAAAAGAAATTTGAACAAACCATGTTGAGTGACCATATTTCACAGTCGGTGGGCCAATCAATTACTTTGAACATTTCAATTGCTCACGATGAACCCCACTCAAGGACTAGCAATCTTGCACTGCATGTACAAGTTGCTTAGAGAACTGAATGCGCATACTTGCAATGACAGTCACAGCATTGCAATGGCGCCAATCTATAAAGGAAATTACTTTCAAAATATGCCTCATATTTGTTTTTTGATCATTTATTTTGTTTATATCTCCAAAATACTTCTGAACAGTTTAGCTTTTAACCTGCTTTTCACTCTGTATTAAGTCTTGTAGGGATCCCTTGGATAGATCAGGGGTGCACTACACACGGGAATCGGCTACACGGGTGGCAGGGGCCGTGTGGCGGGCATTGGGGTTTTTTTTAGGCTGAGGGAGGATGACCCTGAGGAGGAAAGTCAGTTGCGGACAGCCAAGATAAATTCAGCACCGCATGTTAGGGGTAGCTTAAAAGAATCCCGAACATTAAAAGTTCTAGTAGTTAACTGCAGAAGTGTTTGTAATAAACAGCTTGAACTCGAAAACGTTATTCGTAGTACAGATGCTGGTATCGTAATAGGCACAGAATGTTGCTTAAAACCGGATATAAGTTCTGCCAAAATTTTTAATAGTAACATGAACATTTTCTGTAAGGATAGGTTGCATTCCCAAAGAGGTGGTGTATTTATAGCTGTTAGTAAGTACCTCCCATGTAGTGAAATAGATGTCCATACTGTCTGCGAAATCATATGGATCAAGCTCAACGTAGCTAGGACAAAACTTGTGATAGGCTTCTTCTATCGTCCACCAGATGAAAGCGTAAATATTGCCGAGGCCTTAAGAAATAATGTAAATAATATAGCACGGCAATTTACGGACCATACAATAATGCTAGGTGGTGACTTTAACTTGCCAGATATCAACTAGACTAATTACGTTCACGTTGCTGGGGGCAGGGATAAAGCAGCTTGCAAAATCATTCTAGACATCTTCTCAGATCACAATCTTGAACAGCTCGTAACTATTTATTTATCGTATGATTATTTATGAGGTACACAATAGGAAATGTACATATCACAAGCTTGTACAATTTCATATCTCGAGATCTAATGTTTTAATCCAGTCAATTGCACTGATCGACGTATCATGGATTTTCGCCATTGTTCCCTTGTAGGCCCGAAGAGGACAGTCAGAAACGATGTGATTGATTGTCTGTAAGGTGGCTCCACAGTCACAATTTGCAGAATCTACCCAGCCCCATTTGTGTAATAAGTAGCCACATCTGCCTTGTCCTGTTCGAATCCGATTTATGATTCTCCACTGCCATCTGGGGAGATCGAAACCTTGTAACCTTATTGAGGGGTCCTCAACTAGATTTTTATTGGCTACTGATGACTGCTCCCATTGAGTTGTCCACAGCTTATTGGTGTTGAAAGAGGACTCTGTAAGATTGAGTGCTGTGTGCCATGGTGGTTTTCTTGATTTCAAGCGTTGATGTTTTGTTTGAATCATGTCTTGATGTATAGGCAGCTGAGTGTTCTTCAGGATATTTTTCCATATTTTTAAGAGAGCTTCTGATCTTCTTAGTGCTGGGGGTGAGAAGCTTGTAACTGAACCAACGCGATGCCTCAACGGTAACGAAAACATTTTAGATATAATTGGTACAAATAGGCCTGAATTATTCACGGATATTTCTAACACCGCAGGAATAAGTGATCACAAAGCTGTAATTGCTACAGTAAAGCTAACAACCACACACAAAAAGAGAAATGAGAGGATCATTTACAGATTCGAAAAGGCTTCAAAAGAGTGTTTTAGAGCGTATTTGAGGCATAATTACCATACCTTCTTAGTAACAGGAGGCACCGTTGAAGAGAGGTGGCATCGATTCTTACATATAGTCGGGGAAGGTATGAACTTGCATATACCGAAATGGACAATCAGGGAAGAGAACGATCCCCCATGGTACACATGCGTGGTTAAAAGGTTACTCAAGAAGCAAAGGAAGATTCATGCACGATCAAAAAGGACGATGCATTGGACTGATTTAGATAAGTTAGAGGAGATAAGGGGACATGTTAAGAATGTGATGCGTGAGGCCTTTAATGAGTTTCGTGCCAATTCTCTTTCCAAGAGCCTCACTGAAACCCTAAGAAATTTTGGTCATGTGTAAAAAAAGTTAGATGTAGTGGGAACAATAAGCCAGTTCTAATAAAAGATGAACTGGAAGTTGAAGACAGCCTCGACAAGGCTATTAACACTGAATTCAAAAATTCATTCACACGCGAAAACATGGAAAGCATCCCCACTTTACCACATCATGTGAAATTGGAGATGGATCCGATAAAAATTGATAGCATAAGTATTGTAAAGCAATTAAAACTCCTGAAGTGGGGTAAAGCGCCAGATCCTGATGGTATACCGGTAAGAGTATTTTCTGAATACGAGGAGGATATTGAACCATTTCTGTCAGATATATTCCGTAAATCTTTAGAAGAGAAAAAAGTACCTTCTAGCTGGAAAATTGCACAGGTAATTCCCGTTTTTAAGAAAGGAGATCAGAGTGATCCTAGGAATTATCGACCCATATCTCTAACATCGGTATGCAGCAGAATTCTGGAACATGTCATATGCTCGAACATTATGAAGTTTCTAGATGAGAACGAGTTACTTACAATGTGTCAACACCGATTTCGGAAGAAGAGATTGTGTGAAACACAATTGGTCCTATTTTCCCATGACGTAGTGAAAGTTATCGATGCAGGTTCGCAAGTTGATGCAGTTTTCTTGGATTTTCAGAAAGATTTTGATTCTGTGCCACACAACCGACTTTTAGTGAAGATTCGAGCTTAAGGTATTTGCGAGTGGATATGTGATTTTCTAACTGGTCGATCACAGTATGTCATTGTTGACGGGGAAGCCTCTTCTAAGATAAATGTTAATTCGGGCGTTCCTCAACGAAGTGTAATAGGTCCACTTCTGTTATTAATATTTATAAATGATCTAGGTGACAACGTCAAATGCTGGTTGCGATTGTTTGCCGACGATGCAGTTATCTATAGGGAATTAAGGTGCTCCGACGATTGCTTAGAAGTTCAGCGCGATTTGGATGCTATTTTCGATTGGTGCTGTAAATGGCAGTTTACACTTAATTGCAAATAGTGCAAGGCAATGCGGATAAGCAACAAGTAGAATCAGTTTTTTCACGAGTACAAAATAAACAATTCAGCTGTTGACAAGTTTGATTCTGTGAAGTATCTGGGGGTGATAGTACAAAGCAACATGAAATGGGACATGCACATAACTTCCATCTCTAGGCAAGGCTAATTCTAAATTGCGATTTATAGGTCATATTTTGAGGAATTGTAATGCTCATACAAAGGTGATAGCGTATAAAACACTAGTGCATCCGCATCTGGATTACTGTTGTGGGGTTTGGGATCCATATCGCAAGGTTCTGATTGACTCAGTGGAGAGGGTGCAGAGGAGAGCCGCTCGATTTGTGACTTGTTGTTACAGCCCTTATGAAAGTGTCACAGAATTGGTACTTGGATTGGGCTGGGATAGTTTGGAAGACAGATGACTTAGCTTGCGTTCGAATTTATTGGAGAATATGCGAAAAAATCTAAATTTCGAGTGCAGTGAAATACTTCTTCCACCAACCTATTTAGGTCGCAATGACTGGAGGGATAAGATTAGAGAAATAAGATGCCGTACTGATGCTTTTATGTATTCCTTCTTTTCTCGCACTATTCGGGATTGGAATGCGCGGGCTTAGGATTGGTGCTTAGCACCCTCTGCCACCCACAATGTTTGTGATTTGCAGATTATGGATGTAGACGTAGATGTAGAAGTATCCACAGTAAGAATACAAGTTTGTCTTCTGTCCTAGATAATGATTTCTTAGAAGGGAAGGATTCATAGATGTGGAGCTTTGCATTTCTATTGCAATCTCAGCACTAAAATTGATGTGGTGAGATCAGCACATTAATCTAACTATTTTGCCTCTTGAGATCATGAAGCTCAGTGGATCTGGAGCTGTTCCAGGCATTTAGCTATGAGGAAGAATGCTCTGCTTTAGTGGAATTTGAGCAATAGTCATGTAATGTGTAACTTAATTTGCACTGCTAAGGGAGCTATGCAGCTGTATTGGTTTGTAGTCAAAGATAAATAACGAAGGAATAGCCAAATAATTCTTGCAGCAGGTTACACACCATATTCTGCAATTAATATTATTGGTATGATAATTTATGCTAATATTTTGTTATCTAATGTTTCAAAGTAAATATAAAGGGGGAAGAATTTAAAGACTTGATGCAGTGATTTTAGAGGGCCTTTAGCAGTTAGTACACAGATGTAACAAAATGAGTCAGTATGTACATGTATATGTTTTATATATTTTTTTCATTTATTTATCTTTATATATATTTCTAACTTTATTTATTTACCCTTATAACTGATCACAATAAAATTTTATTTTTTTAACTAGTCATTTCAGAGATTATTTTGTTCCACTTTTATTGCTATTCCACCTTCTTCTACCACACCCTGGCACTTCCACCACCACCGCGTGGGTTTCACTTTTGTTTCATTCATGTGGCATCTTTCCCCCTGCCATATGTCTCGCCTCCCACATGCCTAAGGGTTCTTACCAAAATATTGTGCAATTAGTGTTTTTTATGTGTTCATCTTGCCCTCCTGCATTTATCTGTGGTAAGTGACTGGTTATTTTTCCCTATCCTATCTTATATTAAAATGAGTATAAACAGTGATAATAAGTTTAGCTTCATTTCTTGCTGTCTTTTGCCGTATATGTTGATGATATGTAGTAGCAATTTGTTAGGAGAGTAAAATATTACAAGTAATTCATTTATTTCCTGTGTTACCTTTATTTCATATAAAATAACCAATTACATACTAAATCAATCGGTTTCAGATATGACTCTTAGATGTGTGTCTTCTGCATCAAAAAATATATCGGAAAAATTTACAGGCATTTTCATTGCTACCTGTTGCCATCATCGCTGCCAAAGATCATCTTACGTTGGAATGAACTACTTGTTGGTAAGCAAATTAATGACACTGGTCCTGACTTTTAATTATGCAGGTTTTATAAAATAGGCCAGTGACACATAGTATAATATATTTTAAAACAGTAAACTATTATAAGTGTTTGGGAGAGACTATAATAGCCTTTTCCAACCAAATGTCAACCTCTCCTTCACGTGGTACACCCTGTTTCTGCGGACGAGGCTCTGGCGACTGAAAGATTCCCAGTATAAGGAGTCACCCGCTGCTTGCCAATTGCCTCCGAAAGGAGGGCGGAAGAGCAGGGAGTGGTCCAGGGCACCCTCTTGCCCGTGGGGTTGTTAACGGCCTCTAAAGGTGGATGAATGAGAAATGATCAACGGCATGGGGATGCAAAAGGCAACGGGAAACCACTGCATTAAAGACCCAAAGGGTATCCTGAGGACATGTAATCCTCTCAAATTACATATATCATGATGCCTTCTTCATGGGTAAAACATTCCGGAGGTAAAATAGTCCCCCAATCAGATCTCCGGGCGGGGACTGCACAGGGAGGAGTCATCAGAATGTATAGTAACATTTTACGAGTCAGAGCATGGAATGTTAGAAGTATGAATAGCGCAGGTAGGCTAGAAAATCTAAAAAGGGAGATGGAACACCTTAAGTTAGATGTTGTTGGGATTAGCGAGATTAAATGGAAGGACACACAAGATTTCTGGTCTAGGGAACACAGGATAATGAGCACACAAGCTGTCAATGGAGTCACTGGTGTAGGATTTGTAATGAATAAGAGAGTAGGGAAATGGGTGAGTTATTGTGAACAGTTTAGTGACAGGATTATTTTGATGAGGTTAGAAACTAAGCCCGTCCCAACCACATTAGTACAAGTGTATATGCCAACATCACAGGAAGATGACGAAGAAATAGAAAAAATATACGCTGAAATTGAAGAATTAATTCAATATGTGAAGGGGGAGGAAAATCTAATAGTCATGGGTGATTGGAATGCAATAGTGGGAGAAGGAAAAGATGGGAATACTGTAGGAAGTTTTGGTCTAGAAGAAAGAAATGAGCGAGGAAGCAGGTTATTAGAATTTTGTGAAAGATATATGCTAGTAGTGGCAAACACACTGTTTAAGAACCATGCAAGAAGGATATATACCTGGAAACATTCTGGGGATACAGGCAGATATCAGCTAGATTATATCATGGTCAAACAGAGATTCAGGAATCAATTTCTAGACTGTAAAGCATACCCAGGAGCATACACAAACTCTGACTGTAATTTGATAGTAATGGATTGCAGGCTGAAATTTAAGCAAATAAGAAAGCAGCATAAGCAGAACAGACTGGAAGTGAATAAAAGAGAAAACTTTGCAGAAATGGTAGACTTAGGTCTAAGAAATTGAAAGGATCTCAACCGAGGACGAATGAAATGTATTAAACACCGAGATAATGAAAGCCTGTAAAGAAACATTAGGCTTTAGGGAAGCTGCCAGGAAACCTAGGATCTCAGAAGAAATTTTGGAATTGATGGATCAGAGTAGAAGGTACAAAAATGCTCAGGATGATGCAGGAAGAGAGCAATACAGGCAATTTAGAAATCAAATTAACAGGAAATACAAAAAAGCAAAAGTAAAATGGCTAGAAGAAAAGTGTGAAGAAGTAGAAAAGGAAATGATAATAGGTAAAGTAGATGTTGCTTATAGGAAGATCAAATAGAATTTTGGAGAAATGAAGAAAAGAGGTGTGACCATTAAAGCTGCCAATGGGAAACCTCATTTAAACTCTGATGATAGAGCTAACCGATGGAAGGAATACATTCAGAAACTGTATGATGGGGATGGCTTGAACAATAGCATAATGGAAAAGGAAGGCGATGTCGACATTGATGACTTAGGAGATCCTGTTTTGAGGACAGAATTTAATAGAGGTCTGAATGACTTGAAAGCAAATAAGGCAGCTGGAATTGAAGAGATCCCTGCAGAACTTCTTAAATCCCTAGGAAAAGAAGGAATTGAAAGATTATTCAAGCTGATATCAAAAATTTATGAAATAGGATTCCAACTGATTTTAATAAAAATATCGTCTTCACACTTCCGAAGAAAGCACAAGCCGACAAATGTGAGAATTACCACGCCATTAGTCTAACATCACATGCTTCAAAATTACTGACCAGAATAATATACAGAAGAATGGAAAGGGTAGTAGAAGACATAGTAGGTGAAGATCAGTTTGGGTTTAGGAAAAATCGCGGTACAAGGGAAACAGTTCAGGTTTTAAGATTAATGCTTGAAGGGCGGATAAGAAAAACAAAAATACTTTTATAGCATTTGTTGATTTAGAAAAAGCTTTTGATAATGTTAGGTGGGACAAGATGTTCAAAATTTTAAAGAAGTCAGACCTAAAATATCGAGATAGAAGAATATAAACTGTATAAGAATCAAGTTGCTATAATAAAAGTACAGATACGTGAGATACATGCATCAGTTAAAAAGGGTGAGAGACAGGGTTGTAGTCTATCCCCAATAATATTCAACTTGTATGTAGAGGATACAATAAAGAAAGTAAAAGAAAAATTTCCATGTGGCATAAGTGTTCAGGGAGAAAAAAATCAGCATGCTACGATCTGCTGATGACATTGTCTTATTAACAGAAAGGGCTGATGATATTGAGAAATTAATGAATGGCATGAACAAAATACTGAAAGAAGAATTTGACCTGAATATAAATTAAAGCAAGACTAAAGTAATGAAATGTAGCAGAAATGATACAAATACTAGCAGATTAAATATCAAAATAGGATCGAATGCAATTGGAGAAGTAAGTGAATTCTGTTATTTGGAAGCAAAATTACAACCGATGGCCAAATCAGGAATGATGTTAAAAGCAGAATAGCACTAGTAAAAAGAGCCTTCATGAAAAAGTGAAATCTTTTAGTTTCAAATGTTGATCTAGGAATTGAAAAGAACTTTTTAAAACTCTATGTGTGGAGCACAGCAATTTACGGTAGCGAAACATGGACTTTAGGAATACCGGAAAGACGGAAAAGTGAAGCATTTGAAATGTGGTGCTACAGAAGAATGCTGAAAATTAAGTGGACAGACAAAGTAAGAAATGAACGAGTTTTGGAAATAATGGGTCAGGAAAGAAATTTGTGGAAGAAGCTTACTGAAAGAAGAGACAGGCTGGTAGGTCATATTTTGAGACATGCTGGGCTGGTGGACAGAACGGTTGAAGGTAAAAACTGTAGGGGAAGACAGAGATTAGAATATATGAAGCGGATAATTGCAGACGTGGGATGTAAGGGATATGTAGAGATGAAGAGGTTAGCCCAGGATAGGAAAGGATGGAGGATTGCATCAAGCTAGTCAAAGGACTGATGACAGCAAAAAAAAAAAAAAAAAAAAAAAAAAAAAAAAAAAAAAAGAAAAAATAGAAACTTGTAAGCTACCTTACTCTCTATTTTCGTGATTCAGTTAAAATCCGGCAAAGGTTGAGGTTAACATCAGTACACGATACCATAGTTGAAACCGAAATAACAACAGTTTAAGTTCAGAAAACTAAACAAACAACACATAGCAACCATAAATAAGAAGTTTCCAGTAAAATATAAACCATAAACTTACCTAAATGAGCGTAATCCATAATAATCCTGAAGTAAAATTCACAGGGTTGTTTACACAACTACAACGCTAATATTCCACTAAATTAAACACTGTAAAGCACTTTAATAATTAGAATTTCACCATCTGATATTAAATTCATTAATAACTCGCAGTACCAGACCAATTTAAAACAGTAAATATGAATTTTAAAGCATCTCCACATGGGATTTAGTTTAATATTTAATTCCACCACATCTAAATAGTTTCAGAGCTGTAAAAGTAGACTTAACCAAGTAAAATAACCAGCCAGTCAATATTCTTTAAGTTTCCGATAACCACCAACTAATAAAAAGAAGTTATAAATAAATAAAAGTCAATTTGTTGATGGCGTCGTAGCAACGAATTTTTAAAATTTGATTTCTCGCTGACTAACATATTTCACGGACTAAAAACTTTTCTAGTACTTAAATTAAATAAAGGTTCGATTTAAAATTAGTTTCAGGCCACAATAGACTTTAAATGAAAAGTGAAGTTTCGGTTGCACAATCGACGAAAACAGTAAAACTTAGTAGAAATTCTATAACTTCTGATAGCCTTAACCGATTTAAAAGATTTTTACACCACTGGACTCAGCAAAGGCTGGGGAACACTTTGGAAATAATATTAACTTGAGATTTCAAAGATTTGCGGGGTCACAATTTTCATGTGACATATGATGACGTATTGCAATACTCTAAACAAATGTGCTTTTAAATTAACCAACTTTCAAAATTCATTTTCACTGGTCTGGAAGCTCTAAAAACAAAACCAAGCACACCACTACACTTGTCTCATTACGCTCTTCATCTTGTAATTTTCTGGTAGCACTCAGTTAACAGATTCTTTTTCCAGATAGACTATTGTCTAGGTCAGTAGGCCATTTTGATAAAAGTCAGCCATGACAGCATGGGAGGGCAGTCCAACAGATCGGTTCGACGAGACCACACGTATCTGATGTGTTCTTAAGTTTGAGAAACCCGGGGTCGCGGTGGCTTATGGGAAGGCAGTTCCAGAACAGTATGGCTGACTGACGCCATTTTAGAACTGGCATGGCCAACTCAACAGTCTAAAACTTTCCTACATGTATTCAGCTTAACTTTCAATTTCATTTGGGGTGGTGCGGTCTGTTCTGTTTCACGACTTGTGATCTTCGGCTAATGATTTTCTCCGATTGCCATTGCTAACTGTGACTTTTGTAACTTCTGTGAAAATTTCAAGAATATATACTTCCGTTATCTGGATGCAGACTTTCATTTCTACTTTAGTACCTTTCTTACAGGAGGTTAATCTGTAAGTGGCGACTGCGGTAATTATTACAGTTAGCATTCTACAAGGTTTTACACCGTTATAGAACTTTTTCCGAACTTTGACAACTTCTTGGAGGACTTTAAGTTTAGGTGGACAAGCCGATACTAGCCCCGTATCCCGCTTATCCCCTAACAAACTGTTATTTAGTAAAAAAATGCCTAACTAACATTTGTTGGAATTTTTTTTGTGCCAAAAATAGTTTCATTGGCATTTTTCTTAAATGATAATTTGGTATTGCAACAAGCAACTGCAGAATAAATGGCCTATAATAATTGTGTATTAATTAATATTTCTTTCTCCATCTGTGATATACAAATGTGTCATATTTGTGCAACATTTGAGCCTGTAATGTCAATGAATCTCTACTTGTCTGATATCCTGATACTGTCTATTTTTGCCATAAGGGGGCATCCACAAATTACGTGAGGTGTTTTTCCGGATTTCTGGTTCCCCCCCCTCCCCCTGGTGAGATTTCGTGAGATCTAGCCAGACCCCCCCCCTCCCCCCTGGTGAGATTTCGTGAGATCTAGCCGGACCCCCCCCCCCCCTCTGGTGAGATCTGGTCCGTGAGAACCCTTCCTAGAAATCTCCTTGGAAACTTTGTAGACCTTTTTTCTTTTTTCTTTGGTCACACCCTAACTTTTTTGGCGAAATACCCTCCTAAAATCGACTTTGCCGCAAATTGTAGACCTTTCTTTTTCTTTTGCTCTACTGTCCCCAAATCGCAAAATCTCATGTGAGATTTCTGTAGACCCCCCACTCCCCCTTGGTGAGATCTGGTGAGATTTTGCCGGACCCCCCCCCCCCCCCACATTTCACCTCATGTAATTTATGGATGCCCCCTGATGTAGATTTCTCATGAAGTTTTTGAACTGAAAATATCAAGTCATAATGAAATTTTACACAATCATTTGCAGTAGTAAGTTTTTAATGGCAATAGATTTTAGTTTTTACTTTGTTTGATCACAATAGGGTGAACAAAAACAATGGTTTGGCGCTGTGGTTAGTGAAAATTTATGTCCCTATAGTTCTACCCTTTAACAATTTCCTTCAGCAACATATTGATTGAGACTACTTGTCTTAAAATGTGACATACCATACTCTTCTTTCTTTAAGATTCTTTCATAAACCCATCATTTCCAAAATGTGCTCATTTTATGCATTAGGTGTTCTGTCCATATCATTTCAGTGCCCTTGCAAAATGACCTAATTTTCTTCTTCCTGATATTCGTAAAATTTGCTTTTTATTTTCGCTTCTGGTTTTACGCCTCCTAGTCTGCAAGGTCATTAGAGATGGGAAAGTTATGGGGGCAAATAATAGGAATTCAGTCATGGAACCCTCCCAGCATTCATCTGGAGTGATTTGGGGAAACCATGGAAAACCAAAATCTGGATGGCTAGAAGGTGATTCGAAACCACATTCTTCCGAATTCAAGGCCATAGTGTTACTGCTCACCCACCACTCTCGGTTTCCTAAGGCTTAGTTTTCATTTAGTGCAGTGCTCTATACACACAGTTTTGATAACTTGTTTTGAGTCCTGGGTCAGTGTTTGAAACTAAATGGTTCCGCTTTTTGTTGGTACCTTTCTTCTTTTAATGTGATACTTGCTTGTGTCAGCAATTGTAATTTTGCTTCCATTATTACATTTATATTTCTTCTTCATTATCTGATTGTGTTTTAATAATTACTCTGCTGCTCTTGTTATCATTTCTGCTATACTTCTTGATCTTTGTTCTGCTTTTGTTAACTTTTAATCTAAATTCCTCTCTGTATTTAGTTTATAATTTCTTGAGATCCTCACTCTTATCTGATAACATCTTGCAAACTGCAGTATACTGATTGTTTCTCCTTGTCCCTTTATGCTACATTCAAATTTTTCTTTCAATTCCTTGAGTGTATTTACGAGGGTCGTTTGAAAAGTCCGTGTGAAAAATAAAAACTGCTTACGTGTTTGGGGTAAACCTTTTTATTTTTCGACATAGTCTCCTTTTAGGCTTATACACTTTGTCCAACGATGTTCTAGTTTGTTGATCCCTTTCAAATAATAGGATTTGTCCAAGTCTGCAAAATATCCATTAGTGTGTGCAATCACCTCCTCGTTTGAATAAAATCTTTGTCCCACCAGCCATTTCTTCAAATTGGGATCAAATAATAGTCCGAGGGAGCCAAGTCTGGAGAATAGAGGGGATGTGAAATGAGTTGGAATCCAATTTCCATTAATTTTGTGACCACAACTGCTGAGGCGTGTGCTGGTGCGTTGTCGTGATGGAAAAGGACTTTCTTGTGGGCCAATCGCGGACGTTTTTCTTGCAGCTTGGTTTTCAAACAGTCCAATAACGATGAATAATATGCACCTGTAATAGTTTTACCCTTTTCCAGATAGTTGATGAGGTTTATCCCTTGCGAATCCCAAAAGGAAGTCGCCATAACGTTTCTGGCCGAAGGAACGGTCTTCGCCTTTTTTGGTGCAGATTTTCCCTTGGTAACCCATTGTTTAGATTGTTGTTTGGTCTCAGGAGTATAGTAATGTATCCATGTTTCATCCACAGTGACAAAACGACACTTAAAGTCCTCTGGATTCTTCTGGAACTGCTGCAAACCATCCTTGCAACACTTCACACGATTCCGTTTTGGTCAAGCGTCAGCAATCGCGGCACCCATCTTGCTGATAGCTTTCTCATGTCCAAATGTTTATGCAAAATATTATGTACCCATTCGGTCGAGACACCCACAGCACTAGCAATCTCTTGCATCTTAACTCTTTTTGCCATCCATCACCATATCATGGATTTGATCAATGATTTCTGGAGTCGTAACCTCCACAGGCCGTCCAGAACGTTCAGCGTCACTTGTGCCCACAAGGCCAGTCCGAAAATTTTGAAACCACTTATAAACTGTTCTAATCGAAGGTGCAGAGTCACCATAATGTTTATCAAGCTTCTCTTTAGTTTCCTGAGGCGTTTTGCCTTTCATAAAGTAATGTTTAATCACCACTCGAAATTCTATTTTGTCCATTTCTTGAAAATCACTCGACTTCCTTGATTCACACGAATGCCAAACACAAAGAAATAGACCAATATGGCTGAAACTTGGTGTGCGTTCGTTCAAGAGATGCTACTAACTAAAAATGACCTCGATATGCGCTGGTGGTGCCATCTTTTGGGCTTTGCATGGACTTTTCAAACGCCTCTCGTATATGTACAAGTTAAATATTAGTTGGGTTAGATTACTAGTTTGCCTTTCCCCCTATTTTTTTGGCTGATACTCATCTTTCTTGATTCTCTACTTTTACTATACCCTCAAAACTGTTATACAAATAATAAATTATTCTTCTGTCTCAGTATCTTATACCCAGGATTTAATTTTTTTAAATATGTTATTCGATATAAGTTATCAAATCCTTTTTCTATCCACAAACATCGCATATGTTTCTTTATTTTTCCTGATCCTTCTAATATCAATCTTAATGCTTGGGTGCTTCTCTTGTACCATGGTATTTGCTGAGTCCAAACTAATCAATTTCAATTTATAATAACTTTCAATTGGAACAACTTATAATGCACCGCTCCACAGACACATAAGCAACACCGGATACATGAAATATTTTGAAATATGAAACTGCAAATCATCACAAAGAACGAACAGACAAAATAATGATAGTAAAAAATGTTAACAGTTTCTGATTCAACAGCATCTGAAATAACATTTATTAAATGAATATTATACCATCCTAGAGATTGAAAAACTCACAACTGTACAATAAACATATATTGATATCTGTATTTGCTTTAACACATTGAAGCAAATGAACTTTATTTATTCAGATTAAACAAATGACACATGTGATTGAAATTACATATTAATTAAAGCAAAAGGTCTTAGCAATTCATGTTTGGTCTAACTCAGTGGAGTGTATGAAACATCTCAGGTTAGAGAAACTTGAGTTCTGATGAAAACTGTTGTGGCGCGAACTGTGTTCTTTACCGTTCATAGATGTTGACGGTCGGCAGTGGGGTTACACAGCAGCAGATTGCCATTGCAAGGTCTGGGAACCGTGGCACTGTTGTCTGCAACAGGCGAAGGTGTAGGCATCAAACTGCTTCTGCCTGGCACCGTATGTATTGTCCTCGATGTACAGCGTTCCCGCTAGTACCGTATGTGCAGGTGTGATGAGAAGTTGATTGAACAGTCACAGTCAGGCAGTCATCATCAGGTGTCAGTGGGCTGCAAAATTGGCCAGCAGATGCCAGTCAAAGACCCAAAGATTGAATACCTCTCCCAGTAACAGCTTCTCTGTAGCAAACCTTGTATCCCACCTTTGGATCGGCACCATCGAATTGTTTTTCCTGAAACCAAACTTGGGGGCTGATACAGAGAATTTTAGTGTACTTTCCAATGATACTGTCATCTTTATTGCTATTCCATTTTCACTTCTCCACGTACAGAAATTGCATCCACTCATTCGTTGACGCCACCCCTACCATATTCCGTCCTACGTCGCCTAGATCTGCTAAATACCCATGCCGTCAGCAAGTGGCGATAAATTATCTCTTTTTGTCTCACCTTTCATTCAAAACTTCATGGGCCCTCACAACTCAGAGCAACCTCGGTCTTTCCCGGCTAACCCCCCCCTAGGGATGTCTGGGTATTGTTATTCGCCTACCTCCCAAATAACTCATCAACCTCTACCTGTGGTCAGTGCTCTGGCTTATCGTTTCTGCACCTGTGAATAATGTGCAGAGAGTTCTTATGAAAATTTCTTATGAATTATTCGTGAGCCACTCTAATTGTCTTGATCACATGTAACGCCACAAAATGTATACTATTCCTATTAGTTACAAAGATTCCCTTTTCCATTGCCATTTTCATGTCTTCATTTCAGTGGTTTGTCATTGTTATCTGTAACATGTATCATTTATTATTTTTGATTTATCCACATTTTGGGACCTTTCCCAAATGTAATAACCTGAGAATGCTCGGGACCATTTCCCAGGAGGCTGCTGCAGAGCAGTTGTATACTAGATATTGTTTAATATATAGAGCCTCATCTGTGCAAATCTAGGGCATCATGTGAAAATGAGGATGCCATTTCATTGGATGAGACTAATTTCAACAACATTTGTCATAATCAAAGAAACACAGTAGAAGTCCAATTGTCCGAGGTAAATGGGACCGGGACCACCTTGGATAACGAAAATCTCGTATAACCAGAGATCAACAAAAGAGGTTACAATAAATCAAAAAACGTATTGAAACTGAAATAATACAAATTATTTATAGTGTAAACCTAATTTGTGAAGCAATAAAGTTGTTTTTTGTACATTAATTATGATCACTTGCCAAAAAAGTCTTTAATTGTCTTCTGTACTACAGTACCACGCTTAATATCATATACACCCTAGTTGGAAAAATATTCCATATTATAAATATTCCATATCATTAAAGCTCCCAATCATACGTCAAAAATTTGACTCGGTTAACCCAGCGGCTCGGATAATCGGATCTCGGATAACCAGACTTTTACTGTATGTTCTTAATAAAAACTATCATAAAAATCTATATAATATAAATGCCACAGCTCTCCTTCCTGCAACTTTAGCAAGAGATGGATCTATTTTATGTTTCCTTTTGCATATTAAAATTAAATTATCTTGTTTGATTTAAAAGGTTGATTTATAATGCTGTTTGAATTTGCTGTCTTATTTTCTGCATGACTCTCAGTGCAAGTGAATAATTTTGGCAACAGTCAGTCTCAGTTTATCATTAAATATAGATCTCTGTTGGATGTTGGATTAGGAGCTGAAAAATATTTGTTCTGTGTATTGTGAAACCTTCCAGTGCCATATGTGACAGCAACATTGAGTCATACATACCTGGGATGGATTTTTCACTTTTAAATAAAAGTTTGCTCTTTTTTTTTTCAGGTTTATTTTTTATTTTTCAATAATAAAACCAGCTATGACTGATGTTCATTTATGTGATTATAACATCACCTTTCAACACTTCACTGACAAAGAGTGAGCTCATCATCATCATCTAGGGCAGCCTCCAGCCGCTGGCCGGGTCTGCTGGGAACAAAAGCCTCACCATCGCTTCCTATCCAACAACCATCTCTCTTCTTCCACTGTTGCCCAATTTCCTTCTCTTTCCTCCACACATTTCTTAACACCTTTAATCCATCTGTCCCTTGGTCTTCCTATAGGCCTCTTCCCTTTCAGTTCCATGTCCAGCATCCTCCTTGGTAACTTCTCCTCTCCCATCCTCTTTACATGCCCATACCACTGTAACCTAGATTTTTCAATTCTCTTTTGTAGTGGTTCTTCCTTTATCAACTCCCTGATTCTCTCATTCCTTATTCTGTCTCTTCTTGTTACTCTTAGTCTATTTTTCTGAAATTTCATTTCCACAGATTGTACTCTCTCTCTTTCATCACCCATGTTTCCAACCCATTAGTTAAAATTGGCACGAAGTATGGCCATCTCTCCAAGTATGTCAAGAAAAGATTATGTGTCTCCTAAATACTATCAACGGGTTTTACAAGTTCTTTCAAATGAAGAGGCATTTGGAGCTGTTTGTTGACCGTGCATCTGATATCAATTAATCAGAGGTAATTGAACATTCTGACTTGGAAATTGACAGAGATCTTCTTCAACCTCCTCCAGCATAATTGTCTCTTCGTGTTTGTTTGACACACAATAAGTCTACCAATGTTGGAAATATTGTCAGTGATTCAGGCAAAGATGAATGTTTTGAAAGAAGTAAGCAAAATTCGTTTTATGGAAGAAAAGTCACATCATGAACAAATTCACAAGATTGCCTAGTAAAATATTGTTAAAAACCATTCTTCCATTTTCCAAAATCTGCCATGGTGATGTAACTGATGAACTTTCTGTTTTCCGGTAGGTTATAAACATTAATATACTTGATGTACTTGATGTACTGAACATAATCATGGATGAACCCAAAAAATCTCTAAGAGAAGCATGTGTGACACCAATATAGCAGAAGTATAGGCCTTTTTAGGTATTTTATACTCACTGGGTGTCGAAAAATCTCCAAAACCAATCTAGATGAAGCAGGGTGAAGGATGGCTTTGTAATTGAAAATTTTCAGGGATTCATTGGTGTCAAACAATTCAGAAACCTATGCATTCCCATTAGATTTGATGACAAAGACACAAGTGACAGACACATAAAAACTGGTAAGTTAGGTACAATGAAAGATTTTTTTGACTCTTTCATTGAAAACTGCCAAAAGTTTATATGCCTGGTGACCAACTCACAATAGACAAAAAATTATAGCCTTTTTGAGGGAGGTGCTTGTTTATTCAATATATGCTGAATATCTGTGCAAATATTTGCAGGTGTTGATTCTTCGGTTTTTCCCCCTTAAATTCCTTGATTTCTTTCTAACGTGGTTCTCTAAAAGATAAATGTAATAAACTAGGAAAATTAGGTGGAAATTTGAAGTAAAGGATGTAAAGATGATCTGTTGTACTCCATACGCTGCCCTCTGAAATTGCACTGAGCGCCAGCCATTCCAATTAAGAGCAAGTGGCATATTGTTTCTGTTTTGTCTTTAACTTTCCTATCTTGTTTTATACATCTCCAACCTTTTGTACAGAGTCTTCCCTCCTATGTCAAAGATACCCCACATTTCCTGGAAAGTCTAGCCACAGTCCATACACCTCTACCTCCAGACGCCTTCCTAGTCTCCATTGATGTAACCTCTCTCTATACCAATATCCCACACTGTCAGGGTCTCAGTATCCTGGAACACTTACTAGATCTGCGACCCCCACACAGCTGTCCTAGTCCATATTTCCTTTCATACTTGGCCCACATGATCCTGTCCAAAAACTTCTTCACCTTTAATTCCACCGTATACCACAAGATACGTGGCACTGCCATGGGCACCCGGCCAACCTGTCCTTGGGCGTCTGGAGGAACGTTTCCTCAACCATACCCCCTTCAAACCCACTGTGTGGTTCAGATACACAGATGATATATCATCTATGTATCTGTGAAGATCAACTTCTAGAATTCCTCCATTCCCTTAACAATAGCCATTCCATTAATTTCACCTGGACCTACTCCCGTTCACACATCACGTTCCTCGATGTTGACATCACACTCAGGCAGGGTGCTCTTCACACTTCTGTCCATATCAAACCAACTAATCTACAGCAATATCTACATTTTGACAGTTGCCACCCATTCCATACCTAACGTTCCCTCCTCTACAGCCTTGCTATCCGTGGCAAACGTATCTGTTCTGATTCTGAATCCCTCTCCCAGTATTCCCAAAACCTATCCCAAGCCCTTATTTCCCCCTCCTATCCAGCAGATCTTGTACATAAACAAATCATGCATGCAATCACCCACCCTCCACAGAACCACTCCCTCCCGGCTTCTCTAGCATCCAACCATAGCCCTGTCTTTGTCACCCAGTTCTCGCCTGGTCTCGAATCCATCAATCGAATCCTACAACAGGGGCATGATTTCCTTTGGTCCTTTCCAGAAATGCGCACTCTCTTGCCAAAAATTCTGCCAACTGTCCCCCGTACTTGTTTCAGCAGATCACCTAACCTCAAACACATCTTGGTTCACAAATACCTTCCATCTGACTCTCCAAAAACAGCTTATGGATCTTTTCCCTGTAATAGACCCCGCTGCAAAACCTGCAACATGCATCCTCCCACTACTACATTTTCCAACCCTGTCACAGGGGAAACCTTTCCCATCACCGGACATGCCAGATGCTCCACTACGCACATCATATACCAGCTAACTTGTCACCATTGCACGAGTTCTTACATAGGCCTGACTACACAACAACTCTCGAGCAGAATGAATGGCCACAGACAAACAGTTCACACCCCTAACTACCACAACTCCAACAACTTCAATGACTGTTTCACTGTGAGAGCAATCAGAGTTTTCCCTGAAACTACCGCCACCTCAGAACTTCGCAGATGGGAACTTGCTTACCAAAACATCCTAGATACCCGACACCCACCCGGCCTCAACCACAGATAAAATTCCTTTCCTTGATGCATCACTCATTATTAGTAGGATTAGTAGTAGCATTATTGTCATTTAACTAATTACCTTATTTTATTTTTCCAAATTTATCCGTCCATATTTATTTACTTTATCCCCCCCGTTTTTTGTCTAGTATTAGTTGTACCACCATCTGTGATTTACATATTTATATGCAATATCTCAGTCCCACTGCCATATTGATAATTCACCTAGTCATGTAGCAACCCTCGGCATGTGCAAACCCCCCGAGCCTCATGACTCATTTTTTCCATCATGAATAAGGTTTAATAACCGAAATATTGAGTTTATTTGTGTGTTCATAATATATGTTCTTCTCTCATTGCTGCCTTCAACTTTGGTGAGTGATGAGTCATTTTCCCTTTCCTTGCAATTATACATATATACGAAAATTCAATGTTAAATATGTCCCAAATTTTTCCATTAAATTTTGCTTTTAATATGTTTGGTTTGTCTTTTATTTCAAGTTAAGTAATCCACAATGATTTCTTATCAAGCAATGCAAAAATCTAACAGTGGGTTCAGTATACAGCTTATTTCTTTGAGTTTCCAATATGTCTTTTAAGTGGTCAATTGTGGTTCATATCTGTTTTTTTAAAAGCTCATAGTAGCATTACAAGAACCTTTTTATTTGCTATCTCTGCTAATTGCATGGTAAGAGTGCATTAGGAGTAGTTATTCACTCACCACTTCAGCTCAATATAATGAGATCATAAACTAGAATTGTGAAGCATGACTATTGTGTACTCAAATGCTGTTTTAATTTCTTTACAGACTCTCATGACAGTTGTTTGCTAATAATTAAAGTATTAACCTGGAAGTAGACAATTTAAATTAAAAAAATACTCATTACTATCAGTTCAACCCAATTGATATAAAATGAAATTATATGGTCAAAATATAAGAAATAATTAAAGAAGACTATTAAGATTAAGTTTGATCTGGTATGAACAAGGATTATCAAAATTGGAGGGCAAAATAAATTATACGGTTTGGTTATAACAAATATTTAATGGATCTGTTACAACCTCCCATGTCATATGCTAGCCAGCTTGCAACTACTGTTGTGCTTCCTTCTTAGTTCTGACCACACATTGATGACCAGTTAGAATAAATAACCATAAATGTATGGTATTAGTTAGTTACAGTTCAGCAGTCGTTGAGGACAGTAGCGTATTTTCATTTTGTATTTGATCTTTAGTGGTGTGCAGATTTAGTTAGTGTAATCTTTGAGTGTTTACTTTTTGTAGAAAGTAGAGATTACGTACAATTGAGCAGTTGCTGAGGACAGTAGTGGATATCATTATCGGTACAGATAGTTGGCTAAAACCGGAAATAAGTTCCGCCGAAACTTTTAAAGTTAGCATTAACATTTTTTGTAAAGACAGATTACATTCTCATGAAGGTGGGGTATTTATAGCTGTGAGTAAATTTCTCCCATGTGTAGACATCGATACGACCTGTGAAATCATATGGATTAAACTCAATGTGGCTGGGTCAAAACTCATCATAGGCGCCTTCTACCGTCTACCCGATTCCGACATAGCTATCGCCGAGGAGTTAAGAAATAATGTAAATAGTATAGCTAGCCATTTTCAGGATCATGCTACGATTATAGGAGGTGACTTCAATCTGCCTTATATTTTCTGGCGCAATTACGTTCACCTTACAGGTAGCAGGGATAAGGCAGCTTCTGAAGTAATTCTCGATTTGTTGTCAGATGATCATCTCGAGCAGCTAGTTAATAACGGTAGCGAAAATATTTTAGATCTGCTGGTTACCAACAGGCCAGAATTATTCACCGACATTTCAACGACCACAGGTATAAGCAATCACAAAGCGGTAATTGCAACCATCAGAGTGATGACCAAGCGAAAAAGGAGAAAAGGGCGGATTGTATACAGATTCAGTAAGGCCTCTAAGGAGTGTTTTAGAACCTACCTGAGGAATAATTACCATAACTTCAAGTCAACAAAGGACACCGTTGAAGAGGTGTGGCATCAATTTATACGAATAGTCAGGGAGGGTATGGATATACATATACTGAAGCAGACAATAAATGGGGAGGATGATCCACCGTGGTGCACATGTGAAGGCAAAAGATTACTCAAAAAACAAAGGAAGATACACGCACGCTCAAGAAGGAACGGTTGTCGCATCGATTTAGAAACCTTAGCTGAGTTAAGAGGACGTATTAAGAATGTAATGCGTGAGGCCATCGACGATTTTCATTCCAACTCTCTCTCTAAGAGTATCACAGAAAACCCAAAGAAATTTTGGTCGTATGTACGAAAAGTCAATTGTACCAATAGCAATATTCCAGCACTAATTCGTGAGGGTTCCGAGGTTAATGAAAGCCGCGATAAAGCTAACGTACTAAATACTGTATTCAAAAATTCATTTACTGATGAGAATAAGGATAGTATTTCCGTTTTCCCACGCCGTGTCGAGTTGGTGATGGAATCATTACGAATTGATACTGCCTGAAGTGGGGGAAAGCACTGGGCCCGGATGGAATTCCAGTAAGAGTATTTTCAGAGTATGCGGTGGAAATCGGGCTATTTCTGTCTGATATATTCAGTAAATCATTAGAAGAGCGAAAAGTACATTCAGACTGGAAAATCGCGCAAGTAACGCGGATTTTCAAGAAAGGTGATTGAAGTGATCCTGGAAACTATCGTCCCATATCTAGTTATGGAGCAGATTATATGTTCGAACATTATGAATTTTCTGGATGATGATAATTTGCTTAAAACAAATCAACACGGATTTCGGAAGAAAAGATCATGTGAAACACAGCTGGCCCTATTTAAACACGACGTAATGAATGTTATTGATGCAGGTTCACAAGTAGATGCAATTTTTTTAGGTTTTCAGAAAGCCTTTGACTCTGTGCCACACAACCACCTTTTAGCGAAGCTTTGAGCTTACGGTATATTGGATCAGCTTTATGAATGGATAAAGGATTTTCTAACTGGTCAGTCGCAGTATGTCATCGTTGAAGGAGAAAGTTCTTCTAATCTAGATGTTACATCAGGTGTACCTCAAGGAAGTGTAATAGGACCACTTCTTTTCTTAATTTTTATAAACGATCTCTGAGACAAAGTGAAAGGCCTATTTAGATTGTTTGCTGATGAAGCGGTTATTTATAGGGAAGTAAGGAATTTGGCCAATTGCTTAGAAATTCAGTGTGATCTGGATGATATTTTGGCATGGTGCGCTGAGTGGCAATTTACACTAAATTGTAAAAAGAGCAAGACAATGGGCATAACTAACAAAAAGAATCCAATTGTTCAGAAATACGAGTTAAACAATTCAGTTATTGATATGGTTCATTCTATGAAATATTTGGGAGTAACAGCACAAAGGAACATGAAATGGGACGTACACATTAATTCCTTAGTAGGTAGAGCTAATTCTAGGCTGTGATTCATGGGTCGAATCTTGAAAAATTGTAATGAACAAACGAAAGAGATAGCGTACCAATCTCTTGTGCGTCCACATTTGGACTATTGTTGTGCCATTTGGGATCCGTTTCGTAAGGGGTTGATCGAAAGTATAGAGAAATTACAGAGAAGAGCCGCTCGATTCTTGAACGCTTGCTACAGTCCTTATGAAAGCGTCACAGAACTGAATAGTAGACTAGGCTGGGAGTCTCTGGTAGATAGACAACGCACGTTTCGTTTAAACTTATTGGTACACATGTATACTCTCACTTTCACTTACGAGTGTAGTGAAATACTTTGTCCACCAACCTATTTGAGCCAGAATGACAGGAAAGATAAGATTAGAGAAATAAGTTGCCGCAATGATTCTTATATGAATTCTTTTTTCCCTCGTACCATTAGAGATTGGAATGCACAACAAAGAGATTAGCTTTGGTGCTGAGCACCCTCTGCCACCCACAATTTTGTGAATTGCAGAGTATATATGTAGATGTAATCATCCAAGATCCAGGTCACCCCTACCTTTCATTTCAATTCCTTATTTAATGCTCAGGCGATTAGTCCTACCTGACAGCAGCAGTTCCTCTGACTCGACTGTGGGAACTAGATTACCAATACCAAGGCAATCACTGCATTTCAATCAAAGGTAATATCTTCTCATGATATTTTACCCGTCTTTTGAGTGAAAAAATTATAAAAGAAACATCGAACAGGTTATTTTGGTCTGTTGAAAAATAAACAGCAAAAACAGTTTTGGCGGTTGGGGATTTTTTTTTAATTTTTTTAATTTTTTTTTTTAATTATGCTATAGCAGTATTTAATCAGATTAATACTGTGTAATACTCTTTCTCATAAGTATGGTAACACTTTCATGAGGGTGTGATTCTGAATCCTGGTTGGTATTGTACTGTGCTTGGAAAAAATTGAAACTGTAGTACATCTTTCTCATTATTTGACTTCTTACTGAGAAAAAAACCATGGATTCCCTGCTGGTTTGTATGGTTTATGCATGACAGTTAACCATTATCTCAGTGTGGCAGTTTTTAATTTTCTTGTATAGGAAATTATTTATTGTATGACGTGTTGAACCATTACCTTCCAGTTTCAAACAAAATATGTACTGCCATCTCTTGAGACATGTTCTACTGAATGTGGTGCTTATTCGTTGATTGGAAATTTTTGGAAAAAATATAGAAAAAAATGAGGTTATAAATTATAGCTAAAATACTAGCTTGTCCAATCAAGTATTAGTGGTATACATTACTTGATAAATAATGAAATATGGTATAAAAACACAAAATTTTAGAATTAAATAAATAATGTTAATAATTTCTGTATATTTAACTTATCTAGCAAATACAGCTTGCTGAATTTCAATATAAATAACTAGTCTCTGATTTCAGGGTGAGGGTTTCATAACAGAGCAATTTGATGTCATGTGTGGTATTACAAGTTGGGCAACATGTGGAGAGGGGAAAGCACCACTATTTCCAAGGAGTGTAGATCGGTAAGTTTTTTCCAATATTTTCATTTTGAGCACCACATAGGTCTTCTACAGATGTTTACCTCAGCTTAGTTGGCAATAACAACATAAAACTACAGGAACACAATAATGATATTTTTAGTCACTGGGAGTTCTGTCCAGTTTCCATTTAGTAGTTTGCTTTAGACAGTTTAACATGAGTTAGTTGATTTTAACAGTCTTTAAGCATTTTGGCTTTGTTTTATTATTATTGGTATTCTTAGTGTGACTTTTAATGTGCAGTACCTGGCTGAATGAGCTTCACTCAGAACCATTGAAAACTATTATTTACAAGTAATGAACAGTGATAAAGGACCAAGAAAATAAAATTAGTGAATGCATACATATATCACTGTTTTTATTTCAAACAAGTTATGTAATTACTTATTATTTTTCAGGAAAGAAGTACAATCTTAATTATGCAAAATATTTTAATGTATATAAACTTTTAGGGAATTCATTTTTTCCACACAAGAATGACTTGGATTCTCCTGAGGTGAAAGTACTACTAATATACTTGGTCTCTTGAATCTAGAAAATGTAACATACAACATACCATGCACAAAAATTGATATTTTGTGGTCCACGCCAACAAATTCAAAAGTTTTGCTCTGTACTTTGTACATTCTACTTGCCATTGAACCCATTATCAGTTGCTGAGTGGTTGAGCTTCTTGAAGAAATGATCCTGTGTTGCTAATTTCCCAATAAAAATATATATTCAGTACTAAATTTTGGAAATTTAAAATATAATAAATGCCTGAAAATGAATTCATGAGGACAGCGGTTCGGATCCCCGTCCGGGCATCCAGATTTGGGTTTTCCATGGTTTTCCAAATCACTCCAGGCAAATGCCAGGATGCTTCCTTCAAAAGGCCATGGCCGAATTCCTTCCCATTCCTTGCCCCACATCCTTTCCTGTCTCTAAAGACCTCGCTGTTAAGAGACGTTAAGCAGTTAATATATATATATAATCAAGAATAGCTTTTTTTTTAGTGCTATAGGATTTATATTCAACCACACGTTTAAAAACTGTGATACTGATGTGTGTTTATTCTCAGTTACATTTAATTCCATCTTAATGTTACTATGTTTTGGGGATGCAGGGCATGTATGGAATTAAACAAATCCGTTAACACTGGATAGATATTAAAGTAAATACTTTATTACATCAGTAAAATTACACATAAAGCAACGGTCATCATGAATAATAAATGAAGGAAATCACACTATGACAGTACAAGCATGCCCAGCAGCACAAAATAATGTTGATTTGCACACTGTTTATAATGTGAATGATTAGGTCTGGCAATCCTGCACTGGCCCATACAACACCTGGCTTGATGGCAGCATCTGGCAGGAAGGAAAGTTCAAACCAAAATATACCAATTCAAATAGTCATCGATTCTCTAACGCATCCCCTCAAGGTGTGGTTTTAAGTATTCCAGACATCTCTAAACATTTGACGCGTTTTCACTGTTACCATTGAAGTTGTCACCTTCAACCAGATGATGTTCCTTTCCTGGTCTGCCTCTGTTGACAGTTCTTACAATCTTCACTCTTCCTGGATCTCTGTGTTTGGCAGCAGGTTGATTTGGCACTAATGCATATCCTTTTCCCTGACGTCTCTGAATCCACTCAGTTCCACTATGATTTGTCCAGATAGTGTCTCTGCTTTGTCGTCAGTCCTTGTGTACTCATTCTGTATTCAGGGAAGAAATATTCATTCTGATTATCCTTGGACCCACAATCTTCAGTGAACTTTACATCTTCATTTTTTCAGGCAGTTAGACATTATATCCTTTTGCTTCTTCAGAGGCTCTGATAAAGTACCCAGTTGTATATCTATTGTCAAATTTACTAATGTTTGTGCCTCTGTCATGGCAGCCAGACTCACAGAATTGACTGACCTCTTCATGCTGCCATTTGAGAGGAGCTCCTCCATAAGGTGATTTTGTGGATCAGCAGTTATGAATGTAGTTTGCTGTATTTGCTGCTTCAGCCAAAAGGAAAAGAGTAGTCCAGGGCTTAAGTATAGTGAAGTAAAATTTAGGTTTACTCAGATGATTGAAGGTACAGGAATTTTCTTTAAGGATATGACAAAAGTGGACCATGTAGTTATTGTTTGAGGGGTAAGAAACAACCTGTATGAAGACAAAGAATGTCGTGTAGATAGTGAGAAAATGAGAGGAGGAGATGTAAGACCAAAAATTTTTTATTGCATCAAGCTCAGATGGGAATCTTTTGAGAAATATTCTATACACCTCAAATCAAATATACTCACAAATAATAATAATAATAAAACAGTTTGCGACTAGTACATTCTGCTTGTGATGACTGATGGCTATGAGACTTGAAAACTCAATGAATTCACAAAGGAAAACTTAGAGCGAACCAACGAGCTATAGCAGAGTAGTTACAATGGTCACAGACATCTTGCCATCTTGAAGAAGGCAGCCATCTGCAATTGATAGAAGGTTGGCCATGTTGCTCAGAGAAAACATGAAAGATGGTCATAACCATTACTGGAATGAAATCCAAGAGACACTCTGAGACCAAGAGGAAGACCACATAACTGACAGGGCAAATACATTTGGTGGGTCACTGCAGTTAGCAGACAGAGGATTACCCAAGACTGCCCAACCTGGAGAAGAATGTTGAAATTCTATCTGAACTGATAACTATGAGCCCACATCATTCCATGATTTAATTGGCTGATGATGACGAATGACGAGATAGGAGAAGACATTGGACATGAAAATGTAGGTTTTGTTGATGGCTTAGTGTCGCAACTAGCTCTGTTTAATCACAGTCGTAAGAAGTGTTAATTTGAAACTGGACTTTGTAAGGGTCGTGACCATTACCAGGGTTGAAGTATCGGTTCAATCACCTTAACTAGTAACTTGCACTTCCAAATAAATTTTGTTGAAATATTAAATTAGAGTTCCAAATGTTCAAAATTATTGTACACAGTGAATACACCTTAGGAATTTAAATCAACTGCAGATTAACATAGTCGCCACTCTCTATTTAACCTTCAGAGAGAAAAGGATTTTGTTCAAATTACAAACTTTACATATTCATTGTCCCGACCTCGCGGCATAACTTCAAAATTCATGATGGCTGACCCTCAGCCATGTTGAATGATGTCAGAGCAGTGTTACCAACGGCTCTTTCATGCTCTTGAGTATCACAGACCCAACCCACACGGAATCCCAGGACAGACTGGCCATCTTGGTTCGGAAAAGCTCTATATAGGGCAAGAAAATCGTCCAAACCACGTGACCCCTAGGATATAGTGCTTCCAAGATACTTGTAGTATGGCTTTGAAAATTTAGTATTACAAACAACTTTCTCCCCTTGGAGGTTTCTCGTAAATTTAACGGTTTGGCTCTAATTAAATTTCTCCTGTCTACTGCGTATAAGTGTGTTCGTACGCAGAAGTAGTCCCTGGTTAGCCCGCCATGTTAAAAATCCCAATTAAACAAAAATTAAAAGGAATCTATGGTATTCCTCGGAATCAAATAAATTTTTAAAAGTAACCTTATTCCCTGACTGTGCTTCGTTTGGCCATAAAAAATTAATATAGGCTGGCAACGTGTGAATTTAGATGCAGTATCTTTTGAAAATTCCTATCAAACTTTATTTACTGTTCAGAACTTCTTATTGGTCAGGCATGCAGAGAATTTGAAACGAGTAATAAAGAACAGTTATGGTCACTGAAATACAACAGCTATTCCGCATTTTAAGAAAATCAGCAACAGATAACTGACAGATCTTGTGACTGATATGCAAGTACCACAAATGACAACATTTCAAGAAAAATACCTCATCCATGAAATTTTTGCTTAAGGGAAACATGTAATAATAAAAACACCACAAACTTAACCAACCAGACAGAACACATGTTATTGAAAAAGGAATAAAATAATCAAATTGAGAGAAGGTGCATCTTTTTTTATTTATCATAACAGCCCTCCTCCCTTCAAATTTAGCAAGTGATTGTAATTGCTAAATGTTACTTGGGGTACTGAAACATTCACACGTAAACTATGACCGTATAGTTTGGTGATTTTTATGTGACGTTTCTGATACCTTAATTTGAAGATGCTGCTAGGTTCATATACTATATTTTGGTTGCCAATGTGTTTACTATTATAACCACAATAAAAATGGTGTAAAGGTTAAACATCCAAATAAAAAATCAGTGCATGATAGGCACTATATTCTTTAAAAGTTCTTGAAACAAAACTGATATCCGATCACATATTGGAACTCTAAATAAGACTTTGAGAATCACATTTTAAGAAGACTGCAGGCTGTTCTTCAAGAAACACACACACAATGCAAAAATGCATTCATTCTTGTAACCTTGACTTTGATTGCAACCCTATACAGAGTGAGCTTGTTCGTACCGAGCGTGGTGGTGTAACGGATAGCGTTCTGGCCTCGCATTCGGGAGGACGACGGTTCGAATCCCCATCCGGGCATCCAGATTTGGGTTTTCCATGATTTCCCAAATCACTCCAGGCAAATGCCGGCATGCTTCCTTAAAAAGGCCATGGTCGAATTCCTTCCCATTCCTTGCCCCCATCCTTTCCCGTCTCTAAAGACCTCGCTGTTGAGAGAAGTAAAGCAGCTAAATTAAAAAAAAAAAAAAAAAAAAAAAGAGCGAGCTTGTTTGAACTGTATTAGAGTTTAAATAATTACTTGTTACACTTTGTTACTAAAAGTTTTCCCTTACGGAATAAAATTTAAGTTCACTTGCATTGGAATAGTTGAAGTTCATAAACATTGTTTGAGACTGAAATTATAAGTTTATCCCCCACTTGTTTGAAATTTGATTTGTGACTAGCCATGGTCACTGCTCAGTAACATACTATGGACTGGCCTCGAGGCAAAGATGGTGTCCCCTTTAATAATCTCTGGCTGAGAATATTCTGTATTATCAGTGTTCCCTCATGGGAAACTACTATTGTCTTGTGAATTACGAAATACCAGTTTCTCATGGTACAATATTTTTATCAGATTTTCCTGAACCGTTTATATATTATAGTCTGATTTATTCAGAATCTTTTAAGTTATGACAAATTTTCTCATAATTGTTCTTGTTTAAGTGTTATTAATTCCAAAAGTCACATGGAACAAGGTCATCAAGTTTCAGTTCTGAAATTCTGTTTTTCTCCCTTTAAATCTCAAAATACTATCAAAGTGTTATATTATTATTATTATTAACAGAATTTTTCTCTATCATTTAAGCCTACTTTATACTTCCTAGCTCTTTTATTTACAAAATTCAAATTCTTTATTTGACTAAAAACATATTTCTATTTTATCTACAGACTTTATTTTTAGTTATAATGTGACTTTTTATGCTGCCAATATACTGTTATTGTTAAATTCAAGTTATTATTTTTAGAGTGAATGACATATTTTATTAGTAAATAATAATCTAGCCTAAAGGAGTTTAGTTGGTCCCAGTACCAATGTTTCATTTGAAAGTAAACTTGACAGTATGTATCTAAATGTGATATCACCAGAGGCAACTAAGAAAATTAGTAAATGAGTTAAAACAGAACTCTTCTGATTATTATGATAAATACAGCATATTATTAAAAATACAAAGTAAAACTGTATAGTTAAACTAATAACTTTACTGTCAATAAAATTTCCAAATATGCATTTGTAAAGTCACTTTACAAAAGGTGATGAAATGGTTTTGGCAAATTATTTTTCTATTTCAGCAGAAACAGACTTTTTCAAACATTTTGAATAGCTTAACCAATTTCACATTTGGTGATAGCTGTTTAGAACTCCATAAAATTGTCATATATAAAAATTTTCTGTGCCTTCACTTAAAATTAAAGCTCTCAAGTTAAAATATTTTGGCACAGTTAATATTATGTGGTTAAAGTAATTTGAAATTATGTGTGTCATTGAAAAGCTCAGTTTATATCAAGTGCTAAACAGTATTCTGAATTAGGCATATTAAATGTTACAGTCCTCAGAGTTGAGTGTAAGCTTTAATTTGCACATTTAATTTACCTCATATGTGGCAAAGCTCATAATTTGTTCTTCCATATAATATAAATGGAAGAACTTGAGACCTTTATAATACAGTTTGGAACAAGCAGCAATTATAATTTGAATACATAAAGTAATCACATGAGACTGCTGAAGATTTTTTGGAGGATTTGAAGAGGGGGTGGGGAGGGTTATGGTTCATCAACTTTAGTCATTAAAGCAATAGCTAAAGACAGGAGGACTGTGGAGATAGATCCTTATACACAATATTTTGGCGATCCGGTGAGTAAGGAGACGTGGCAAGATTCACTGTGGCAATTGTGATAAATTCCTCAGAGGTAATTGGTAGACATTATTTTCTTTTATGTAGTTCTGTGATCTTATTTCATAGTTACGCATTTAAGCCTTACTTTGCATTCAGCTTTGGCAAGTGATGGGTTTGTTTTATTTGTCCTAGTATGAATTTCATTCAGAGATAAGGTACATATTGTAAATGGACATTTTAATAATATTATAAATGAGAAAGTTTGGATGTACATCTGAATGTTTGGACTATTTGCCTCAATTGTGCCTTATTTGCTTAACAGAATTACATGAAATTTAGCATGGAGTTAGTATGTAATCTGGATAGTGACATAGGAGAGTTTTTATCCCACAAAAAATGAATACAGTAAAAGTCCGGTTATCTGAGTTCCAATTATCCGATCCGCCGGGTTAACCGAGGAAAATTTTTGAAATATGATAGGGAGCTTTTATGAAGGTATGGCATGTTTTTTCAACAAGAGTGTATATGATATTAAGCGTGGTACTGTAGCGCTTGTGTGTTCGCCTGTTGCTGTGTCGAGTATGAGTCATGTCTACTGGCTGTTGTTAGGTCGAGCCTTCGGTTATTGGATGACGATCAAAATCAGTTTAACGATGATGAAATTGTTAATATGGTTGTGAGCGGACAAGGAGGAGAAGACGAAGAAGATAAAACTATTCCAAAAGTTTCTCATGCTGAAGGTTTAAAAAGAATAGAAGCAGCACTTGAGTATATTGAGTGACAGGAAGAAAGCACAGCGACCGACGTAATGATGCTACAGCATTGGCGCTATACTTCCGCTAAGATGAGAAACAAATTTATGACACAGAAGACAATTAAAGACTTTTTTGGCAAGTGATCGTAATTAATGTACAATATACAACTTTATTGCTTCACGAATTAGTTTTACACTATAAATAAATTTTATTATTTCAGTTTCAATACGTTTTTTGATTCATTGTAACCTCTTGACCTCCGGTTATCCGAGTTTTTTGTTATCCGAGGTGGTCCCAGTCCTGTTTACCTTGGATAATTGGACTTCTACTGTAGTTCCTTTCAAATTGTCATTATAAATTCACATTTCATCAACACTATATAGTTGCCTACATCATAGATGGTACTGCCACGTTTATGCTTTGCTTTTTACATAAATTACAAACACTGCTTTTCAATGTTCAAAGCAAGAACATTATGTCATGTTCAATGGTGTTTTTAGTTTAAAAGTGCAAAAATTGATGTACTCGATAAACTAATAGTTCTGGAGCAGGAAATATAAATCAGACCTTAAACTTAAAATTTTTCAAACCCAAATGTAATTAGTTTTTCTGGTAATTGGTAGACATACAATTCTGTTGGCAGATTGTGGAGCTGAAAATGATAGATTTTATAATGTTTCCTCAGCATGTCTTAAAAAGACAGATTGCAGCACTAAAGGTATGGATAATACAGAAATTTGAATGTTAATGCAGAAATTGTTTTTAATTAAAGTGTAATTAAGTTACCACATTCTTTTCTTTTATGTAGTTCTGTGATTCGCTGAAACATTGAAGAGGCATTCCTTATCCAAATCATTTAATATGTTTGCATATGTTTTGATAAATCAACCCCATCTATCAAGTGTTATAATTGACCCAGAGAGATTCATTTCCTTCTACAAATTGAAACACTAAAAGAAACTATAATAATATTATAAAAAATCATAATGAAGAGACAATTAATGAAAAATAATAAAGAAACAATTAATGATTTTAAGATGCAAATTTCTATTTCAAGCAGAATTAATTGATTGAAGTGACAGATCAACAATACAAAACTAATATCCAAACAGTAATTGAGGGCCTTTTTTTTAAAAATTCAAATGTGATGGGAAAAATGTAAGTAAAATCTTTTATTAAAATGTAGTAAAGCTAGGACTATGAGACTGACCACAGTTAAAAAACTTTTAATTTGCACTTAAATAAATAAATTTCTATTTTAAAGCAGAACTGATTTCAGGCATAAGCGTGTGGGAAAATTTTGTTTCGTATGTAAGAGGGTCACGGATTGAAATAAATTACCAAGGAAACTGATGAATAATTTACAAAAAACGCTGAAAGAATTTAAAATTAACATTTACAGAAGGCAAAAGTATGCAGGTACAAGAAAGAGGAACAATGTGTGTGTAGGGAAGTTGCATTCCATTGCAATTAAGTAAATTAAATAGATCTAACATGTTGGTGATTTTTTCGGCCCGAGTCCTTAGTTGCTACGATAACTGTTTTGTGGGTTGTTTCTGACTTGCAACTAAACAAATAAATGCTTTTGATGGTATACGCGTTTTGCCTTTATTCAAGGCATCTTCAGTGCCCTAGATAAACACACACACACACACACACACACACACACACACACATATATATATACACAATGACGTTGTTTGATTTTTGTACAGTTGTCTGAAAATATTAAATAGGTACTTACAGTTTTTATATGTGCATTAACACGCACAAGTTCGTGTTTCCATACCAGCTACTCTTTTCACACTATCACTACTGTCCAAAGTTTGTGTAGGCTGCATTTTAGGTAATTTCACCGGCCACGAACTGTATATAAAGTTTTTTGTTGTTGTTGACATCCAAAAGTCGTGAGCCAAAGATTATGTGTTGTCAAACTATTTCTTATTTTGAATCTGTGGTCATTAGATGTGTCTGTTCTGTGGAGGTATGTTTGATTATAGGATGTGTGCTACTTATTCCTGTTTTAGTGTTTTGAACAAGGTTTGGTTTGTTAGATGTATATATTCATTCATAACTTTTTACCATTATTGATTGCTTATTGTATGTGAAGGTATTCCTGAATTGTCATCATGTTTTTGTTGTGATTATTAATCTTTACTATTTGCATATCCGTTTGTATATTGGTGTGTGAATGATTCTGTTGTAACAAGTGTTCGGCGAATGTTGAGTGGTTGGTACATCTGAGAGCTCTCAGGTGTTCCTTGTATCTGGTTTCAAATTTTCTGGCTGTTTGTCCTATGTATACAGTGTCACACTGCTGGCATGTTAATTGGTATATTCCAGATTGGTGGTATTTGTTTGTAAGTGTACTTCTGTTAAGCTGTTTTTGGATAGTGTTTTTGGTTCTAAATGCTATTTTTATTCCCATTTTTCTAAAGACGTTTGCTATCTTGTGTGTGTTTGTGATTTGATATATCATTGACCATCATTGGGTGTTTGATGTATGTTATTGTTTGTTTGTTTTGGTTAAGCTTTTTTACTGTGTTACTGTTGTATCCATTGTTCACAGCTATGTTTGTTATGCTGTTTAGTTCCTTGTTATAGTTGTGCTTAGTGAGTGGTATTTGATTCATCCTGTGTAACATCATCATTGTATATATATATATATATATATATATATATATATATATATATATATATATATATATATGTTTATCTAGGGCACTGAAGATGCCTTGAATAAAGGCGAAACGCGTATGCCATCAAAAGCATTTTTTTAGTTGCAAGTCAGAAACAACCCACAAAACAGTTAAATAGATCTAATATGGGTTAAATACTATGTTAATTGTGTTTTTGTTGTAGGACATGAATAAATTTTTATTATTATATGGAATATTTATTACTATAACTATTATTAAAGGTAACTGTTATTCTATAACATACATTCAAGAGGACGAAGTGGTGGGTAGCTTCAAGTAATTTATTAATTCAATTAGCTTGCATGAGAATGTGTTATCTCTTAACTGAAAGTAAGTGAGATGTAAAAGGTTAATGTAAAACACAAAAAGTAATCAAATGCTATACTTGGTAATCATTGTTAGAAATAAGAGGCCTCATTCCAGAATAGTTTCATTTGTGAAGCATTGCTGTTGTATTTTTGTAAATTTATTCAGGAATACTGTATTCAGGAATACTGATATCCTTAAATTATAAATTCAAGTTGTAATAACTAATTTGTTTAGTTCTACTTAAAAAAAAATATTGTTTGAATAATTATCAATACTGAGGATTTTGTTTCATTGTTCTAGATATTCACAACTTGGGTTAACACAAGAAAGAAGACAACAAATAGGGAAAAAGTGCAAATTAATATTAGATTATGGAAGAGTTAAATTCATAGAAAGTCTAGGGTTTGAAGGACATTTAGTCACTTATATCAGCGAAAAAGTGTCTCCTGAAAACATTTGTCTAGTAGCTTACAAATAATCTTCAAAGTGTGTTTTATATATGAAATCCATTAGAAGAGAAGATAAGAAAAGAAACATAAAGCAGATTAATTTTAGCATAAAGATATAAAGTACTTTCCGTCTTATGTAAGTGACAGTAACACTGTAATTATTTCAAAATATCAATAAAATATCTGAGATGTATCTGAAATTTATTTTTTTTCTTTTTGAAAAAATGACAAGTTACATTTTGTTAATACTAAGGTAACTTTTGATCTGTCAGTTCACCTAACAAAAGTATTGTATTGTTGTTACTACATCATATAATAAAAAGTATGATAAAGGAATTGACACCTTTCACGTATCAAACCAAAGGCAACACAAATGTGACATTTCTTTTGGAAAGAGATTGCACCGACACAACAATGAACATTTTAATCACTACAGACACCAATGTGATTTGAATTTTGTCTTTAATTAAGTGGCCAGACTCTTAAATGAGAGGAAGACAGAGTAGAAACAAGTGAAAGAGGTAATAACCAAAAACTGGAGAAGTGTGAATTGAGTTAGGTGTAGTCAGATGGCAATTGCTTGACACGAACCTACAGTGACATGCCAAAAATCATGGGATACACCTCTAATTACATCTGGGACATATGTTAGCTTTTAAAAATATACTAACCTCATGTAGCATAGAATAAACTAGTCTGCAGAATTTCCCAGAAGGCATCTGCATTAATGCTGTGTCTGTAGACAACATAATTGCACGGTTGTGGAAGATGTTTGTATCTGATGCATGAATGGCTCTGTTGATTGGGTGTTACTGTACAACATTTATGTTGAAAAAAATCATACCATAATTGTTCAGAACTGTCCTCAAAGCAGTTATCCACAAATGGGCTCAGTGAAATGGAACATTATCATCTTGGAACTTCCTGTCATTAACAAGGTATGTGATGTCCACAACAGTTGAGACTAATGACTGGTTCAATTTGACAAGGGGACCTAATCCATGTCAGGTAAAAGTGCCCACAATCATTATGGAACCACTACCAGCTTGCACACTGCCTTGCTGACATGTTGGATTCATTCCTCATGGGGTTTGCACTACATTCAAATCTGGCAATGGCACATACCAACTGGAAACACATCAGATTAAACTGCCTTATCAAGGGCGTATCCAGGATCAGAACTAGAAGGGAGCAAGATTTGAGCTGGGGGGGAGGAGGGGGGGATGAGACTCTAACTTGCAGTGGGGTTATGCAAAAACCTTCTGTCTCAACTTTGACCGTGAATAACTGTGAATATTTTCAGTTTTAGCTTTGCAAATGTAACTTGGTAGCCACTTAGCTTGTCAAACCCCAAACTAAGAAGGGTAGTTGAGAACAAAAGTCACAAGTCCATTGCTGGTAAATATACATTATATTCTTGAAAAGTTTTGTAAAGTCACAAACTGAAATGGTATCATACTAATTTTCTGAACATAAACTTGCAAATTCGACTAACCGATTCGAGCCAGACTAAACCCTAAAGTTCAAATTTCAACTAATTGACACATAATATTTCATCACACGCACCTAAAGTTCAAATTGTCTGCGCGACGACCAACCCTTAAGTTATCCCGACGCACCACATGGCGTAAAGTACTAGTTCAAAGTGGCATTGTAATGTTCTAATTGTAACTTTCAAACTGTGAGATGCCTACATTGTGCTACACAGTAGCACAGTAGTGCTCTAAATGAAACTTCCTGGCCGACTGCAGGAGGAGGAGGAGGAAAATTCTGGGCTAATGTTAATCGAATCTGACCGAGGGAACGCCGGACTTCCTGGTCTCTCATGCAAATATGCTGGAAAACTGATCAGATTCGTATCTTACGTTTGTAAGTTTGTATAAAATATTTGATATTGACAACTAAAATAATTCTATCACTCTAAAATTTTGGGAATAGTTAGATCTTTTAAAAAGCGTCAATTTTTATCTTTATGAAAAATTCTGTAACTTTAATAGTTTCTCTGTAAAAAAAATCATTTTTATGCAGTTCTCAAAACCTGTTAACAACTTTCGCAATTTTGTTATTACTGAACTGAAATAAATTTTATTTTACTGCTAAAGGGCTACTCTTAGATAGATAGATAGATAGATATGTTCACTTTGATCCCATGTGAGAATAATCTCGGGGATGTGGAACAGTACATACACTTATTAGTAATGTCAATATTACTATATAATTGATAATATTATATATTGACAAGAAGTTAGTTATGACTCATTAGTATAACCAATATTTCCTGTAATCTACAAATACAATCCCGAGTTAGTTAATACTTATTATGTGGGACAGTGTATAAACTTGTTACCAGCATCTAACAACCAGTTATTTTCTTACCAACCAGTTACCACAACTCATAAGCAGTCAATTACTTAAAAACCTGTTAGTATCATAATTTTTTACAGCAGTTTTTGAGTGCATGCTATCCCATGTTAGTTACTATATATGAGTGAAATTTTTGTAAACAGTGTAATTACTTCATTTGTCAAAAGTTTCAACAGAAAAAAAACCATATATCATTTTAGTAATTGTGGACAACTTTGTCACCTTTCCCTTCCATACACCGTATATACTATTTTATCAGTCATTCTTAGTTACCAAATTCCAAGAAGAAAATTCTTTTACAGAGTAAAATGGATTCTGAAGCAGAAACTCTTTCAGTTTGGACTTAAAGTAGTTGGGTTTTTGTAGATAACATTTAATTTCTGTTGGTAAGACATTGAATAAGGAAGCTCCAGTAAATGTTAACCCTTTCTGTACAATTGACAGTGATTTGTAATCCTTGTGAATATTATATTTATTTCTTTTGTTTACTATCAAGCAAAACATGTTTACTATTATCAATAGGTGAAATAAAATTCGCAAACCAAAAAAAGAATCTAACTAATTAATATTTCAGAAGATATTGAAGTTGTCAATTTGAAAGTAGTTTTTACCAAATCTATGTACATCAAAAATGGTTACTGAACAGTTACTCTAACTGCTTTCTTTGATTTATTACGAATTTTTGTTGTAAATATCACTCCTTCAGGTGAATGCTTAAGGCTGAGGCAACAGAAAATACTATCTTAAAAACTATAAAACCTGATTTCTATCTTGAATTAACATAGTAATTGGCTTTAAAAATTATATGGATTGCTATCGAATCTAATTCGTGGTCCTAAGAACAAATTTTGTTACGCAGTTACATCCATACTTCTTTCATTCTCTCCACTTACTCAACAACAATTTGCAAAATATTATGGCCAGTATTATCAAATCAACAATTTTCAGTTGTTTCACATGTGATACAATTTTCAAAATTATTGGTGTTTCACTCAATGTTCATCTTGTAAAATGTTAAAATGTTCGTTTCTAATGTTAATGTCACCTACAATTGTGACAGAAAAAACACAAAAAAACCTCTTACTAAATCTTCAACTGGTACATTGTTCATTTTAAATGTTCATGTCACCTGAAATTGTGAAAAATAAACACAAAAATCACTTGTTACGTAACTCCAAATTGGGGCAACTTTCCTATAATTTACTTATAACATCTTATAATGGATGAAATATCAAGACGCTGCCTCCGGACATCGCAATGCCCACCCCTGATGCCCACCTCCAATGCCGCCCCCACACGTCATGACGCCCACCCCCGGCACTGCCTCCAAGTGCCGCCAGCGACGCCGCCAGCTGCTGACGCTTCAGACAGCTTTGCCGTCTGCCCACCCTGCCGGACACAACACACCTCCGCAGTTACAAGGGTCTAAGGCCTAGCAGCAGTTGCTATGCACAATGCAGCACACTGACACCACTTCACTGCAACAGGTGTTTCAAGGAAGCAGCTGCCTTCTACTGCTGCCACATACCTGATGCAGACATCTATTCAAGATAAGTATAGCTTGAAATTTTGTTCACTTTGCTGTGTGTGTTTCTACATGAACTTTAATGAGCTCAGTGTTTACGCTTTTTCAAAACTCTAAATTCAGTGCGGTATTATAACATGTTTGACTTACAACTGTGATGTAACCTATTGCGGCCTATGCATTTGTTTCAAAATCCAGTTTAAGAATCTATGTTCATTTTGTGCCATGTCAGTAATAATTTTCATACCTCAAACAGTTTGTGGGTGATCTATGGCCAAGGCTTTTAACTTTTGTAAGACTTTTCATTTTTTCTTTCTGTTCGCAATCTCCGAGTTATATTTTGAATTTCCTTGTTGTGCGCCTATATCTTCTACGTCATTTCAACATTTTTATGTGTTTTTTTTTTATCTGCTTAATGTCTCTCTAACAGTGAGGTCTTTAGAGATGGGAAAGGATGGAAGGCAAGGAATGGGAAGGAATTCGGTCATGGCCTTTTTGAAGGAAGCATCCCGGCATTTTCCTGGAGTGATTTGGGAAACCATGGAAAACCCAAATCTGGATGTGCGGACGGGGATTCGAACTGCCGTCCTCCCAAATGCGAGGCCAGAACGCTAGCCATTACACCACCACGCTCAGTTTTATGTGGTTTTAAACGTTACTTATGTGTTTATATTGAGTGAATATTTTTGATCGCATGTTATTAGCGACCTCTCATTCTAACACTTGATGATCGGTTGTAGGGCTACCAACTAAAATATTTGTGCGGCACGTTGTGGTTTTCTTTTCTTTTTGAAGCATTTTGTTTTCCTCGATGGAATTTTTTCATTCGGAAATAAGTATGGACTAGTCACCACCAATAGCAGTTCATGTTAGCATCGGGGAACACACTTCTGTCCCACTTCCCAAAAAGACAATAGTAAATACACCTACAGTTAGACATACTGGGAGTGTGAATAATTATAGTTCAGCGCCAGATAGTGAGTTCTTTGGCTTGGATGAAAACAGTTTGTCTAGGGGGGATATTGTTAGCCATTCTTTGAAGCCATCAATAGGAGTTTAACAAAAATGTACAAAGTTTAAGTGAAAAATTTGGTCAACAAAAACAACACTTTGACAAGAAGTTTGAAGAACTAGATAGATAGCTTGACACTCTAGATACTTTACAGGACAGATTTGCCACAAATGAGAAGAAGCCTAATATTCTAGATACTCTCAATGAAAAATTTGGTACTTTAAATGATAATTTTAAACAGATGGGAAAACATCTCAATGCTGCCTTAGAAAATTCCTTTATAGCTTTGGAGCAGAAAATGACACAAACAATTACAAAAAACTGATAAATTTCAGCTACTTTGACAAAACATCTTCATAAAGTCCATCAAGACTTAGACGGGAAGCTTTTCCTTTTTGATGAAAACTTGAGAGAATTTGATAGGAGGCATGACGAAAATAAACAGGAAACATTAAAGCAATTGCATGATAATACACAGGAAATTACCGAATGCTTTTAAAAACATGAAGCCTTATTTGATACTCTCTTCGAACAGAGAAATGATAAATTCAATAGGTTGAGTACTACTACAGTACTATTGCCTACTATAATTTCTCAGCCTATACCTACAACAGCTGAGATACCTTTAGCTCATGTTTCTATACCGCGAACAGCTGATCTTCCACAGGTCATTGACCCACCTGGTGTAATTAATAATATTATAAGTAACCTTGTGGATATTAAGATAAATAATATGCCTGAAACTGAAATTGCTGATAATTCAGAACCTCAACCTTCACAGCTGGTTAATGATTTCTTTGATAATATTGAAGACTTATAGTAACTTCATCTGTTAGTGGAGATTTAATCAACTTCACTCAGAATGCTATACAATCAGCTGATTATGGGCAGACTACTACCTCACCTCCTGGTCTAAACCTTATTGATGTTCACACAGAAGATTCATCTGATATTGAACACATTGCTGACATTTCAGGCCCTTCAAAATTTTATTTCTACTGAGGAGTTACCTACACCCTTAAGGGATGGCAAAAATTTTGTTGCTGTTGACATTAAACATACTCAAGGGCACTCAGATGTACAGTCAACTAATCACTTGTTAACAGCTGTTGCCACTTATGGGCACATAGCAGCAAAGCCATACACAGGAAGAAAACAGCTGTCATATGTTTACAAGCTCTTACTAACATTACATTCTCTAATGTTTCCTCACAACATTAATGAGAAGATCCTCTTGCATCATCATTATTATTATTATTATTGTATGCCAAGTACAACAAAAGACATGTACAACAAAAGACAGGTACAACAAAAGACATGTACAATCAAATAACTATATCTATAGTTTGAAGCCACTTCTTGCAGCTGGTCCAGCTTGATACAGTGTGAGAAGGCCTCCAGATAAACTTCTTGTTGGACAGTCCATCACAATGTGGTCAGCAGTTTGTATACCACCACAGCCACACAACGCATCTTCACGGAGACCCCATTTATGCAATGTTGCATTGCACACTCCATGACCTGTGCAAAAGCTGTTCATCGACACCAAAGGTGCCTATGTAAGTCAAAACCCTTGAACACAGGTTACCGGAACTTTTATAAGCCCACAATTGTGTGGGCTGTTGGCTTCCCCCTCCTTTCTCCACTCTTCATACAAGTTAAATTTCTTATGTCCGAGACTGGCCGCTTCCATGTAGGCAGGTCTCATTGATTTTAAATGTATTCGAGGCAGGTGAAGAAGGTCATCATGCAGAGGAATCATGTTGTTTTCCTCCACTCCTTCCAATTCTCTAAGCAATATCGATTTTCCCCTCAAATGTGGTGGAGGAATGTTGGAAAGTACAGGCAGCCAGGATACTGGGGTAGACCTAATGACACCACTCACTGTTCTTATAATAGCGTTAAGCTGGGTGTCCCACTTTGGCAGTGTGAGCCACTACCAAGCCATGTAGAGCAATGCTGGGGGAGAATGCCAAACCAAGGACTGCTCCTCGATGAAGTTGAGCGCCTGCACCCCATGATGTACCAGCCATTTTCTTTACAAGGTTCACACGGGTCTTCACTTTCTCTGCAGTGTTAGATAAATGCTGATGAAAAAGTGAGGGCTCGATCCAAGGTAACTCCCAGATATTTGGGGTGGACTTTGTGTTCTACTCTTCCAAGTTCTCCCAAGGTTGGTCTTATTCTGACGTAGGTGAGGTGGTTTGAAAGGTGGAAGCAACAAGACTCTGTCTTTGTCAGATTTGGTTTTAGTCTCCACTTAGAGAAAAATGCGTAGAGTTGGTTAAGACTCTGAGAGAGTCTTCTTCACAAATCTGAAAGTGTCTATCCTGGAAATTAATTGCCAGGTCATTCAGCATACCGAAATTTCCTGCAATTTAGTTGAGGTATGTCCGCAATATATAAATTAAAAAGCACAGGCACCCAGCACCGAATCCTGAGGCAGTCCATTGTTGAGAACACGCCAGCGACTCTTTTTGGGCCCCCGCAGTGGGCCTGAATTTTGCGATTACTCAGCATATTGTTCAAGAGTTCAGCTAATTTTTTTTTTTTAGCGTGGAACAGCATTTAGGAATTTGAGAAGGAGGACCCCATGCCAGACAGTATAATAGGCTGCTGATAGGTCATTGAACACAGCTCCAGTTTTAAGTTTCTTTTGAAATCCAGTCTCAATGTGGGTCACAAGAGTCAGAACCTGCTCAGCACAGCTATGCTTTGGCCTGAACCCAGCCTGCTCTGGGGGAATGACTTCATTAATGGTGTTGTGAATCCGAGTCAGCACCATTCTTTGCAAGCAGCTTATATGCTGCGCTGAGGAGAGAAATTGGCCTCTTGTATCATGATTACAATATAGAAAGATGCTATTTGCAAAAATATTTTGCAGAGTTGATTTTGCACAGCAATCCTTCTGAAGAGGTTGTGTTTCTTTTTTAAAATTATACACAGTGGAATTTTTCAAGCAGCTTTGCTTTACACTTCCAACACTTATAAGCTGTTTCAACAAACACAATTTCTAAAAGCCTTCATGATTCTTCACTCCAGCCTGAATAGGTTATGTCAACACAGGAAAGTGAAGAGACTACACACTTCTTTTAAGAAATTTCAGTATGGAAGGGCATCGAAGATAAAAAAACCTTCATTCTTGACCATTTGCTCACTACATTACTGAATTTGTTTGGAGAAAGAAGAAATGTTCTGAAAGTTAAAGCTAATGATTTTGAGATTTCAATGGAACCGCAGAGACAAGACCCCTTGAGGGATTGTATGGAAATTCAGTTCACATATAACTATTTTCTACAGTTTTACATTTCTGATTTTCTTATACTTATGTGTTATTTTCCTGTGTTATACACTCAGCTGATTTCAACTTTGCATTTGCTACCAAAGTATTGTGTTTTGTGGAGGCTGCCCGTTCAATAGAGAACTATATTATTACTAACAGTCATCTACACTGGGACTGCATGCTGCAAATTGGTCTTGATATTGAAATGGATTCGGCAGATGTCAAACTTATTGAAGAAGACTTCAGATATCAAGAAGTTGAAGTACTTTGTACAGTGGACACTGTAGATGTGAATTCTGGAATAGCAGTGAGATGCTAATCACTTCTTCCTATTTTTCTAATAAGGCAGAGAGCAGAAGAGAGAAGGATGAGAAGAGACAGCAGTTCTTCAAGTTGTTGCGAAGCAACATACATAGAGGGCATATTAAATGGAGGTATATAATTATTTTAATCCAGGGACAGCTTGCAACAGACTTATACCACAGCTAAGACTGGGTTGACATATATTACCCACCATAACGTACTTATTTTACTCCAGGGACAGCTAGCGAGAGACGACCCCTGTGCTTATGCAATCACAGCCAAGACTTGGTTGACATAATATTCTTATATATGACCCTCCATAAGATTCATAAAATATTATTTTGTCGTACCACCTGCAGCCAATGATTGCCCATTAACGACAACTAGCCAAATGAGCAGTTAGTCAACAATATTAAGATCAGAGGCATTCACCAATATGCTCTGCGTAACTAAGTAACTTTGTGAATCCATATGCTATTGCAATACCAGAGACATTCACCTAAATGCTCTAGGAAATAACACCCTATGGTATATACTAGGGTGGATTTGTATTTTTAATCTACTTATTTTATACTCTCATACTAGGACAGCTAGCAACAGACGGCACCTGCGACATATGCAACCACAGCAAAGACTGGGTTAGCATAATATTAGCATTGTATGGACTAGCGGGGTAACAACATTACCATACTGTTCATAACAATAAAATAGGAAAACATAAGTAACCCACAGTCTATGGAGACTGCAACTAATACATTGAAAGTTGGATGAAGCTATGGATGCTTTGAGATTTAACAAGGAATCTACAACCAAGCAAGATTGATGTTGATAAAGTGGTCATGGATAACTAATTTAATGTTGTGTTGGATCTCGGATGTTTTTATGAGATACCATAGAATTGAATTTTGTGGAAACAATGCACTAATGGGGGAGCATCACTAATTTTGAATAATAAGGACAATATATACGTATTCTTAAACTTTCTTTATATTTTGTCCTTCACAGTTAATATATTTCTACATTCCAACATTTTTTGCATAATAAGGATTCTGCATTAATACTTTTGTAACACTTCATTTTGTATTTCACTTTCAATGTTTATATATGCTATGTGAATTTTCTCAAAATATCCCACATGTTGAGGATTTCTTTGTGCTTCTATGCACCAAATGCACTAGAGTGTGCTACATTTTAATACATTATTCAGGGTACATGCCTACATTACCCATATCATTACTGAAACGGAAAAAAAACAAAAAAAAAAAAAAAAAAAAAAAAGAAGACATATCAAATATAAAGGATCTAAGATGATACTCATCCACCTATACTAACCTTTAATCAATTATACACCAGTATACTGGTGTTCACAACTTTGTTGTGTTAGCAAACAAGAGTGTTTTGATTTCTAGTGCAGCAGTGTACTGCTGAAGGGAAACTGTTTCCATATTATTATTGATATTATATTTGTTTGTACAATTTTCTACCATTTTTATAATATACCTTAGTATGGTAATACTTAAGTGTCATTAGCCATAATATTATCTTTTTGTATAAGTTTAACTTGCATTAAATTTTTATAAAGGTGAATAACACACCAATGCAATGCAATCATTCAATTGCATTGGCATGCTATTCACATTTATAAAAAAATTGATTAACTCGCAATTGAGGAAATGGCCCACAATATCCAGTTGTTAACTTGCATTGTATGTTTGATAATAAGATCAGAGGCATTCACCAATATGCTCTGCGTAATTAAGTAACTTTGTGAATCCATATGCTATTGCAATACCAGAGACATTCACCTAAATGCTCTAGGAAATAACATCCTATGGTATATACTAGGGTGGATTTGTATTTTTAATCTACTTATTTTATACTCTCATACTAGTGATACAACTTAGCCATTGAGTTTTGCTATTTGTAAAGCTAATATTTTGTAGCACTATTGACTTTGTTTTTGTATTTTGTATTTGTATTTATTGGCCCCTTAGCATCATACATAGTACGAAGTACAAATGATATAGGGCAAGTCAAAATTGGTCTGTACACAGACAGACAAACAAACATATAACAAACATTCTATTATATACTATGAGATAACATACTATACAGATATGATATAGACAAAAAGAATTACAGTTACAAATATAAAATTAATTCTTTACAAATTTAAATGATACTAATGACATCCCATGTTTAAAACTAACATTTGGTTCGAAAATACTCATCAATACAGTAGAAGCAGTGGTCGAGCAAGTACTCCTTCACTGATGATATGAATTTAGTATTTTGTCTTACAGACTTGATCCTCTGTGGTAGTTTATTAAACAATCTGATTCCCATATGAAGTGGCCCTTTCTGACAGAAGGTAGTATTTGTTTGTTGTATATGAAAGTCTAGTGTCTGTCTAGTATTATACAAGTGTATGTCACTGTTTGTTTGTAGTTTATACCCAGAAGCTTCTATATTTTTTTAATGAATTTTATAGTTCCAGTATATATAAACAGGGCAGTGGTAGAATTTGTAACTTTCTAAATAAATGTCTACATGAGGTTCTACTTCGTACTCCTTCAATAATTCTGATAATTTTTTTCTGGATTTTGAAGCATTTGATACTAGGTGGGGAGTTCCCCCAGAAAATGATTCCATACCTTAGTAATGAGTGTACATATGCAAAATAAATATGCCTAATGGTTTCATTAGATATGCAACCAAACTAAGATTCTCATCATGTAGCAGATAGTATTTAGTTTTTTACAAAGGTGTTCAATGTGTGTGTTCCATTTTAAATTCTCTTGTATATGAATACCTAGAAATTTTATATTCTCTACATTTTTAAGTAGGTTTACCACTAAGTTTTACTGTAGGTAAATTATTTTTTGTCCTGAAGTGTATGGCATTTGTTTTTTCTGTATTTATTATTAGCTTATTTTGAGAAAACCAGTTTGCAATGTTTTTAGAAGTGTATTCAATATTTTTAAATAATTGTTCTTCGGTACATTCTTTCATTAAATGGTGGTGTCATCTGCAAATTTAATATATTTTTGGCAGTTATTTGTTGTTTCCAGATCATTATATATATTAAAAATAGGACAGGGACCAATTATTGATCCTTGTGGTACTCCATATTTTATGGTTTTGCAATCTGAGTGAACATAGTTTATACTGTTGTCAGTCTTAAAGCTACATTCACAATCTGTTTTCTATCATGCAGGTATGACTTTATCCAGTTGTAGCTACTCCTTTAACTCCCAGGTGATCTAACTTTGAAAGCAAGATGTTATGATCAATTACATCAAATGCCTTCGACAAGTCCAAGCATATTCCTGATATGTGTCCCTTTCGCATCAAGAGTCTGTAGTATTTCTGTGTAAAATGAAAAAAGGGCAGTTTCGGTTGATTTATTCTTTCTGAACCCATGTTGAGAATCTGAAAATACATTATTATTTTCTAAGAAGTTAACTAGTCCTTTTGTGAAATAGTTTTTCTAAGATTTTAGAGAAACATGAGAGGACTGACACTGGATGGTAGTTCGACACCTTATCTTTTTCCCCTTTTTAAAAAAGGGGTTTTACTCTTGCTGTTTTAAGCCTATCTGGAAATATTCCACTAGAGAATGAGCTATTGCATATATGAGAGAGAGGACAAGCTATAAAACTCAACACATTTTTTAATAGAAAATCTGGGACATCATCAATTCCAGATGAAAATTTAGGTTTCAACTCCCCAATAACTTTTAATACTTCCTCTTCATTTGTTGGCTGAATAAAAAGGGTTTTTGCTATTATCATGGTTGGCATTAGTTTTGAGTGTTGATGTTGGACTTGCCAAAATTTTTAGTAATCAAATCTTCAAATGTTTGAAAAATATGTATTAAAGGTGTTAGAAATCTCTATAGGATCAGATATTATTTTTTTATTCTCTTCAAGCTGAATATTACGGTTATCTACCTGTCTTGCTCCTACTTCATTCTTCACTACCTTCCACATGGCTTTCATTTTATTGGTAGCTGAGGAAATGTATCTATCATTTTCTAGTTTCTTTGCTTGTCTTATTACCTTGTTAAGAACCTGTTTGTATTTTTGAAATATTTATCAAATTCTGGAGTTGTTTCCTGTGTCTTAGAAGTTGCATGTAACAACTGTTTCTTTTTTATTGATACTAAAATACCAGAGGTAATCCAGCCCTTTGCATTGTTTATTAGGCCTACATTTTGCTTTCGTGTTCTTAGTGGGAAGCATATTTCAAACTTGATTTGTTACTGAGATTTTGATTTCATTTGTACAAATTTCTTGTAATCATACTTATGTTAGTAAACTTTTCATTTCTATGTGTATTTAATTTTCATTTGTTATATTGTACATTTACTATAAGGATGTACACTAATTCATTTCTTTTGGTTCTTTGACAGGTGGCCGACTTGAGGTTCCATGGCAGCTCTGCTGCCTCAGGCACCAGGGACAGGACTGTTACTCAGCAGCCAAACCTGTGAGGCTTTGTATTATATTCTTTTCGCCCCAGTTAAGGGCACAACCGTGTCAGGACTGGGATATTTCATCCCTTATAAGAAATCATTAGTGAAGTTAAAGCAAAATTGACCCAACTTGGCGTTGTGTAAATAGTGATTTTTGTGTTTTTCTGTCATAACTGCAGGTGACATGAACATTTAAAATGAACGTTTTACCAGTAGATAAATATTTTGTGAAAGTAATTTTTTGTGTTTTTTTCTGTCACAATTGTAGGTGAAATAGACATTTAAAATAAACATTTTACAAGTAATGAACACTGAATGAAACACAAATAATTTTTAAAATTGTGTCACATGTGAAACAATTGAAAAGTGTTGATTTGGTAATATTGATGATATTAACCATAATATTTTGCAATTTGCTGTGCAATAAGTGTGAGAGAGAATGAAAGAAGTATAAATGGCAGAGCAGCCCCAACAGTAGATAGATAAGAGGGAGTTTTCAATTTTTCTTTTGAAAATTTCAGTTAGGTTTCTTTAGAAAATAATCTCAATTTTGGAAGGGCATGTCTGGTATCTTATAAATTTTGTAACTGTATGACAAAATTTGTTCTGAGAACCACGAATTACATTGAATAGTATTGCATATCATTTTTGAAGGCAGTCACTTTGTTAATTCAAGATATAAATCAGATTTTTACAGTTTTGAGATAGTATTTTCTGTTGCCTCAGCCTTAAGCATTCACCTGGAGGAGTGATACTTACAACAAAAATTCATAATAAATTGAAGAAGGCAGTTAGAGACTTCAAGTTTGTTAAATAACCATTTTTGAGTATGTAGATTTGATTAAAGTTACTTTCAAATCGATAGCTTCAATAACTTCTAGAATATTAATTAGTTAGATTCTGTTTTTGGATTACAAATATTATTTCACCTTTTGGAAATAGTAAACTCATTTTGCTTGATAGTAAATGAAAGAGTTGCTCTTTAGGAGTAAAATAATATTTATTTCAGTTTAGTAACAACAAAATTGTGAAAGCTATTAACAGGTCTTGGGTATCATATTAAAATTATTTTTTATGATGAAACTATTAAAGTTACAGAATTTTTCGTAAGGATAGTATTTGATGCTTTTTATAAAATCTTACTATTCTAAAAATTTCAGAACGATAGGATTACTTTAGGTCTCAAGGCCAAGATATCTGATGCAAGCCTTTGGGCGTGAAATTTGATATTTGATATGTTTTCCAGCATATTCTCATGTGAACGCGAAAGTGTCCGGCGATCCCACGGTCGGTTGCAATAAATATTAGACCAGAATTTTCCTCATCCTCCCGCAGTTGGCCAAGTATAGTATGGGCGTAAACACGATCCATGTTAGCACAATGTAGATTCCTGCAGTCGACCACTACTGTGCTCCTGTGTGGTGCAATGTAGGCATTTCTCAGTTTGAAAGTTACAATTAGAACATTACTATGCCGCTTTGAAGTAGTACTTTACGCCATGTGGTGCGTCGGGATAACTTAAGTGTCGGTCGTCTAGCAGACAGTTTGAACATTAGGTGCGTGTGATGAAATCTTATCTGCTTTTATGTGTCAATTAGTTGAACAATGGGGTTTGGTCTGGCTTGAATCGGTAAGTCGAATTTGCAACCTTGTCTTTGGAAAATTTGTCTGATGCCTTTTCAGTTTGTGACTTTGCAAAAATACTCAAGAATATAATGAATATCTACCAGTGATAGACTTATGACTTTTATTTTCAACTACCTTTCTTAGTCTGGGGTTTGTCAAACTAATTATCGACCAAGTTACATTTGCAAAGCTAAAACTGAAAATAAGCACCGTTATCTACGGTCATAGCTGAGACTGAAGTGTAAGCTACCTTACTCTCTATTTTCGAGATTCAGTCAAAATCCCGCAAAGTTTGAGATTAAAATCAGTACACTATACCATAGTTGAAATCGAGATAACAACACTTTAAGTTCAGAAAAGTAAATAAACCACACATAACAACCATAAATAAGAAGTTTCAAGTAAAATATAAACCATAAACTTACCTAAATGAGCGTAATCCGTAATAATCCTGAAGTAAAATACACAAGTTGTTTACACTACCATAACACTAATATTCCACTAAATTAAACACTGTAAAGCACTTCAATAATTAGAATTTCACCATCTGATATTAAATTCACTAATAACTCGTAGTTCCAGACCGATTTAAAGCAGTAAATATGATTTTTAAAAGTATCACCTCATAGATTGTTCAAAAATTAATTTGAGCACATCTAAATAGCTTCAGAGCTTTAAAAGTAGATCTAACCAAGCAAAATAACCAGCCAGTTAATATTCTTTAAGTTTCCGGTAACCATCAACTAATAGAAAGAAAATATAAGTAAATAAGAGCCAACTTGGTAATGGCGCCGTAGCAACGAAATTTTAAAATTCAATTATTTCCCAACTAACATATTTAACGGGCTAAAAACTTTTCTAAAGTGCTTAAATTAAATAAAGGTTCAATCTAAATTTAGTTTCAGGCCATGTTTAAATAAAAAGCAGAATATTCGGTTGTACAACAGAAAACAGTAAATTTAGAAATTCTATAACTTCAGATAGACTTAACAGATTTGAAAGATTTTTACACCTCTGGACTCGGCAGGAGCCGGGGAACACTTTGAAAATAATATTAACTTGAGATTTTAAGGTTTCGAGGTGTCAACTTTTTCATGTGACGTATGATGACGTATAACAGTACGCGATACAAATGTGCTTTTAAATTAACCAAACTTCAAAATTCATTTTCACCAGTCTGGAACCGCTAAAAACAAAACCTAACATATCACTACACTTGTCTCATTACGCTCTTCATTCTGTGATTTTCGGGTAACTCTCAGTTAACAGGTTCTTTTTACAGATAGACTATTGTCTAGGTCAGTAGGTCACTTTGATAAAAGGGCCTCGGCCGCCATGTTTTTGGACATTATGTTGAATGGCTTGGTCGAGTGAGCATGTAGTCTCTCAGTGAGCGAGTTCGAACAGGACCGGCAAGGAGCGCGGTGGTTTATGGGAAGACGGCTTCGGGCCTTATGGCCGACCGGCGCCATTTTAAAACCGGCATGACCAACGTAACATTCTAAAACTTTCCGACATGTTTTTATAATAGATTTCAAATTCATTTGGGGTGGTGTGGTCTGTTCTGTTTCACGACCTGTGATCTTCGGCAAATGATTTTCTCCGATTGCCATTGCTAACTGTGACTTTTGTAAATTCTGTGCAAAATTTTGAGAGTATATTATTCAGTTATCCGGATTCAGACTTTCATTTCTACTTTGGTACCTTTCTTACAGGAGGTTAATCTGTAAGTGGCGACTGTGGTCATCTTTACAGTTAGCATTCTACAAGGTTTAACACGGTTATAGAACTTTTTACGAACTTTGACAACTTTTTGGATGACTTTGAGTTTAGGTGGAGAAGCCGATACTAACCCCCGTATGCAGCTTGGATCCTAACAGAAGGTTTATGCATAACCCCAATGCAGACGTTGTTCTCACAAAAGGGGGGGGGCAACTCATCTTTGTTATGAGGAAACTATTTTTATTGGTTTTGAGGAAACTATTTTTATTCAGTGGCTAAGATGTTTAAGGCATGTGAACTAGTGCGGAAGCTCCCAAATGTGAATCTTGCTCTAAGCTGGAATTTCTTAGACCTAAAAACTGATCTTCATCTCTGGAAAAGCTTTGCTTAGTTGATGTTAAGAAGTTTGGATGCTCCATGGTTCAGATTCTACCTTGAACTGTTGGTACCATTTACTTGGCAGGATAACCAGGTTAGTTTAGGTGGCCAAGACAGAGGGGCATTGCGCAGCAAGTAAGATACTTTGTCACTAGTCTTTGAGACCACATGGAATTATATTATTATTCCACACATGATAAATCAATTTTTACTTTTGTTTCAGTTTGACATGTGGCAGAACACTAAACACTATAATATTGTACTGTCGGAGACACATGATATCTTTAATCACCAACCTCAAGTTCTGCAAATGTTCCAGCACAGGTTTGTTTCCAACAGAATCATGTTGATTTGCCCCCCGCAATATCAAGCATCTCCAACTATGGCTCCAATAACTGATGTACCTGAGATTTTACTGTACCTGATTACAAGAATCCATCACGCCTAGTTTTCATGTGTTGGAGCTATTTAAAGGAGTCTACACACAGTCAACCAATGTTCATTTAGGCTAAACTTTCCCACTCTTAGTGCTGAGGATCTTATTTCCATTATGCTAACAGATTTTTTTGCATAATACTTTCGCCATTAATGTGCAGATGCTTTTTATTATTATTTATGGAAAAAATTGTGTTTTTGCTTTTTTGTTATCAGGGCAAATGAAAACCTTAATGTAATGATCGATACCAAACACGTGTGCCAAAAGATAAATTAAGATACAGAATTTGGAAAGTTGGCATACTGTAGTGCTGCTCTTTAATACACTGACAGGTACATAATTTCAAATGATTTGTGTGAGATGTGGTCTCTTAAAATTATGCATGTTTATCAGTGAAGCAGAAATGTTTAGCTGGCTTGACATTAATGCAGCTCAGAGACAACATCAATCAGGAAGTTATTAGACCTGACAAATACTAGTAGAAAGTATTTTGTTATTACTAGCAATGTGGGACCGAAGAACTGTTAATGGAATTAGCTCTAATAAGGTGTTTATATAACTAAATTCTGTGACAAAGCATAACATCTTTTGACTGCAAAGAATATACTAAATCAGTGATTTTCACTGCCTTACTTGCCAATATGGAAACACAAAAGACTTAACTTTTGTTTTTAAATATTGTTAACTATGTATCTCTAATTTAACTGGAAATGAGCCATAATGTAACCATAATTTAGTCTCTAAGCAATGGTGTTCCAATTAATATTTATCATTTGCCCACATAATCTTTATTCTCTGACAGTGAAATTGAACTGGGGTAGTGTAATGCCAAAAATCGTAGAGAATAATTATTAGGGTTCAGATCTTTAGGAAAAGTCATTTTTTTTCCTGCCTTCTTTTTGAGCTGAAATGCTGAAATAAACATTGATTCAACATTTCTGATCGTATTTAAACGTATTTTATATAGCCTATAAGTGCATATTCGGGCCATTTAACTAATTCTGGTCATATTTCAGCAATTTTTATGGTCATATGGTCAAATTTTTAGGAAAAATCTGGTAATTTTTGATAGAAGTTATAGATGAAAAGAAATTAAGATAATTATTCAAAGAAATATACTTCTGTTATACACTGGAGAAAGAAACGAAACTAATTGTCACTAAATTGTTCAGAATTCACTAGTCAGGAATTAAAGTTATAAATTATTGTCACTCTCTAAACGTTAATGTTCCGCCCGCATTTTAAATTCGACTATGCAGCAGCAGCTGCGTCAATCAATGTCTCACTTGCAACGGTATCGCAGGAGTTGAGTCCACTGCAGTGACCCACCGATGAGTTGAGAGGAATCAATTGTCTTCCTATGATTCAGTACGGTGAAACTGCTGCTTAATGGGAAACCAGTCCCTACCAAGTTGAGGTATTCCCCACATACCAGACTCTCCGTGACGAAACAAGCACAAAGCCTTCAGCCACTCACGCACTGTCACAAATGCTTTTGAAAATAATCCTGAACCAGTGTTAAATCTGCAGTGGATCAGTGAGTACCGCCATGCCGAAAACAAAACTTTCTGAAAGTGAAAAGTTATGGAGTTACGTAAAGGAATTTGGAGAGGAGTATTTTAGCACAGATGAAAGAGTTCTTTTATGTAAATTATGTGAAACTAAAGTCAATGCAACAAAGCCATTTTATGTGCAACAGCACTGCAATACATCAAGACACAAGAAGAACGTAATACGACATTCAACTCGACAAACCAAACAGCGACTTTTCTTGGATACATCTACAGCTTCGTCGTCTTCCAAATTGTCAATTTTTTTTCTAAAGAACTCTGTGAAATGATGGTAACAGCCAACATCCCACTTAATAAAGTGAACAATGAGCATTTCAAATCGTTCTTGGAGAAATACACAAAACAGACGATTCCAACCGAATCAACACTGAGGAAGAACTATTTATCGTCTTGTTATGAAAATGTACTGCAGACAATCAGAACTAAGATAGGCACCAATAAGATCTGGGTATCAATGGATGAAAGTACTGTTACTTGTGGGAGATACGTTGTAAATGTTATTGTTGGAACCCAACTTTCTGACAGACCGGGTGATATATTTTTACTGGACCGCTGCGAGGCGTGCAGGAAGAGTGTCAATTAGGTTTCTGAAGGTGTTCACTGGGATGTTGCGCCATGCCGAATCCAGTGCCGTGGCCAGCTGCGCTAGATTACGCGGTTGAGGATCCATGGCGCGAACAACCCGATCGAGGTGGTCCCACAGATTCTCAATTGGGCTTAAATCGGGTGAGTTTGCTGGCCAGGGGCATAAGGTAAACTCATCCTGGTGCTCTTCGAACCACGCACATACACTGCGAGCTGTATGGCACCTCGCATTGTCCTGCTGGTAGTTTCCATCATTCTGAGGAAAAATTATTCGCATGTAGGGCGGGACATGGTCCGCAAGGACAGATACGTACTTGTACTGATCCATCGTGCCTTCCACAATGATGAGTTCACCCAGTGGATGCCAGGAAAACATTCCCCAAACCATAATGCTCCCTCCTCTGGATCCTTCTGGCAATTGTTGCAGGGTGTTTGCTTTCAGACGTTTCACGCCGTATGCGCCAGATGGAGTATAAAACGTGATTCATCGGAAAAAGCCACCTGTCGCCTCTCTGTGGACGTCCAGTTGCGGTACTGGTGTGCAAATTCCAGCCTTCGTCCCCGATGAATAGCAGTCAGCATAGGTGCATTAACCAGGCGTCTGCTGCGGAGGCCCATGAGCAGCAACGTTCGCTGAACCGTTGTTGAGGATACATCTTGGTAGCCCCTTGGTTCATCTGGGCGGTCAGTTGCTCAGCAGTTGCACTTCTATTTGCCCGAACGCATCTCCGTAGCCTTCGTTCGCCTCTGTCATCTATAGCCCGTGGTGCACCACATGTTCCACGCCGCTGATTTTGAATAGTGCCATTTTGCCATGCACGGTATACTTTCACCACGGCGACACGTGAACAGTTCACAAAATTAGCCATTTCCGAAATTCTTCCACCCTTGGCTCGAATGCCAATAATCATGCCCTTTTGGACGTCGGATAAATCGCTACGTTTCTGCATAACGCCAACGATTGAAATGCTTTCCGATGCCTTAGGACAGCCTTTATATACACTCTACTATAATGCGCTGCCACCTGCCTTTTGCGATTGGTTATTTCACGTTGACGTCGAAAGTAGGTGGTGGTCACATTAATGTGACTGAACTGTGTATTTGTGACCGACGCTGCGCCGTACATGGTAAATGCTGGGAAATGTCTGAAGATGTTGTATCCTTCGATGGTGCATTTAACGTGTCTCGCTCATGGATTACATAGAGTTGCCGAGGAAGTAAGACTAAATTTCCCTGATGTTGATAGGTTAATATCATGTAAAAAAGATTTTTGTTAATGCTCCAATGAGAGTGGCAAAATTTAAAGAAGACGCATCTTCCGTCCCTCTTCCAACACAACCAGTACTTACTCGTTGGGGCGCATGGCTCGATGCAGTTAACTATTACTGTGAATATTATGAAAACGTGAAGAAAATAGTTTCTAATTTTGATAGCAGTGAAGCATCTTCCATAAAAATTGTCCAAGTCCAAGTAATTTGTTCAGAAATTTGGCGTACATAAAGTCAAGTTTTTCAGGCATCACAACTGCGATTTCGCGTCTTAAAGAAATTGGTCTAGAACTGAATGAAAGTTTGGCACTCGTTAAAAGTGTGGAAACCGAAATAGGCCAAGCAGGGGGCAGTGTGGCTAGTTTGCTGAAAAACAAATTTGATAAAGTGTTGTGTGGGAATAGGGGATATAAAAGAATTTGTAAAATTAGTGAAATTTTACATGGTGGCGAATCTGTTTTGACTGAATACGACCCACAGTTAAATTGCAGTGACCTGACTCTGTTTATGTACACTCCCGTCACATCTTGCGATGTCACACTACAAGACAGTTTTAAGTGACAATCGGAGTAAATTCCTCTTCGAGAAATTGAAGATTCATATGGTGATATACTGCAATGCTGGCATCAACAAGAATAAAAAATGGTATTTACACTAATTCGCAACAAATTTATAGTAGATTTCTATTTTTAAAAGTAAATTCTAGTAATCCATTAATTTACAAGAACAAGAAAATAACTTTCAAAAAAATTAATTTCCCAAACGTACAGTGAGTGCATAGAAGCAAATTATGTTGTCTACATGAAAGCGACACAACTACATAAAATAAATTATGTACATTTGAACATTTTTAAAGTATAGAAAATTTAATGTTTGGTAATATTTTGTCTCTTTTAGGTCATATTTACCTATTTTTAAGGTCATATTTGCCTGCATATTTCTGGATTTTTTGGTCATAAAGATCCGAACCCTTATAATGAAATTTCGAACAATAACTAATTTTGGTCATAGTTACTATCATCATCTCTTTATGTGTTAGTTGTGATGGTGTTAGATGTTCTCATTAACCAGTCTTTTCTTCCATGCCTAAGGCATTGTTGGCTGAAGGCCCAGTAGCCTAGTCCGGCCGGCTGGTGACGGGGTTTTGATTTGTTATATATTCCTCCCGAATCGGTAGTAAAATGTAGACTCTGAACCGCAGGGCCACGTAATGTATAACACATAAACAAAGCAAAGCCCAAAAAATTCCAGGTTTTCACCAAAATTTGGAATTCGGACCTTTAACTCTGGAAGCAAGAACCATAACCAGTGGCGTAGCTAGCGTGGGTGACACCCGGGGCGGATATCGATGGTGTCACCCCTCGAAAATTTAAATTCAAAATTAAGTAAAATATATCATCTTGTAAGTGTAAAATATCATATTAATAAAATATAATTAAATAAACATTTATTGTTATTAAAAATTATAGTTATTAAAATTTTAATATTAACTTCCTTTAAAAAAACACAATAAACTAAAAACAATCTTCTCTTTTTAGCTTTAACAGCTGCTAACTCGTAAATCACATCTTCAAAATTATCAATTTTAGTTACTTCATGTTCAATAGTCAATATGTCAAGATTTTAACCACGTATTGCTCACCGGTGATCGAAAGTGGTTTTAGAGAGGCCTCATAAGATCGGGTCTCAGTCCGACACTCGGCCGTCATTGGATTGGTTTATGTTTTGACGGTGCGGATCAGTATCGGCCTGCTAGATGTGGAGAAGCGCATCGAGAGAGTTAGGAAATTTACCTTCCCTTACGACTAAATGTTGTTTTCATGTTATTATTTACCTTAAAAAAAGTATTTTTTTTTTCATCCATGTTCATCAGATGTTCGTAAAATGTAGGAAGAGTCCTAGCATCTTCGCATTAAAAAAATCAGAGCTTTGCCAGAGTTGAAGACCAATTTTACGACCCACAAAAATTGCAGCCGAAATCCGCATTTATAACCGAACCTCCCACACCCGAATCGCATGCCGTAACCAGACGCAAGACTAATCTAGAAGTACTGAAAAATTTGTATTCAAACACATAAAAGTGGATTCGTGTCTTTTGATAACAAAAATATATGGTATAGAAAAAGAATATGTTTATTTTATCATGTTTTAAAACTTATTTTTCATCACACTTATATTCGGACTGGTGACTCAAATGATTACTGCGTGCGATTTGAAAACTGTAGGTCCAGGTTCAAATCCCGGTCTCGACTGTAATTTTTGCGTGCCTTAAAATTGACTTTTACCAATGGCAAAGCTTTTATCTTTTAATGCGAAGGACGCTCGGTGGTTTGAATTTCACTTTAATCTGTAGGTCTTCTTTTCAAGTTAGGTGACTAAGATATAGGTTCACTGCGAGTTTCCAAATAAGAAACTCTGTGACTAGAACACTGAGATAACATGAAATTATTATTTTTACTATACAAAATCTTTAAGACTTATATTTAAATTAAAATATGTTATAATCTCGTTCTTCACTAACAAGAAGTATTGAGTGAATCGAAAAGAACCTCAGACAAAACAAACACGTCAAGTACGAGTGATTGACATTTCATTGAGATTGCGTTGATATTGTTAATACTACGCTGGGATACTATTTTGTACATAAAATATCAACCAGTTACGTGAGTAGTGGGATAAGGGGGAGCGGCGCCATCAAAGGGATTCTAGGGGTCGGGGCACGTGATCTAAGTACCATAAATCATCAACACCTGTCATCAAGCTGTCAACAATGCCATTAATCATGTCATAATCTGTCAGAAAAGCCATTAATCATGTCATAATCTGTCAACAAGGCCATTAATCACCGGGACCACCCACGTCGCGCAGGTGGGGGAGTGAGCCCACTTGTGGCCAGTTTTTTCCCCCTCCCCCCTCCCCGCCGCGCACGTGCCACGCAGGTGTTCGCCTGGCCACTTCTTAACCTGAGTTAGAGGTCATAAATATGAATAATATGTAAATGAGGCCACGTCGCAGCGTAACCCGACCCCGCGCACGTGCCGCCAGCGGACGCAAGTGTTCGCTCTAGTCATAAATCGGTCTTAATGGGAATAATATGCAAATAAGGCCACGTGCCACGTTGTTACGGGTCATAAATCGTATTCTAATGAGTGTCGTGTTACCAAATCGTCTAAATGGCTTTATTATTTAATTTTTCTACGCGGTCAGGGTACTAAACCTCAATTACATGGTCTTACAGTACAATATTCACTTTTTCTTTTTATTCTGGGGTCCTGGCTTCAGAATTTTAGGGCAAGTATTACATTCTTAATTTGTACTAGTGGTGTGACGTATCGTTTAATATCTACATTTTCTGAGTATTAAAATGCCGTTTATTTCAATTAAATCGGAGTACTGGTTCAGAAGATACGTTTTAGCTGAGTAGACACGCCGGGCGGGCCCGTCGCCCCTCGCGGAGCGGCAGCCGGCAGCGAAGGGGTGCGGAACGGAAGTTATTACTTAGCCGCGACCCCTCGCATCTGCCGCGATACGCCGCCGCGTACATCTGGCGCAGCTGCGCCACACCCGGAACACATTTATCAACCCACACGGTATTTTACGATTGCGGGCGCCGTTTTCCCACGCCAAGCGTGTATATAAATCTAAAACATTTAGAAATGGAGATTAATGCCGCAAAGCACTGCGTTCCCACACCAAACGCTTCCCACGCGGAGATTAATGCCGCAACGCACTGCGTTCTCACGCCAAGCGCTTCTCACGCTAGCAAAGGCTCCAGACGCGGCAGCCGGCCGAAACGCGCCCTCCGTCTGTCCGCCACAGAAAACAAAGACGCAACACCTGGCCCTCGGAACGTTGGGTTTTAGAGTACAAAGACGTAATGAAAGTTATTGATGCAGGTTCACAAGTAGATGCAATTTTTTTTAGATTTCCAGAATGCCTTTGACTCTGTGCCACACAACCGCCTTTTAGCGAAGCTTCGAGCGTACGGTATATCGGATCAGCTTTGTGAATGGATAAAGGATTTTCTAACTGGTCTGTCGCAGTATGTAGTCGTTGAAGGAGAAAGTTCTTCTAATCTAGATGTTACATCGGGTGTACCTCAAGGAAATGTAATAGGACCACTTCTTTTCTTAATTTTTATAAACGATCTCGGAGAGAAAGTGAAAAGCTTTTTTAGATTGTTTGCTGATGATGCGGTTATTTATGGGGAAGTAAGGAATTTAGCCGATTGCTTAGAAATTCAGCGTGATCTGGATGTTATTTTGGCTTGGTGCGCTGAGTGGCAACTTAATCTAAATTATAAAAAGTGCAAGACAATGAGCATAACTTACAAAAAGAATCCAATTGTTCAGTAATACGAGTTAAACAATACAGTTATTGATATGTTCGATTCTATGAAATATTTGGGAGTAACAGTACAAAGGAACATGAAATGGGACATACACATTAATTCGTTAGTAGGTAGAGCTAATTTTAGGCTTCGATTCATAGGTCGAATCTTGAAAAATTGTAATGAACAAATAAAGGGGATAGCGTACAAATCTCTTGTGCGTCCACATTTGGATTATTGTTGTGCAATTTGGGACACGTTTCGTAAGGGGTTGATCGAAAGTATAGAGAAAGTAGAGAGAAGATGCCGTTCGATTCGTGACTGCTTGCTACAGTCCTTATGAAAGCGTCACAGAACTGATTAGTAGACTAGGCGGGGAGTCTCTGGTAGATAGACGACACATGTTTCGTTTAAACTTATTGGTAAAGATGCGTACTCCCACTTTCACTTTCGAGTGTAGTGAAATACTTCTTCCACCAACCTATTTGAGTCGGAAGGACAGGAAAGATAAAATTAGAGAAATAAGGTGCCGCACTGATTCTTATATGAATTATTTTTTCCACTCGTACTATTAGGGATTGGAAAGCACAACAAAGAGATTAGCTTTGGTGCTGAGCACCCTCTGCCATCCACAATTTTTTGAATTGCAGAGTATATATGTAGGTGTTGGTGTAGATTAAATTTCTGAGTATAGAAATATTACACAAAGTAGGCACAGATTTTTGAACCAATTGAAATAGTGTAGCTGAAATATTGCTTTTTCGAAGCATGTAATGCTGAGTGAGATAAATAAATTAGTAAAATATTTGCTTCATAATATACTATCGCCTGTCAGTAATGCTAAAAAATCATAATTATTTGGTTAATCGTTATTATTAATTTTACATGCATATCTGACAACATTTAGAATGGAATATTATCATTTTAATGAAAGTAACTACGTTGTCATTATACACCTTAATTACAATTTAACAGTGATCAAATTCCTAACAGAAAATCAGTTATGAGGACGAAGTGATACAGAATGATGTTCGATGTGCAATGTCATGCTCTGCAGATTTTTTTCTTTCTTCTGTCTACTGAAACAGAAAATGTATATGGATGTGTGTTATTTCGTTCTTATCACATCGTGCCAGTAAAACTTAGTAAAATTTTCGTCATTGTTTACTGCATAGTGTTAAGTATGCCAAAACGTTTCAGTCTTTCGGATTCCACGTTATACCCAGGAACCTCGGTGCCCTGTAGTGTTTCCAGATCATGTTAGATAAGCATTAAAAGAGCTGATCGTCCCACATCTCATAAAAATTTCCGAAATGTTATGAAAACTATAAAAGATTGTAAACACAGGTAAAAATATCACAAAAATGATGTAATATTCACTCCACGAAAGAAGTCGTCTATTGACATGGTTAGAAGGTGACTGAGGATGTATCAGTTTCATTAAGAATTCCCCATTCCTCAGTGGTGCGGTAAAGCGTGGACGATTCGTTGAATATGTCTCAAGGGAGTTCAGAGGACGAGGGTTCGACTGATGCCGCGGGAACTGGAGCAGGGCATTCTGCCTTTTGAGGTGCCTTTGACGATTAACTGAATGTGGATACATTTTTAATACATAATTTTTATTTTTTTTACCTATGTGAGGAACACTATGATGGACAGCGATTCCGATTTCCACGTTAAACTTCAGGTCCATTCATGACAAGGGGAGAGAAGCAAAATTTTGTGAAAAATACACAATTTCAGTGAGAAGCATGAAAATCCTATATATTTCATAAATTTCATGAAAATCGGTAAAAAATGATTAAAATACGTAAAATAATGCCAAAATTACCTAATTTACACCAAAAAAAAGACGTAGTCGATTGACATGAGAATTACACCTGCGTGCATCACAGAGTACAGTGCCCAACTATATGATGTGTTTTCATTACCACAACGGGCTACAGAAAAGTGTCATATGCTTACAAAAAAGTATGTTTTGGCTGTCATTACAGTTTCCAGAGAAACCTGCACCACCCCTCTATAACACAAATCACGTTATCGTCAGCGAGTGCAAAGGATGAACACTAAACAAAACGCCTTGTACATTATTCTCTTTTAAATCAAAATGTTAAAACGCACACCAAATGTACAACGGAGATACTGACTGCACCATCACATAATTTTTCATCAATTACAGAAAAATCTTAAGATAGAATCCTAATGGATCCCACATAGACATCACGCGAGTGGGCATTTTCGTACACAAAACACTCGCTAGCATACATTGTAAACATGTATTATATGTCACTTCCCCACGTATTTCCTTAAAAAGGTGTGAAAAAAATGAATAAAATACCTTAAGCCACCAATTGCATAAATATAGAAGTTGGAAAAAATTATTTCAATTCACTTCACTAAAAAGTCACAATTTACATCTGCCTGCATTACACAGCAAAGTGGCATCTTTTATGAAGTGTATTCATCACTGAAATGGACTAAAGAAAAAGCGTGATATCTGTGTAAATTGCGTGTTCGGCTGATAAAGCAGTCTCCAGGAAGAAGAAAAAGGATGGTAACTGGACAGATGTGTGCATCACAGATCTCAATGTTATCGAATGCCTAGCCATCAGTAGACACACGAGCCGTCATAACTTGCGTTATATTAGGGTACGTTCAGGTCAGCTGCGCTGGATAAATTGTTGCATTGTGTTAACAAGCGAGCTTGGTGTTACAGTCAATTGCACTATTTGACCAAAGTCGCAAGTGCCGTGGATATGATGTTCGTGATGTTCTGATGACATAGTTGAGACATGGAATTCCTAAGGTTCTTCACCTTTCCGAAGTGGCTTGGGCCCTTAAAAACACGATACCTTGGGCCAAGCGTTTTAAAATCGCATTTATTCATTCATACTGAAAATACGCTTATAATAAAAAGTGCTGTACCAATTCTATCATGTTAGGAAATCTATGTGATGCATATTTTCCACACATACCACCTTTCCATCATGATAGTGTGCGCATGGGATTGAAACAACAAATATGAGCATCATAGCACTGAATGTATACGATCCAAGGCGCTAACAGAACGTATGAGACACATTAACACACAAGACATAGCTAAAACCTTTATCATCAGTAAATTTACAAACCTACATAAATTTAATTAAACTCCGGTGAATATAGGATGTGTGACATTTTGGGGTAAGATACGTTAGGTTAGCCCAAGTTAGGTTAGTACACTACATCTTAACAATAACTCAGTTTTCTGTAGCTTGGCACATTGAGTATGACTAACTTAAATCTCGATCGGAGTGTTACAGTTATACACACGATTTACTCAATATAGCTTGTGAAACGTATACTTCATCTAATGAAGGTGGGATAAGTTAGTGTAAGCTAGCAGTAATTGAGGTTATTGCAGGTGTATCATGCTAGGCAAGCCCAGCATGTTACGGAGGCGTGTGTGATGCTACAACTTTATGTAATGAGTGTGGGGTATACTAGAGTTTAACCCCAGTTTTAGTTAATCAACCATCACACCCTAGCAGTAATTGAGGTTATTGTAGGTAAGATTTGTTAGACATGCCCAGCTTGTTACGTGTTAGATCAGAATTACGCGCGAGCGCGTAAAACTGACCTAACACAATGTCTGACGGGAACAGATCTCACGAAGTCTCACCAGGGGGGGGGGGGGAGGAGGGTCCGAAAATCCTGAAAAACACCTCACGTAATTTATGGATGTCCCCTAACTAATGTTATGATTTCGCTAGCAAGATACGCGGTTCCGACTGTTTTAAACACATGCCCTACAAAAACTGATTACCGACAGACGATAACACTTGGACTCTTCCGGATTGACTTGAAACCTGACCGTATTGCTAGTTTAATGCAGTTTTCCGAATCATTTTATTTGCATAAATTCGAACATGATACGATTTCATGTCGAGTATAGGTGCACTGTCCACAAAAGGAAGGTACGCAGAGTGTATATCAGATAACACGAAATGTACTCAATTCGAATCTGTCAGATGATAAATTAAAAAAATTACTAGAAAATACTTCAAGTCACTTGTGAATCTTAGCTAGAAATCTAATAGAATTCTAAAAAAGCAAAACAATTTTGAAGCCTAGACTACGCGTATTCCAGGCTTTTCCAGCATACCCTTGGTTGCTTTTTTCATTTTCAAAGGAAAATCTAACATTTTTCTTGAAATAATTTCGAGGAATTACAATTTAACTGCCTAATTACCATGATTTTAACAATTTTAGATATATCCTTTAATTTTAAAACTTCCTCTCTTAATACAAGAAACTTACATTATATCCACCGCCGCTCGTAACAAACCAAACAGCTGTGACGGATGGCAAGCACAACGAGTTCGTGTGATTGTTGGAGCAACAGAGCGATGCTCTATTGTTTAAGCGCGCGGTGTAGCCAATAACATTATTATACTCTACTGTACTGGATCGTATTTGAAAAAGCGATAGATCAACTTAAAAAGAAATATTCAGAACATTAAAATTAGACGTGTTTCGGCACCAAAGGATAAAAGAAGTTTATCAAATATATATATATATATATATATTGTATCACACTAATTTCGATTACTATTTTCGAATTGCGGGTGTCACCCCCAAACGGATGACACTCGAGGTGGACCGCCCCCACCGCCCCCCCCTAGCTACGCCACTGACCATAACCAATAGGTCATCACACTGATCTAATATTCTCCCTATCATGAACCTTGTAATAGATAATGTGTAAGTAAAAGAATATAAATATGTTTATTATAATAAAAGTTTAAATTCTGAAGTAGTATGTGATAATGATCCATTAACAACAAACCTGATTTTGACATCGCGTGTGAATATGATCCATTGTACTCAAAATATCTCCTTTTTGAATATAGAGCACCTCCAGAAACACTAATAGGCATTATGCCAAAAATAACTAAAACAGTTTCACATGAAATATTTTTAAAATTACGCTGTCATAAATAGAGAAAGCAGGAAAGTATTGTTATATATCTTTGAATTACTCATTCAAAAATTTCAGAAAATTGTACCATTTAGACTTCAGAATGCTCTGATAGCATCTTGCAATATTCTACCTTGCATTATTTGCATGAAAAGATAAATTAATTAATATTCCGCAATGAGGATGCAAATATTTGAATACTGGAAATACACATTATAGGAAACCGATTTGCTTCCATCTTTCAGTTCAAATATCTTGGTCTGGGCTCTAGGAAAGAATTTGTAAATGTGACTGTAGTCACAATGGCTAACATGGACATAAGGAACTTTTCGGACATTTATGTAAGTGTTTTTCCTCATCCTCCTTCATCTAAGGTCTTGGCTTGATATTCAACACGAAGATTGGTTGGACCCTCCCGAAGAAGGTATACTTCGTCTAGCAGGGTGCCCAGTAACTAACCAAACCCAAACTGATAATATTAGCAGATGAAAGGGACCTGCAGTTTAATGAATCCGAACCACAGAAGTGTTTTGGTGTACTTCACATAGACAAAGCAAGCTTTGTTGGGGGTGTAGGTCGAGTTAGGGGCCTATGAAAATCCCTGTCGACATAGGGATTCTAACCGGTGACCTTTCGATATTTAATCAGTCGTTTTAAGTGCTGAGCCACGAGACTGCTCCCTCCCTTAACTACGACGCATATATTAGAAACTGAACATGCAGTCAGAAACAGCTTAACAGAGTAAAGCATTATGCAGGGATAGAGTATACATGAGGAACCATGGTTTTTTGAACTTAATGTAACAAAAAGAGGTATAACGACAATAATTAGAATGGGATTCGGTGTAGTTGTTATCTAAAATATCTATACCGCACCCTAGTAGTAGACGCAGAAAAGTTCTATCTGCTACATATTTTAGGTCATAATGACATCGTGTCGCAGGTTACCAGTACCAACCATAAAGCACTCAATCCTGCAAGTACCTAGGAAACCTTCCATTTAGTTTTCTGATAAATATCATTACCCTTTTACAAACCCAGAATATTCGAGTTTATAGAGCAATCATCCAATTCCTTCCAGATAAGCCATAAGGATTTAAGTTCAGGTGCATAGGAAGTTCGCTAATCTAGCTAAGTGTTTGACTAACATAAATCTTTTCTCATGGCATTCCTTCCTGTAGTCTGTTCAGTTAACAGAGGCAGCTCAAGGTCAGACTGCTCTACGCCCAGTCCGCAGCCCTTACCCATATATGCGAAGGAGAAATATGCCATTCCTGTACTTGTACACAGCGGTCAGTTCGGGAGCTTGGAGAGGGGGTTGTCAGGTGAGGAACGGGCCAGTAGAGTTGTGAGTGAGCAGGGTATAGTATAAAATGCCATGATAACCCTTATGGCGAAAAGACTTTGTATGTGAATTCAAATCCAAGCCCAGTCATCGAGATTTCAGTTTTCCATGGTTTCCCAAAATACAAAATCATTCTAGGCAAACGCCAGGATAGGTTGTCAGGTATCTTATAAATTTTGTAACTGCATGGCAAAATTTGTTCTTAGATCCACGACTTAAACTGAATAGTATTGCATATCATTTTTGAAGTCGGTTACTAAGTTAATGCAAGCGAGAAATCAGATTTTTACAATTTCGAGATATTATTTTCTGTTGCATTATTCTTAATCATTCGCCTGGGGTAGTTTACAAAAATTCGTAATAAATCGAAGAAAGCAGTTAGAGACTTCAAGTTCACACATTAACCATTTTTAAACATGTAGATGTGTTTAAAGCTACTTTCAAGTCGTTAGCTTCTATAACTTCCTAATAGCAATTAGTAAGATTCTATTTTTGGTTTGAGAATTTTATTTCATCCCTTCGATAATAGTAAACATATTTTGCTTGATAGTAAATGAAAGAGTAGCTCTTTGGGAGTAAAATAAAATTTATTTCAGTTTAGTAACAACAAAATTGTGAAACTTATAAACATTTTGGGAATCGCATTAAAATGATTTTTTTACGGCGAAACTATTAAAGTTACAATTTTTTTTATAAGGATTTAAGTTGACGTTTTTCACAAGATCTAGCGATTCTCAAAATTTCAGAACGATAGGAACATTTTTAACTGTCAAGGTCAAGATATCTGACGCAAGCCTTCCGGCGTGAGATGCGAATCTGATCAGTTTTCTAGCATATTCTCGTGAGAGACCAGGATGTGTTGCCGTTCCCACGGTCAGATTCGATAAATATTAGCCCAGAATTTTCCTCATCCATTGGCAGTTGTGGTGTGACAGCGTCACCCACAATGAATATAATTAAATAGATTAATTATATTCATAAATTTTATTAATTATATTCAATTTTTCTTAGTTAATATTCAATCTTGTGACGTGTAAATACCGTAAATAATAGGGATTGTATGGATAGATTAAATGTATGTTAAACCAGGGCAGCCAGAGGTATACTTATGGTAAATTTATTTTCTGTAAAACTCGTGGCTCAGTAAGATAGTGAATGTTGGAGGCTGAAACTGCCATTTTCGAACGGTTGAGAGCGGAACAATGAATGGGTTGCCGACTTGACGGCGCCGGAGCCGCACAACAGCTATGGTTCCGTTAGAGAAGGGCGCTGACCTCACCCCTCTCCGCTGCTGCGCTGAAGGTCAGGCAGAAGTGCGCGAAGGGATACAGCAAATGCGAGGCGCGATATAAAACACGTGACGACGGACATGTGTAGATAACCAATCATGAACGTTTATTGGGGTTCCCAAATCTTAATGCAAGGGGATTCTGTTACATGTGGCGAGTGGGAGACAACTTTGAAGAAGAAGACGAGAAGAGGCCATTTTTGGAGGACACTTGCTGCTGGGACGAGCTACTGAACAGACGTGTCAGCCGACACGCTCTCGTCCGGTGATCACTGTCTGGTTTTGATCACTCTCTTGCTTTGGGAAGCGAGAGGTTATATGGCATGCCTGCCATTGTCTGGAAGTTGTTTTAATAACGCGGTCGTACCCGCTTATCTGGCTTCCACAGCTGCAGTGACATTGTGCGTGTCACGCTACATCACGGCGATGCATTTATGGTAATGTACCGGATGCAGACGGTCACTATTCATTGGGTTTTAACGGACTTGTGAGCCCTTAAGCGGCACTGGTATAAGACTCTGCTCCCGCCACTAAATCACTGAGCTAGCTGATTTTATGTTTCACTGTAAATTTCAAGCATCTTGCTAATTGTAAATTCACTATGATGCTTTTCTTTAACTTTATACGGCGCCCCTGGGATACTCCTTTGTTACAGTAAATGTTAGCTTCAATTTTGATGGCCTGTGTTGCCATGCTGTTCATGTGTCAACTTTGCTATTTTGTTTGTTGAAATATTTCATTCAGTTATTGTTTGCTTTTCATCGGCGGATTGTAACGTCGGGTATTGCTTGTTTTGTTGGTCTGAATATGTTTAACGTAAAGTTAACTATTACCCGGCCTTGTATAAGCCATAAGAATCAATAAATGGGATATTATTTTGTGTCTAATATTCATGGTTCTGGTTCCTTTTGGCCACCCATATTATATTTAAAAATGCATTTCATTTTTATATTTAACTAATAAATCCCCCCTCCCTTTCCGGCATTGTGTATTTTAATTACACAGTCGACCAAGTATAGTATGAGCGTAGACGCGCTCCTTATAGTCACCCGCGGTCGGCAAGATACAATGCGAGAATAACCACGCTCGCGGTGGCAAGATGTAGGCTCGCTCAGTCTTCAGGTTTGTTAGAACATTACAATGCAGTTTTGAAGCAGTACTTTACGCCATGTGGTGCGTCGGTATAACCTAAGTGTCCGTCGTTGACAAACAAGTTGAACTTTAGAAGCGTGTGACGAACTGTGAAATGCTTCCATGTGATAGTTAGGTGAACTTGGAACAATGGGGTGTGGTCTGGCTCGAATCAGTTAATCGAATTTTCAAAAATATCTTCAGAAATTTTTTTCAGTTTGTGACTTTGCAAAACTTTTCAAGAATATATTGTTTATCTACCATCAATAGACTAGTGGCTTTTATTTTAACTACCTTTCCTAGTTTGGGGTTTAACAAGCTAAGTGCCGACCAAGTACTTTAGCAAAGCCATAACTGAAAATTATCCACGGTTATCCACGGTCATAGCTGAGACTGAAGGTTTATGCATAACCCCAGGAAGGATCTTGTTCTCACAAGGTCTTTCAAATGGTCATGGCAGAATTCCTTACCGTCTTTGTCCCCAAACGTCTCCCCCCTCTAATGTCCTTGACATAAAAGAGGCTTAAAACTTTAAACATAAAAAAGGGATGAATAGAAAACAGAAGAGCATATGTGTGGTTTTCAGAGATAAAATTGAATTCTAAAATATTATCCATAAACTCCACTATACGCGAAAGGCTACATTTGAAATCTAGAACAACCTTTGCACTTAAAACATCGTATTCACAAGTATTTCATGCTTACACGGAAGAAAGGTGTTTCATTAGTCAACTGACTCCGATATTTTTTCATCGATATCTTAAGGATTTAATCATTATTGCATTTATTTGTAGCGCTTCACATCACTTAGAATCTAACACGCACTCAGACACCTGAATGGGATAATTTATTTGCCGTTATCATTGTGTTAAGGTTACTAGCATACCGTTCTTGTATTCCTTTCCAAAAATTGAACAGTTACGAAATTTCGGTTTCATATGTCTTGGTCAAGACTCTAATGAAGGAAGATGTAATTCTATCTTCTGTTCTATGACAGCTAATTCCGAAGTCACAGAATAAGCACATACCCATTCGTTTAACCGAAAGACTTTCTCAAGAAACAGTTGCAGACTGAAGTTTGAATACAAATGGCACAGACGATCAAGGACGTGGCCAGGTACGGGCAGGGGGGTGGGGGGCAGCTACCGCCCCCCCCTCCAAACAGGATGTGGGTATGCGCTCGGTCGGAGTGCTGCAGAACCGGAGAGTAAACAATGTTAAGCAAAGTTGTATTAAAAACCATTCATTTATTCTCTTCGCGCGATTTAAACCTGATTGCTGCGGGGAACATTAACTAGGGCGAGGCGGCACAACGCGCCACGTACTGGTGTTGCGGGCGGCTCTCGTTTTCCGCTAGATTCTCACACCCCGGGTAAGCATTCTTACCAGTGACATAACCAGTTGGGGCCCGTGGCAAATTCATCGGATTCTTCGGCCGGCGCGGCGGTCACGTGGTACATTTGCCACGCTTAACGCCCCCCCCCCCTTCCAAACGCCAGTTTTATGGACACTGCTGGATGACTCTACCCGCACACATCGCATCGTTGTTGTGACGTCATCAGAGCGCGCGCTAATCATTTTTTTTTTTAATAACCATGGATATAAGGAAGTTTTTTTTAAAAACAAATAATTTGTATCTTCCATAAGGTTAACTACGGCTTTTAAGAGTATTACGTACAGTACCTGCATAAAGTTCGACTTTTATTTAGTATCTATAGTCAGCCGCATTCGTTTGTATTGTTATTTATTACGTTTGAATTTAGAGTATAATTGTCGTAAGTACTCGGATTAGAGATAGGTCGGTCCAACGATCAGATTGCTTCACTCATTCTGTGGTCGTAACTACACTCGTACACACTGTGTTACAGCGATCAGACCAAGCTTCATATTAATTTCAGTATTATAAATTAAGTACACTGATGTTGGAGAGAGGTCCTAAAACGCTGCTGGGTACCTTCCTGAAAATTATAACTTTGCTGAAGGTGCTAAAGCCGCAAATTTGAAACGAAAATTTAATCATGGTTGCTTGCAGACTTACATGCCTTGGATAGTATTTTCTAAACACCTAACACGTTTACTGTATTTATACTGCGTATTATTTCCGCCAATAATGGTAACCGGAATTTTGGGTTCATTTGTGACTCGATCTTTCTGTCACTTCAAAAATACCCACGAATACTGAAGGAAATACAACACAATCGACAAATCGTGTCATCTATAATGTCTTCGATTACTTTGTGTGGTACAGATCATTTGACTTTAAGGGATAAAGAGCAACATCAAGGTGTTTTGAGGACCTGCTGAAACTAAGAATTGATTCAGGTGTTCTAGTTTCGAAATAATATATTGAAAATGTTATAAAATACCACGTATCCTTCTCCGCAGATTCAAAACGAAATCATTGCCCTGTACGGCTTGGTCATTAAAAGTGAAATTATACAGGTCGCAAAGAAGGCTTACACTTATAGTATAATGGCAGATGAGTCGTGTGACATAGCTGGAAAAGAACAGCTTTCCATAAGAATCAGTTTTTATGACGAAGGTAAAAAGTTAATCCGTAAAAACTTTCTGGGACGGATGCCAAATTATAGCATCATAAATTGACAGGATTTTACAAAACTAAGGACAGGTGGGTTGGCCAAGGGTATGAAGGATATTCTACAATGGCAGGATATGTTGGTGGCGTTCAAAATTATTTTTAAAGAGAAATATAAAAAGCCTTGTATTTTCATTGCGCATGCTACAGACTTAACTTGGTCGTAAATAATTTAAATCAAATTCCAGAAATACAGAACATGATTAGCACCATAGAATACATCATTATTTTTTTTATTTTTTTTTCAAGAATCTGTTTACGGAGAATGTACGTGCCAAATATTCCAGCTATATGTGAGACCCGCTGGTCTCAAAAACATAAGATTGTCACTACTTTTAACTAAAATTTTGAAGACATTTTCAATGAACTTTGGAATATTTCTAGAGACGGGAATGCGGCAGCAAAGAAAGGTGCTTATCAGTTAAACTGCGCTGCTGTTAAGTCAGAATTAATTATATGCTTTGGACTGAATACCTGCTGCCATTGCGTTACAATCAAATACGATAGACATGTATACACGCATGAATCGTATTAAAAGAATAGTGTCTGGCAAAAAAGATCATCACAGCAACGCGGACAGGGAGAGCTAATATATTTTAAACACTTCTACCAGAACTGCAGCTGCCATTGGAATCGACTTGAATCTCGCCAATATCGTTCCAATAACCCTGCTGAGTCTCCATGCGATTTTTAGAAGCGATCGATTTTCATCCCTTATTTAAAATCCTTCATATCTTCTCTGGAGCAACGTTTTGCTAGTGAAAGTTTACCTGCTGTCGGTATGATGTAGATTCCAGTTAAATGCTGCGATTGGTTGATTTTAAAAAGAAATCACAAAGTTTCTACCAGTACTAGAATTTAGAATTTTTGATAATGGAGGTGGAGTATGGTAGAAGCTATGGAAGGATAAGGGTATCACAAGAGAAAATCTTTGAGAACTAGACTTTACGGAAGTGTTAAAGGAGGCGGAAATACATATTATTAAAATTGAGGGGAGAAATAGGTACAGTAGAGAGGTCCTTCTCTATCTACACTGCGCCATGTTGAAACGTGGCTAAGGTCAACGATCCAGAGTACTGTTTAAACGATCTGTGTATGCTTAATCTATACAGAAAAATTGCATAAAAAAACTGATATAAATTTGCATATGATGTTTTAACTCGGTTTTGTCATGAACCTCGAAGTTAATGTTAGTGTAATATGTAATATATAAAATATTAGTTATATATATTTTTTCCATTAATTAATGTTTTGGTTTCATGCAAATCATCACTTTTATTTTGCCTGTCCCCCCCACCCCGAACTAAATCCTGGCTACGCTCTTGCAGACGATGAGGAAGTTTTCTGAGGAAACGAATATGTTTCTCTTTATTGACAAACTTCAAAAAAATGAGGAGTTTCTCAATTCGCTTAATTTTTTTTTTTTTGATGTATGTTCAGCGATATCTTCGCCAATTTTGAACCGTTTAAACGATTTTTTTTTTTTAGTGGATAGGTTATACCTCCAAGGTGGTCCCATATGAATTTCATTCACACCTTCTACCCCCTTACACCCCTTAATTTTTTATACAAACCCACGTGTTTTATCCGATTTAGATGGAACTTTGGACATGTAGCCTGTAGTTAAATATAAAGAGAAAATTACTGTCAACTTTTGGTTTGAAAAAGCTGAACCCCTCTCCCCCTATCCACCCCCTTAAATTTTGTCGATATTCTTCATACAGAGCTACAGTCGACACCATTTAACTGATCTCCATTGAAGTTGGCAATTACATGGAATTTTTCATGGAGAAGGTTTCTGACCAAAAGAAATAAAAAAAACCCTCATCTCCCCATTTACACTCCTTAATTTCATACAAACTTACATTTCTTATCTGATTTTGATTGAACTTTGAACTTGAATGCTTTAAAATAAAGAGAAAAATCCTGTCAACATTTGGGTTGCCAAAGCTCAACCCCTCTCCCTCCTTCCATCCCCTTAATTTTTGTCAATGTTCTTTATAAGAAGCTACAGTCGACACCATTTGACCGATTACCATCAAAGTTGGTATATACATATAATTTTTCATGGAGAAGGTTTCTGACCAAGAAAATAAAAAACCCACCCCTCTCCCTCTTTACACCCCTTAATTTTATGTAAACCTACATTTCTTATCTTATTTTGATTGAACTTTGCACTTGTATACTTTAAAATAAAGAGAAAAATCATGCCAACATTTGGTCTGCCAAAGTTCATCCCCTCTCTCTCTTTCCACCCCCTTAATTTTTGTCAATGTTCTTTACAAAAAGCTACAGTCGACACCGTTTGAACGATTACCATCAAAGTTGGCACATATATGTATTTTTCATGGAGAAGATTTCTGACCAAAAAATCAAAAAATTACCCTAGCTCCCGTTTTACATCCCTTAATTTTTGTATAAACCTACATTTTAAACCGATTTCGGTGGAACTTCGCATGCTTATACTTTAAAAAAAAGAGAGAAAAATAAAATACTGTCCACATTACTTTCACAAAAACGCAAACCCTATCCCCCTTTTTACCCCTTTAATTACTGTCAATGTTCTTTATATACTGCTACAGTTCTATCTGATTTTGAAGGAAGTATGCACATGTATACTTCAAAACAAACAGAAAAATACTGCCTACATTTGGTTAGAGAAGCCAAACCCCTCTCCCCCCTTTCAATCCCCTTAATCTATACAAAGTTACAGATTCGATCCGATTCTGAAGGAAATTTGCACACGTATATTTTAAAATATACAGAACTATTGTGTTTAAATTTGGTTGCAGAAGCCCAACCCCTATTCCCTTCTACTCCCACCGCTTCTAATTTCCAATTTCTTTATAGATACCCACAGTTTTTATCAGATTTTGATGGAACACTGCATATGTATATTTAAAATTAAAGAGAAACTTAGGAGCTGCATTCTGTTTACAAAACCCAACCGCTCACTCCCTTACCCCATTTAATTTTTGCAAATGTTCTTTACACAAAGCTATAGTTTTTATCTCGTTTCGATGCACATATATACTTTAAAACAAAGAGAAAAATTCTATCCACACTAGCTTTACAAAAAACAAACTACTCTTCGCCTGTACACCCCTTAATTGTTTTTTTTATACATACCTACAGTTTTTATCTGATAGCGATAGAAATTTACACTCGTACACTTTAAGTCAATCAGAAAAGACAGTCTACATTTGGTATACAAAAGCCCAATCTCTCTTCCTCTTTACTCCCACCCCTTTTAATTTCCAATTTTCTTTACAAAAATCCACAGTTTTAAATCCCGTCAAAATCAGTTAAGCTATTTTTAAGTCACGTCAGAATATTCTTAAAATAAATGTTTCCTAATGTCTCAACATGTACCTCAGATTTTAACTTAGACCCCAAGCTATCACGTTGTGAAAACCAATTAAAAATCTATATTTTTTGTGTGATGCCGGAACAAACAGGTATATTCCACAGACAGATTTGTGTATGTGGTATGCATTAATGCCCAGATGTTACATGTTTTGATTATCGAGCGGCAGCTTAAACTGATGTTAAATTAGGTCGAAAGACAGCCTGGACCAAAATGTAACCTGAGATTCGATAACACAGCATCCAATTCACCTCGTTCTGGAAGTTGTTGGGGTATATAAAGACAGTTTTTTTTTTTGAGAGCAAGACCTTTAAGCACTGAGCTACCAGAAAGTTTGAAAAATGAGAACTGCTGCGGCATATTTAAATACAAAACAAAATATAATACCACTAAAAATTTAAAAATAAAATAATGGTTTAAAAAACATAAAAACCGCCTTCAAAGAAAACAAACTAAAAAATTTAAAATAATTTTATACCTTGCTTAGAAAAAAGTAAATCTAAACGGACAATATTTTACATTATTGTTACTGAAAAATCGTTTTAGTTTGTGGAAATTACTGCTTTTGTAACTAATGGACAGTGAGATCGGAAAAAAAACTATTCTTTCGTCTGGTCGACGACAAATTCTATGAGGCAGGAGGATGATTGGCGACTAGGATCGCGAAAGAATTCCACATTAGTCTGGAGTGATTTAGGGAAACCATGTAAAACCCTATCTGGATGACCGTAAGGGGTTTGAATCCGAGTACCATGCCCTAGCGTTACCTCTCACACATCGGAATCGGTCGGCAAGAAGAAATGCATTGCATAAAACTCGAAAGAAGTATTCGTGGTACGTAAAAATTGTGGATATTATAAAGGTTTTTCTACTTTTATTCTTAGAACTTCAAAACCTGAAGCTGCTAAGTCACATTGGAAATGTATTACCTTAGTCGATGAGTGGTCAGTGGTTAAGGTGTCTGACTGGTGATCGAAAGGTTCCCGGTTCGAATTCCTGTCTTGGCGGGGATTTTCATAAACCCTCTTAACCGACTTTCACCTCTAGCACAGCTTGTTGTTAATGGGAAGTACCCCAGAACGCTTCCGTTAAACTGTAGGTCCCCTGTACCCGGCAAGAACAATTTCGTTATTTCATCAATTATTAGTGTGAAGAAAGCGTTATTCGTGATTATTTTATACGCAGAATTCTGAACTTCGTCTCTGTGTGTCTGCGAGAATCTTGAGTGTGGGAACATATTTTTTTGTTTGTAATTTTTGGATAAACTATGGGATTTGATGGCTTATTGTATCGTGAATTTAATGTGCCACCTATCAGGTATGCTGTCCCTGTAGGCCGTCGTGTCTAGAGCGAAGCATAATTGAGAAGTGAGGGGTCTCTCGCATTTTTTTTTACTTATGGCTTTACGCCTCGTCGACGTCGAGGTCATTAGAGGCGGGATGGGACTGGGGACAAAGAACGGGAAGGAATTTGGCCATGGCCATTTGAAGGAAGCATCCCAGCATTTGCCTGGAGTGATTTGGGGAAACCATGGAAAACCCAAATCTGGATGCCCGGGTGGGGATTCGAACTGCCGTCCTCCCGAATGCGAGGCCAGAGCGTTAACCACTCACCCACCACGCTCGGTCCGCAAATTCTTGTGAATTAACAGCACTTCCAGTGAATCAGCATTAATCTCGTATATGACAAATTAACCGCGAAATAAATTTTTTTCTTCTAACTTCACATACAATACTAGATAAAAGTGTGTCAGTTTTTATTGCTTATATGCAGGATATGTTTTATATTTGTGACCAATTTCAAGTTCTTCGATAAGTGGCGTCATCGAGGCAGTCTGGTTTCGATGAGATGAAATAAGGATCTTCATGAACTTTGTTGGGGAATAACTGGTATGCCCTTTAGCGTTGGAGAGTATTCGTAATGAAATAGTATAGGTTGTGCTGATCCATTCAGTAAAATAGGTGGGATAAGTACAATTTTTATTACAGTGACATGTATATTCAATAGTGATAGTGTTCAGTTAATTTTTGATTTTTCCCACGTGAACATTTTTTTTTTTTTTTTTTTCGTGCGGTACTTACCTTAAAAACATTAAAACGGATTGGAAATTGGTACTAAGTACAGTTCATTGGAGAGATGACTCTTTTCTACTTCAGTTTTTTTCTTTTGAATAACATCGAAAAACAATCATGTTTAACATTGCTGAAAACGTGTCTGTTTCCGATTTATTATGCATCAATATTTCATATTATATGGTCCACTGGCGTAGTGGGACGATTCCATTCAACAAATATTTTTGGATCGAAAATGTTTTTACCAAGCCTGATGGTCTCCTTGTGAGATTATCGTCTGTTTTCAATTTCAGTTCCATAAAACTTCACTATTACTTCTAGACACATTCACCGAGACTGGCGGATAAGGCGCTTGATCATAAATTTGAGGTCCAGGGTTTGCATCCTGGTGCGTTCATGAATTTTTACGGGATATGTTTGGTTAGTGTGAAGTATGCCAGGACGCTCTTGGTTTGATTTTTACAACAAACTATAGGTCTTGGAAGAAAGGAACTTTCTGACCTACTAGTTTAGTACGCCTCCTTTGGAAGGATCCAACTTACCTTCGAATTGTGGACCAAGTTTTATGTCAATTATTTCTTGCTTCGTTAGTATTCATTATCAACTTTCCTTTTTAGATATTCGCAATTGTTCTCCTCCGATTCGGCCACTAAGAAGGGAGCGTCCATAAACTGCGTAGCTTGGTCTAGGGAGGGGGAGGGGGGAGGGGGGTTGGTTGGAAAGCTACGCTGGGTTACATGGGGGTGGGGGTACCCAGCCAAGCCACGTAACTTCTCATTCATATTATCTGGCACAGTTAAAATAAGGAACAGAACACACAACGGCATGTGAATATTTTTTTACGTCGTTTAATTATCTCTGTATGTAATTTATGATAGTCTGACAAGAGAATACAGTTAAAAACGTCTTCTGGAATCAGTAGGGAAAAAAGCTACGTGTCACGCCAGAGAGGAAAAAGGGGGGGGGATAGATGCTAAAGAAAGCACGTCAGGTTACGTATGGGGAGGGAGGTCCACAGTTTACCAAAATGGAACTACGTAGTTTATGGACGTTCCAGAAACACACTGGCCACCTTGTAACAGCCCTCAAACCCAGCATTCTGTGAGTAAGTACAGAGAGATGAAAGTTGATTAATTATTCATTTGCATATTTATTCATGTGAATGAATATGACTTTTTTTGGAATGATACTCTGTAAATGATGTGTAATAGAAGTAGTATAATGTGTTAAATATTAATTGTATGCATGTAATTATAAATGGTGTATAAGCCACGGAATTTTGAGGACCATTTTCAGCTTTTTGGAATGTTTGATGTTGTCATTTTTATGCTTAAATGCATGTAAACAGTATTAATTTGTAAAAGGCTTCTTACAGAAATCAAACAATAAAAGTTTTAACAATCGAAAATATGCGGTATCTAATTGAACGCAAGATCGGTTGGCTTAATAATGCACCAACAATTTGGATACAGTGATTAGCGGGGATATGAACAAAGCTAGGAAGTTTTATTTTATCTACGAAATTGGCTGCCCTGAGGAATTAAAATTATTTTCTTTGTCTCAGTTGCACCATCTTATTTAGTATTGGGAAAGTTTCTTTGAATAATTCGACAGAAGTGTTTTTTTTTTATTTTTTGCTTATGGCTTTGCGCCTTGTCAACGTCGAGGTCATTAGAGGCGGGAAAGAACAGAGGATAAGGAACAGGAAGGTATTCGGCCATGGCCGTTTGAGGGAATCATCCAGAAAGTCACCTGGAATGATTTGGGGAAACCATGGAAAGCCCAATTCTGGATGCCCGGACGGGGATTCGAACCGAAGTCTTCCCGAATGGGAGTCAAAAGCGTTAACTTCTCACCCACTACGCTCGGTGGCACATACAACGTGTGGTGATATAAAAGAAAAATTCATACTGTTAGAACTGGTAAGGTTCGAAGAAAGTCAACATTGCTATGTACTCGCAGATGTCGGTCTGCGTTACGGTGGTTTCCTGAAGTAACGTTAGACGCCTTCCCAAATCTTATTACATGTCACGATCGATTCCCGCTTGTTACAAAATGTGAATACGCCATCCAGAATCGAAAACACACACATGGATATAAACAAAACTTCCTGCTTTCAGTTTTGAAATCGAAAGTTGGGTTGCAGTATAAGTCACATAAATTGAGAGAAAATGTAGTAAAAAAATGTATGACATTCATTCTCTCTTTCCTTATGAAACATTCAGGATACCATTAAACATTTCGGTGAAAGAGAAATAGTCAATGATTGCACATGACATTATTATACCGTGATTTATTTTCTTGCCACAAATCATGTTATCACTTTCCTACCATCAAATTTATTTCAAACAATAAAAGTAAAAAAATGTTATATTTATAAATTAAGATTCTAAACGCAATGTCTTTATTTCTCGAGGTATCATGTTCATTTGATTATAGTATTTGCTGACATTAAATATATAATTCTTTAAGGTGTTAGTGCCCCAGCGTACAAGATAATTTGAGTCCTGTCTTGGACTATTGATTTAGGATTCAGTTCTTAATCGTGTTGCGTTGTCGTAGCAAAACAATTTTCAACACGGAGGAAATATATCGAGCGGGTGGATGAGCAGTAACGCTCTGGTCTCGCCTTCGGGATTACTTCTATGCAGACTTGTCCTCTGCTTCTCTTTTCGGTAAACAGTGTTTAGCCTCGAATAAAGATTCCGACTTGATTCCGGTCGATATCATCCACCTGGCCAAGTCCTCACATATCCGTTTCATTTAACTACTTATGGACTAGGCATTAAAACTTGTATTCAAATCCATACAGACCAAAACAAGGTCTCCTGAAGCCCGAAATCCTTCACTGTACATCGAAATCTAATCTAAAACACTCAGTTGTATGTGAGTTTATGCTGGATAAATTTTACACGGCTTGTAGGACTTTCATTGCATGATGAACCACTGTTTGGAAACTGTTTGTAGGTATAGTAGGAGGGGATAGCCTGATTCAAGGAAGAAACCGGGAAAACCCGTGACGTCACGAAGTGGTGGGGGGACCTCCCTCCCCTCCCCTCCGGCGGGCTTTTGAACAGCCAATGGCGGCCAAGGTCGTATGACGTCACACGTTAGTTCCTCAACCGGCCGCTGGGAGTGCAGCACCGGGCGGGCTTGCGCTGCACCGTTAGTTCACAGATCCGCTGGTAGATGGCAGCCCCCGTTAGTTCTTTGGCTCACTGGTAGGTGGCGTGGCATGTATCATTTTGGTCTCCGACAAATATTTCTCACTGCTCTCCATTAGCCGTTGTGAAATGTTTCAACACACATACAGAAAGTTAACTTTGTTTGCTAATCCATTAAACGTGACGAAATGTGTGCCGCGCCGTTAAGCAAGCTGTTTGCGCGCGCCACGATTGAGACACCCCACCGCTATAAATAGCTACCGCCACATCGGCCAGGCCTCATTGCTGTTCTGTTGCCGGTTGCGTTTAGATCGTCGCTACACCACCATGGAACATTCTCAGTCTGCTTCAGGTAATGTTAAGTGCCTTTAAATAATAAATTATCATGCGTGTTTGTATACCAGTGATGCTTAGTATTTCTATTTTTTTTCAGAACTGCCGGTGCTCTCTGCCGCAGATGTGGATAATTTCTTCACAAACTGTAAGTGATTTTCTTATTTTTTTTTATTAGTTGGATTAATTTAAGCTATTCAAACTAATTTTTTTCTTCTCTGTTTCAGATCTACCGGCAATATCATCACTATTTAGTGAAGAAGAATTAGCGAGTGGTAAGTTTGCTGAAATAAATTAATATATTTTTGCAGTAGATGTTTACTTGTTGCATACTATAATTTATTTTCTATTGTAGAACCACGAGGTGGCTGCCTGGCTGGCGGACAAAGAAAAGAGGGCGTCCAACACAGCGTTCGTATGATTGCAGAATTTTGTACAGAGTCTCAGGCTTGCAGCGAATTTCGTATGCATTTGTTCAGGTGTCCTGCTATCGATAAGGAATTCAGGTTGCGCCATATGCTCATTGCACTGCAAAACCGCCCCAGCAGGATACATAGAAATATTTCAGCATTCACTTCGGTTCAAGAAGAAATTATTACGAGATGAGAATAATTATTATATGTCAGTTTTCGTAGTACAAATCTAAGAAACATTTATGGTACCCCAATAACTCGTGTTTTCAAAACGAAAATCGAAAATTTTGTTTTCATTCTGGGTGAACAGAAAAACTGCTTGAGTCTTTGTATTTAATTAAAAAAATAGACCATGTGAAAGCGTAACTTTTACGTTTAAAACGTGATAATGAACCATGGAATGTCCTGGAATAGCTCAAATTCACGTCTATACAATGCAGTTCTGATATTCGAAATTGGCAGAGGGTGCTTTGCACAAAAAATAACTCTGTGCGAATAACAATAGGAAATAAGCGTCAGTACGGTGGGATTCCAATATAATTAATCGTTAATGATAACTCGCGAATTTCTGTCACACCCCCATTATTTTAATATATTAAATTATTGGGGTTTTCCATGATTTCCCCAAATCACTCCAGGTGAATGCCGGGATGCTTCCTTCAAAAGGACATGGCCGAATTCCTTCCCATTCCTTGCTCCCCATCCTTTCCCCGTCTCAAAAGGCCAAGTTGTTAGAGAGACGTTAAAAAGTTTAAAAAATGAAATTATTGTGATAAAGTATAGCAATACCACACATACGTTATTCCTTTCAAAATTCGTAGCCTCAAAAACCCATCAATGGTGAAATCCTTTCATTGAAACCGAGAGACATTCACCGACGAAGGTAGGGAAAACCATAAAAAAATTCCGTTCATCGAAGCAGGCAGACATTAAAAAGAAGAGACGGGAAACAAACTCAATTAGTCACATCATGTTGGATTCGTTATGAACAATACAATATAGCTCACGAGTGTCACCTACATTCCGTGTATTTTAAAGGAAGTATTAAATTGTGTGTAATGAAACACAGACACTTTTTGAACTCAAAGAGGCATTGAAGGGGTTTACTGATGGATGTAAGTATAACATCGATGGGTTGAGAGCCTCTAAACTAAAGCAAAGTTATCGATTTGAAAACCAGTTTCTTTCCCTACAGACATTCCAGAAGTGAATACATGATGTCAAACCAATCAGGCTGTAATTTTTTTTCAAGCCTATTTCTCAACCCTGTCTTTGGACAAGAGGCCACTTGAAATTATTTGTGACAAAGCCTTTCCCACACCAAGGCTAGGAAAATCAAAGTTTCCAGTTTGACAATGGCAAAACTCAAGACTGACAAACATCAGTACGACTCCTTATTTCCCTAATCTTATCTCTGGTGCCATTGGTATAAAATATTTCATTGCACTCGTAATTGTTGCCACCAAGGTCAATCCAGACCAATCTATGTATCAATTCTGTTATGCTTTCGTAAGCAATCACAAATTGAGTGTCCTTAGCTGCACTTTGTCTAAAATTCCAATAAATCCCTTGTGATACATCAGTGATTGACACCTTTAACTGTATTTTACAGCTCAGCATGTATGTTCCATGAACGAAATACCATCTGTTAATCTTACTAATTTCACCCCTGTCGAATCGAAGTACGCCAGTCCTATGTGATAAAAATCGAGTCACGCTAAGCACAGAACATCCCTGAGACCATCGCCTGTGGCCAAGGTGGAGATTTAGAAAATTTACCCACTCCCTTATGTGCCGGCTCCTACTTATAGTCTTTTACGCACTATTCCTAATTCTTTCACCAAGACCAACCCCTAGCCTCATCGCCAACGTACCCACAACACTTCCCCAAACCTCCTCCTGTTTTCCAATGATTCCCTGATCAGTTACTGTCAGGGTAACCCTTTGTTCAAATTTCGCAAAGTCTTCTCCTAATCAGTAGCAGGGATTCCAGGTACCAAAATGTTCACTTAAGGTGGTTGTACTGCAGTTTCCCAGGAAAATTCCCCCTTCTTCCAGGAAATTTCTGCTATTTTTCAACCAATCAGGACACAGGAGTGTTCTCCATTCGGTTTAAATGTTCCCATCTGACGCCAACCTTCGGATTCAGGACCAAGTGTGACATTTGATTGTAATTGCATGCTTTGTTCAGTAACCATGATAAAGTTACCATAATGCTCTTAGCTAATTGATAGTTTCGTGGTCATAAAACAGGCATCATAACCCACATTTTCATAGAAGACCCCCACACATCGACAAGTATCCAAAACGTCACAATAGTTGCAGACACTAGTTCTATTGCGCCGAAGATAGCACCCACGATTGAACTGTCGTAAATTGTTAGGTCGAAGTGGGTGTTTAGATATTTTACCCAGTCAGGCCTCATCACCTAAAGTATAGTGCCAGATTGTGGTCATGGTCAACTTAGGCTCCATACACCACTCAGAATTATTCCACCAATATCCATTCTAACAGCATTATACGCCACCTACAGCCCCTCAACACTCTTCCAATGACATCCCAGCCCCAGCTCCTTTATTATGTCACTTACTGAATATTTTCCACGGGTAAATCTAGCTGCCCTCCTTTGCACCTTGCATTTGATGCACAAAAAATGTGGACTCCATACTACACCACACAAGCAATGGTCTGACTGTGGGTTTGTACCCAAGTCCTTCGCTTCTCTGTTAAATGATTTTTATGTAGTGAGAATCAAAATTCACATGCCAACACAAACGGCAGTAAACTGTAAAGAGCACATCGAAATGGGAGATTGTCTAAGCCCTGAAACAATGGTTAGAAGCACACGTTGATGGTGAGCATAATTCTATAACCATATATTTTAGACTCAAATCCACAGAGGAATGACACACGCACACACTTGTACATGCATACAGCTAGGTCGACAGAACTAACAGCAAGCATCACGGAAACGATGAAGTGGGGGCAGAATTGTCGTTACAACTGATTAACTGGACAGAACTATCGTTACAAAAATCATCAGACAGACGAGTTACTTACGCTTACATGCACAAAGAGAGACGCAGATACACATGTCCAAGACTACACAACTGCCGGCACCAATCATGGAAACAAAAAAGTGGTGTAGTACTCTCTTGCCTCATGACTGGCTGAAAAACAGAAGTCTCCTTACATATCATCAGCCTGGCGAGATAGATGGTGTGCAAAAGATGACATGTTTTCACCATAAATAGTGTTCATCGCGCCCCAGTTGATTATATTTACCATCAACACGTCTCTCCCACACCGCAACCCTTTCTACCATTCAGTAAAAAAGTGACGCAGGTACCATGAGTTGCAATAGACACTTGACTACCAGATCTCACCCACAAATCCATATATCTCAATACACTAGCACAAACAAACATAAGTGGAGGGGCAGCAAAATCATTCGTCCAGACAGACATTTTTATAGAAGGTATCACCATATTTACGCATACAGACACAGAGAGAGACGCACAAACACTCACATTTCCATGCCTTCAGCGAGCTAGACACAACATCCAGCCCCAATCATGGCGACGAAAAAGTGGGGTAGAACCCCCCATGGCTCATAACTGACCAAAAAATCATCAGTAACATATGTTCCAGGCACCATACTCTTCACATCAACATCATCTCATTTATTTCACACTACAGACCTCACTACCATCCAGTATCATGTGTGCTAGGTACAAAACTGTTCACATCAGCACCAACACGTCTATCCCACACCTAAGCTTTTTCTGCCATTCAGTAACATGTGCCCCCCATGTACCACGAGTAGCAGTAGACACTTGGTCATCAGACAGATATCATAACTCCCATATTCATACTAGGTCTCACCCACAAATCCATATGTCACCTCACACAAGCATAAGTGCAGGAACAGCACATCATACATCCAGACAAACGAGATAAAGGAAGGTATCTCCATATTTACGCAAAAAAAACACACAGAGATAGAGACGCATACACACGTACATTTCCATGCCTATAGCGATCTCGACTCAACAACTAGCCCAATCATGGCAACGAAAAAGTGGAACAGAACACCCATGACTGGCCAAAAATCATAGAAAGACACACATGTCAATGCATTCACACAGTTCCATTCATTACCACACATAACTGGAGGAAAGAGACCGAACATGCTAGATCCAAACTGAAGAGTTACAGGATGTGTGAAGTTTGAAATCACAGCCACATCTCTCCCACACCGCAACCCTTTCTGTCATTTAGTAACATGTGACCCAGGTACCATGAGTTACAATAGACACTTGTCTATCAGACGGATATCATAACCTCCATATTCATACTAGGTCTCACCCACAAACCCATACGTCTCCACACAAGCACAAACATATGGGAGGAACAGCAATTCATACGTCCAGATAAATGAGTTTAAGGAAGGTATCACCATACTTACGCATACAGACACAGAGAAAGACGCACACAGACACATATATCCATGCCTACAGCGAGCTCAACATAACAACCAGCAAGAAAAAGTGGGACAGAACCCCCATGGCTCAAGACTGACATAAAAAAATCATCATTAACATGTGTTCCAAGTAACAAACTCCTCACATCAAAATCATATCATTTAACTTACACTACAGACCTCTCTGCCATTCAGTATCGTTGGTAATATGTACAAAGCTGTTCCAATCGTGGCAACGAAAAAGTGAAACAGAACACCCATGACTGGCCAAAAATCATAGAAAGACACACATGTCAATGCATTCACACAGTTCCATTCATTCACCACACATAACTGGAGGAAAGAGACCGAACATGCTAGATCCAAACTGAAGAGTTACAGGATGTGTGAAGTTTGAAATCACAGCCACATCTCTCCCACACCGCAACCCTTTCTGTCATTTAATAACATGTGACCCAGGTACCATGAGTTACAATAGACACTTGTCTATCAGACGGATATCATAACCTCCATATTCATACTAGGTCTCACCCACAAACCCATACGTCTCCACACAAGCACAAACATATGGGAGGAACAGCAATTCATACGTCCAGATAAATGAGTTTAAGGAAGGTATCACCATACTTACGCATACAGACACAGAGAAAGACGTACACAGACACATATATCAATGCCTACAGCGAGCTCAACATAACAACCAGCCCAATCATGGCAAAGAAAAAGTGGGACAGAACCCCCATGGCTCAAGACTGACAAAAAAAATCATCATTAACATGTGTTCCAAGTAACAAACTCCTCACATCAAAATCATATCATTTAACTCACACTACAGACCTCTCTGCCATTCAGTATCGTTGGTAATATGTACAAAGCTAATTTCATAAGTTACCACATACATACAAGTAATTGCAGGAAAGGGTTCCCGACACACGACATCCACACTGAGGTGTTACATGATAGGCAGATGATAGCATGTCTTTACAATACATCTCAGTGCTCACCACACATACTTGATTTTTAATGTGCCATCAGTATAGCTGGTGGCTGGAACTAAGCTCTTGACAATTTTTGGTCAAAAGTCATTTGTTAACAGCAGCTCATCAAAGACAAATTTTGGGTGAACCTCCCCTGGCGGGAGCGGCGGGAGGTGGCCACCCTTCCTCGCAGCGGACGCGTACATCGTGTTTTAGTAGGTCGGTATACCGGCGCATATTACCGCCTCGAGCGCAAAGAAATTCCGGTCTTCAGTGCGGTCCTAAAAATGCGGTTACCGGTGGTAGGTCCCGGTCGGAAAACTCCGGTAAACTATCGCGGTCCGCGCTTTTAGACCGGCGTATTACGGTATTTCTGTCCGCAGTGGGGAAGGGTGGCCCACCTCCCGCCGCGCCCGCCTGGGCAGGTTCACCCAAAATTTGTCTTTGATGAGCTGCTGTTAACAAATGACTTTTGACCAAAAATTGTCAAGAGCTTAGTTCCAGCCACCAGCTATACTGATGGCACATTAAAAATCAAGTATGTGTGGTGAGCACTGAGATGTATTGTAAAGACATGCTATCATCTGCCTATCATGTAACACCTCAGTGTGGATGTCGTGTGTCGGGAACCCTTTCCTGCAATTACTTGTATGTATGTGGTAACTTATGAAATTAGCTTTGTACATATTACCAACGATACTGAATGGCAGAGAGGTCTGTAGTGTGAGTTAAATGATATGATTTTGATGTGAGGAGTTTGTTACTTGGAACACATGTTAATGATGATTTTTTTTGTCAGTCTTGAGCCATGGGGGTTCTGTCCCACTTTTTCTTTGCCATGATTGGGCTGGTTGTTATGTTGAGCTCGCTGTAGGCATTGATATATGTGTCTGTGTACGTCTTTCTCTGTGTCTGTATGCGTAAGTATGGTGATACCTTCCTTAAACTCATTTATCTGGACGTATGAATTGCTGTTCCTCCCATATGTTTGTGCTTGTGTGGAGACGTATGGGTTTGTGGGTGAGACCTAGTATGAATATGGAGGTTATGATATCCGTCTGATAGACAAGTGTCTATTGTAACTCATGGTACCTGGGTCACATGTTATTAAATGACAGAAAGGGTTGCGGTGTGGGAGAGATGTGGCTGTGATTTCAAACTTCACACATCCTGTAACTCTTCAGTTTGGATCTAGCATGTTCGGTCTCTTTCCTCCAGTTATGTGTGGTAATGAATGGAACTGTGTGAATGCATTGACATGTGTGTCTTTCTATGATTTTTGGCCAGTCATGGGTGTTCTGTTTCACTTTTTCGTTGCCACGATTGGAACAGCTTTGTACATATTACCAACGATACTGAATGGCAGAGAGGTCTGTAGTGTAAGTTAAATGATATGATTTTGATGTGAGGAGTTTGTTACTTGGAACACATGTTAATGATGATTTTTTTATGTCAGTCTTGAGCCATGGGGGTTCTGTCCCACTTTTTCTTGCTGGTTGTTATGTTGAGCTCGCTGTAGGCATGGATATATGTGTCTGTGTGCGTCTTTCTCTGTGTCTGTATGCGTAAGTATGGTGATACCTTCCTTAAACTCATTTATCTGGACGTATGAATTGCTGTTCCTCCCATATGTTTGTGCTTGTGTGGAGACGTATGGGTTTGTGGGTGAGACCTAGTATGAATATGGAGGTTATGATATCCGTCTGATAGACAAGTGTCTATTGTAACTCATGGTACCTGGGTCACATGTTACTAAATGACAGAAAGGGTTGCGGTGTGGGAGAGATGTGGCTGTGATTTCAAACTTCACACATCCTGTAACTCTTCAGTTTGGATCTAGCATGTTCGGTCTCTTTCCTCCAGTTATGTGTGGTAATGAATGGAACTGTGTGAATGCATTGACATGTGTGTCTTTCTATGATTTTTGGCCAGTCATGGGTGTTCTGTTCCACTTTTTCGTTGCCATGATTGGGCTAGTTGTTGAGTCGAGATCGCTATAGGCATGGAAATGTACGTGTGTATGCGTCTCTATCTCTGTGTGTTTTTTTTGCGTAAATATGGAGATACCTTCCTTTATCTCGTTTGTCTGGATGTATGATGTGCTGTTCCTGCACTTATGCTTGTGTGAGGTGACATATGGATTTGTGGGTGAGACCTAGTATGAATATGGGAGTTATGATATCTGTCTGATGACCAAGTGTCTACTGCTACTCGTGGTACATGGGGGGCACATGTTACTGAATGGCAGAAAAAGCTTAGGTGTGGGATAGACGTGTTGGTGCTGATGTGAACAGTTTTGTACCTAGCACACATGATACTGGATGGTAGTGAGGTCTGTAGTGTGAAATAAATGAGATGATGTTGATGTGAAGAGTATGGTGCCTGGAACATATGTTACTGATGATTTTTTGGTCAGTTATGAGCCATGGGGGGTTCTACCCCACTTTTTCGTCGCCATGATTGGGGCTGGATGTTGTGTCTAGCTCGCTGAAGGCATGGAAATGTGAGTGTTTGTGCGTCTCTCTCTGTGTCTGTATGCGTAAATATGGTGATACCTTCTATAAAAATGTCTGTCTGGACGAATGATTTTGCTGCCCCTCCACTTATGTTTGTTTGTGCTAGTGTATTGAGATATATGGATTTGTGGGTGAGATCTGATAGTCAAGTGTCTATTGCAACTCATGGTACCTGCGTCACTTTTTTACTGAATGGTAGAAAGGGTTGCGGTGTGGGAGAGACGTGTTGATGGTAAATATAATCAACTGGGGCGCGATGAACACTATTTATGGTGAAAACATGTCATCTTTTGCACACCATCTATCTCGCCAGGCTGATGATATGTAAGGAGACTTCTGTTTTTCAGCCAGTCATGAGGCAAGAGAGTACTACACCACTTTTTGTTTCCATGATTGGTGCCGGCAGTTGTGTAGTCTTGGACATGTGTATCTGCGTCTCTCTTTGTGCATGTAAGCGTAAGTAACTCGTCTGTCTGATGATTTTTGTAACGATAGTTCTGTCCAGTTAATCAGTTGTAACGACAATTCTGCCCCCACTTCATCGTTTCCGTGATGCTTGCTGTTAGTTCTGTCGACCTAGCTGTATGCATGTACAAGTGTGTGCGTGTGTCATTCCTCTGTGGATTTGAGTCTAAAATATATGGTTATAGAATTATGCTCACCATCAACGTGTGCTTCTAACCATTGTTTCAGGGCTTAGACAATCTCCCATTTCGATGTGCTCTTTACAGTTTACTGCCGTTTGTGTTGGCATGTGAATTTTGATTCTCACTACATAAAAATCATTTAACAGAGAAGCGAAGGACTTGGGTACAAACCCACAGTCAGACCATTGCTTGTGTGGTGTAGTATGGAGTCCACATTTTTTGTGCATCAAATGCAAGGTGCAAAGGAGGGCAGCTAGATTTACCCTGTGGAAAATATTCAGTAAGTGACATAATAAAGGAGCTGGGGCTGGGATGTCATTGGAAGAGTGTTGAGGGGCTGTAGGTGGCGTATAATGCTGTTAGAATGGATATTGGTGGAATAATTCTGAGTGGTGTATGGAGCCTAAGTTGACCATGACCACAATCTGGCACTATACTTTAGGTGATGAGGCCTGACTGGGTAAAATATCTAAACACCCACTTCGACCTAACAATTTACGACAGTTCAATCGTGGGTGCTATCTTCGGCGCAATAGAACTAGTGTCTGCAACTATTGTGACGTTTTGGATACTTGTCGATGTGTGGGGGTCTTCTATGAAAATGTGGGTTATGATGCCTGTTTTATGACCACGAAACTATCAATTAGCTAAGAGCATTATGGTAACTTTATCATGGTTACTTGAACAAAGCATGCAATTACAATCAAATGTCACACTTGGTCCTGAATCCGAAGGTTGGCGTCAGATGGGAACATTTAAACCGAATGGAGAACACTCCTGTGTCCTGATTGGTTGAAAAATAGCAGAAATTTCCTGGAAGAAGGGGGAATTTTCCTGGGAAACTGCAGTAGAACCACCTTAAGTGAACATTTTGGTACCTGGAATCCCTGCTACTGATTAGGAGAAGACTTTGCGAAATTTGAACAAAGGTTACCCTGATCAGTAACTGTCAGGGAATCATTGGAAAACAGGAGGAGGTTTGGGGAAGTGTTGTGGGTACGTTGGCGATGAGGCTAGGGGTTGGTCTTGGTGAAAGAATTAGGAATAGTGCGTAAAAGACTATAAGTAGGAGCCGGCACATAAGGGAGTGGGTAAATTTTCTAAATCTCCACCTTGGCCACAGGCGATGGTCTCAGGGATGTTCTGTGCTTAGCGTGACTCGATTTTTATCACATAGGACTGGCGTACTTCGATTCGACAGGGGTGAAATTAGTAAGATTAACAGACGGTATTTCGTTCATGGAACATACATGCTGAGCTGTAAAATACAGTTAAAGGTGTCAATCACTGATGTATCACAAGGGATTTATTGGAATTTTAGACAAAGTGCAGCTAAGGACACTCAATTTGTGATTGCTTACGAAAGCATAACAGAATTGATACATAGATTGGTCTGGATTGACCTTGGTGGCAACAATTACGAGTGCAATGAAATATTTTATACCAATGGCAACAGAGATAAGATTAGGGAAATAAGGAGTCGTACTGATGTTTGTCAGTCTTGAGTTTTGCCATTGTCAAACTGGAAACTTTGATTTTCCTAGCCTTGGTGTGGGAAAGGCTTTGTCACAAATAATTTCAAGTGGCCTCTTGTCCAAAGACAGGGTTGAGAAATAGGCTTGAAAAAAAATTACAGCCTGATTGGTTTGACATCATGTATTCACTTCTGGAATGTCTGTAGGGAAAGAAACTGGTTTTCAAATCGATAACTTTGCTTTAGTTTAGAGGCTCTCAACCCATCGATGTTATACTTACATCCATCAGTAAACCCCTTCAATGCCTCTTTGAGTTCAAAAAGTGTCTGTGTTTCATTACACATAATTTAATACTTCCTTTAAAATACACGGAATATAGGTGACACTCGTCAGTTATATTATATTGTTCATAATGAATCCAACATGATGTGACTAAGTGAGTTTGTTTCCCGTCTCTTGGTCGGCGAATTAATTTTTAATGTCTGCCTGCTCCAATGAACGGAATTTATGGTTTTTCGTACCTTCTTCGGTGAATATCTGTCGGTGGGTTTTTGAGGCTACGAATTTTGAAAGGAATAATGTATGGTAGGTTTGAGAAATAGGCTTGAAAAAATTACATGCTGATTGGTTTGACATCATGTATTCACTTCAGAAATGTCTGTAGGGGAAAAGAAACTGGTTTTCAAATCGACAACTTTGCTTTAGTTTAGGAGCTATTAATTCATCGAGGTCACACTTACATACATCAGTAAACCCCTTCAATGCCTCTTTGAGTTCAAAAAGTGTCTGTGTTTCATTACACACAATTTAATACATCCTTTAAAATACACGGAATGTAGGTGACACTCGTGAGCTATATTGTATTGTTCATAACGAATCCAACATGATGTGCTAATTGAGTTTGTTTCCCGTCTCTTCGTCGGTGTATTAATTTTAATGTCTGCCTGCTTCGATGAACGGAATTTTTTTATGGTTTTCCCTACCTTCGTCGGTGAATGTCTCTCGGTTTCAATGAAAGGATTTCACCATTGATGGGTTTTTGAGGCTACGAAATTTTGAAAGGAATAACGTATGTGTGGTATTGCTATACTTTATCACAATAATTTTCATTTTTTAAACTTTTTAACGTCTCTCTAACAACGTGGCCTTTTGAGACGGGGAAAGGATGGGGAGCAAGGATGGGAAGGAATTCGGCCATGTTCTTTTGAAGGAAGCATCTCGGCATTCACTGGAGTGATTTGGGGGAAACCATGGAAAAACCAAATCTGGATGCTCGGAAACGCGTCCTCTCGAATACAAGGCCAGAACGCTAAAACAGTACTTTTTTTTAACGTCTCTCTAACAACGTGTCTTTAGAGACGGAAAAGGAATGGGAACTGAAATTCGGTCATGAGCCTTATGAAGGTAGCATCCCCGGCATTCACTTGGAGTGATTTGGGAAACCATGGATGCCTGGAACCTCCGTCCTCCCGAATGCGAGGCAAGAACGCTAAATAATTTCCATGAAAACAGGTACACATAGAATTTATATCTGGAGTTTATGACGGTTTTTCCCATATCGAAACGTTAAAAGGAAACATTTATACTTTTCGACTTATTTTTTATTCAAGGTAGGCTGGTGATCCTACTCTTAGGTATGGAAACTAAAATTTTGATTTTGAAATTGACGAGTGGGAACGGCTTTTTCACATAAAAACACCGCGGCCGGACTCGATCCGGCGACCTAGCCCCAACGCTACCGATGTCCTGTTCACGGTAATATCCGTTGATGTGGACTTTTTTTGTTTTTAGTAAAATTGCAATGATTTAAGCTTAAGAACCGAAGAAAATATTTTACTGTGCTGAAATATTTGCATCTTGCCAGAACAGAAATAGTCAGCCGACGCGAAGAGTACACATTTCGTCACGCTTAATGGATAAGCAAACAGTCGAGTGGGAATTGTACACATTTCGCAGAACGCGCCGGAAATACTTGCACCGAACGCCATCTACCAGTCACCCAAAGAACTAACGGGGGCTGCCATCTACCAGTCGCCCAAAGAACTAACGGTCCAGCGCAAGCCCGACTGCTGCCGCCATCTGTGCGGCAGGTCAAGGAACTAACGGCGGCCATCTTGGCCGGCCAAAGAACTAACGGTCCCCGCCATCTTGACCGGCCAAACAACTAACGGGGGCGGCCATCTTGTGACGTCACGGGTTTTCCCGGTTTCTGGCTAGCTAAGACAATATAACACTACTGACGGACGTAACGGGTATTTTATACTGTAATGAAAATCAATGGTGTCAATTGTATGGGTAATGTTATCGTTACATTTCAGTTCGATGCTCCGATATTATAATGATTTATGGTTTTAAGTGTAATACATAGTACAATAACCAGTCTTACAGTACATGGAACTCAAGAACATTATACCATCAACATCAAATTGCGAATTAGAAAGTAATTAAGAAATAAAACAGTCGGTTTGAGAAAATTTGCGCTATTTTCAAATTGAGAAGTTGGTGTAAACCAAATGACGTGTCATAAACTGTGAAATCGAGAAGGAATGGGAATAAATGGCACTGAAATTCAGGTCTGTTGGTTAAGTACCAAGTTCTTTTTGTTTTTTGTTTTTTTCGATGTCCTCTCAGAGGAAAAAGGAATCTGTTTGCAATACCGGTTAATAAACAAGTTTTTTTCATTCAGGCTCCTACCTCCAGACACGGGTTGGACGACCGATTACGCAATGCTGTTGCGGAACATATAATCGGTTACATAAACTGACGATTTAAAAGTGTCAATGCACTACGAAAATTATGGAACACACTCCAGTAATGTATCTACACATAAGAAAGAAATATTCTTTTATAGTTGTGACCTGCTTCCGAGGATTCTAATTTTATGCAACGTTTCACGAAATCGAACAAAAATTTGACCTTCAATTAAGAATATTAAAATGTCGTCTGATCCTTAAAATTATATATGTGTCATGTTGCCAAATTTTTCTATTTATCGTCACGGAATAAGGCCATGTCCGAAAACCGCTCTGCGATCTTTGTTTTTGAAGCTTATTCTATTTGCTTTTGTTTGTATAACAACTATACGTAAAACTAATGCAGAAATCATTTAGACACAGGGTGTTGAGTTTCCTTTATCATGGAGACATACTGAGTTCATCTTGAAATGAATACAACAAAATGATCAATTTATTATTGAAATACTGCTCATCATGCCGACAAGAGTGTGTCACGCAGTTCCTGAAATTCGACTGAACTGAAGGTTTGCAGTAAGTATTACGTAAAGTACTTAGAGCCATGCAACCAACTCTAAGTATCTGAGTCTTAAAATGTAACTCGTAACCACAAGTAGAAAGACGTCAGAAGATAGTAACAACATTTAATTAAAAACGGCCATGCCAATGGCCAAACTCGGCTTCTGCATAGCGAGTCCCTTAATGTGGCGCAGTCAGCCATTAGAACCGTAACAAAGAAGAAATTATTGTTGATTTACACCTCGTCAGGGATTGGGACACAAGGAAAGGGAAGGAATTCGGTCATGGTCTTTTGAAGGAACCATTTCGGCATTTGGCTGGAGTGATTTTGGAAAAAAATGGAAAATTGAAATTAGGATTGGCGGACGGGAATTTGAACCCACGTCCTACTGAATGCCAGGCCCGATATCGTTGAGATCTGCGGACGAAATGCACCACTGGTCAATGGTCAGTGCTCGACCAACTAGTTAGTGTAACTAGCTATGAATGCTATCACGTAATCCTGCTCTTAGTAATTATCTTCCTTATAACGCACTATACACATTAATCGATGCACTTCATTAACAATGACTTGTATATATGAAAAAGCTCATAATCTTATGAATTTGATACTTTTCGATTGAATTGCATGACTATCCTAATTCTATGCAGATTAATATTACTATTACAGATAGGCTCATGTTTCCAAAATAAAATATTCTACAATAATCAGATATCTTTATGATTTCTTAAGGAAAGTCATTTTTCCGTGACCATGATTGTTTTAGCCGAGTTTTGTCTTACACTCATCAATGTTCTGGAAGTTATCAACCAAACAAACACAGAAAATACTCAATAACTGGCACAGAACTTATTGCTTTATGTGTGGTATCAACGTAACATCAAAGCACAGCGTAACGAAAAAGACTAAAGATCTGTAAAATAAGTTATTTGATCGCTTTAATCAGTCGGTGAAAAAAGCGCGCAGCAATGCCTGGGAAATCCCGAAATGTCGTGCGGTCGCCATGGGCGTGGCAGATGAAACGTCCTCGCATTCTGGAGGACGCGGATTCAAATCCCCGTTCGACCATCCAGATTTCGGTTTTCTCTGGTTTCAAGAAATTACTCGTGGGGTATGTCCCGATATTTCCTTCAAAAGGTCATGGCCGAATTACTTCTTGTTCTTGCCCCAGTCCTTTCCCGCCTTTAATGACTTAACTTCGAAGAGGCGTAGGGCCGTAAGAAAAAATTTATGGCCCCACAACTGACAAGTTTCGGTTTGATAAGCAATCCTTCTCAGAAATGGCCACCTAACTTAGTCGTACTATGTAAGGGAGGGCTTGCAGTGATACGTAAAATGCGAATTACGCAACGTCGCAGCATAATTCTCAAGAACAAAGCAAAACTTTCTTTCAGTAAAAATTTAAAAAGAGATTAGCACTCGAACCGGAGACTTCTCGGATACTTTTATCTCACGTGATCAAACAATCAATTAGGCATATGCTCTCTTAAAGACCAGTACCAGAAATATTCTCGTGGAATGTATTTAGCCACTCTAGGTGTATTTCACAAACAAATGAGTTCTTTTGAAGGAAGAAGAAAAAGCAAAAGAATTGTATGCGGAACCTGGCAAGCAGGGAATAAATCCAGACAGAGTACGCAGGTTCGAATCCCCGTCTGGCCATCCAAATTTCGGTTTCCCATGGTTTCCAGAAATCACTCCAGGCGAAGTTTCGAGAGGTCCCCGGTTCGAATACTAGTCTCTTTTTTAATTTGTATTGGTCTTCACCTGAAAGAAAGCTTTGCTTTCACGCATCATTTCATGTTCTACCTTATATAATAGCATCATAGAATTAAAGTTAGGTGGACATAACTGATAAGGATTTAAAAATGCTCAATTAAGTTTGCACGCCACAGAGTGAACGTATGTTAAGTGTCATATGCTAATGGATAAGTTATGTTAGATTAATCCTCCGCTGTGTATCCGGGCAGTTGCGCGAAAGGCCAACAACAGCTGCTGTCGATAGTAGCCATATTAAGTGACAAGCTATTTAACAGTTGTCATCTTTATAGCTACAAGGATCTAATGAATGTATGCTACGAGATAGAAATGCTTCGATGTTCATGTAAAGTGCCTATCCACGAGCCAGATGTGATTCGACAATTCGACCGAGTGAGTTTCACCATAAGACTGGAACTATTACAGACCCGTGTTGATTGAAAAAAAAAAAAAAAAGAGTTAAAGGCTTAGACTAGTTCTTTATAATGAACTCACCGTTTCATTTCGAGCTATAACCGCGTCTCGTGTTCTTCGGCACTCATATCTGACCCATCTTCAAACAGAAAAAGATAAATGGATCACAGCTGCAAATTTCTACCAAGACGTCCGCTGCTTCGTGATCAGTGGCTAAGCTTGGCTATTGTTCTTTCATGAAGGTCTCAAAACTACGGCCAAAGGCTACATAAAATTCTGAACTCGCAATTCTGCTAGATGTATCGAATGAACGTTAGTCGGAATGTATGTTATAACGGCTAATCACCAACATCATCTAATATAAAAGGATCAGTCTCATACCAGAGTATATTTTTATTTACATATTCTTATGCAAAGGGCTATCATTTGCACATTTGATTCTTCTGGGTTTACTCCTTGAAGTTGGCTAAGTTATTTTTTTGTACTTATGACCTTACTCTTCCTCGAAGTCGTGGTCATTAGAGAAGGGAGAGGATTGAGAACGTGGAACCGCAAGGAATTCGACTTTGCCCTTTTGATGGAACCATTCACCCAACGTGATTACGCAAACAAGGGAAACTGAAATCTTCGTGGCCAAACGGGGATTTGAATCCACGTGCTAACAAATGACAGGCGCTAGCGTTACCGTTCCCTCACCAGGTTAGGTTGTTGGCTGTTGTTGATAACCCACTCCATCTGATAGGAATTTGTGCAAGCATTAAGCTTTTGTAAGTCCAACCGGCTTGTAGCCGATAAGATTCCCTCGCCATGAATCTACAACTTCTTATGTTATTATCAACAAAAGGAATTGGAAGCAATAAAAATCATTTAACCACGTAATGTTTCAAGTTTTAGTAATCTTTCAATTAGAATTTATGTCCCGTTTCTAACTATCAAAGCATTAAAATATTGCTAGTGCCGTAATGGTCAAAACCAATTTTTT